>JAJEKB010021543.1:518042-585874 GCA_022393335.1 Macrotrachela quadricornifera | reverse complement strand
CCACAATGAACGAACGATGTGATGAACATATAATTAAGATCAATAGCTATATTATCCTTAAAAGACAAACACATGCTGATTGAAGTTATATCTTAGGATTGAATATTAATGAAAAAATTCATTCCAGTTTTGATGATACAGATATTAACTTAAAAGTGTTTACAGTTATTATAGAAAAAGTTTACTTAACTATCATATATATTCTCTGTTTAAAACTGTTATATAATGAATATTAAAGTTGATAATAAATTAAAATACATTTTTAAAACTAACTCAGGTATGTATTTAAAACTGGCATGTGAATGCTCCCCCTAGTCCATTCTCCCTTATGAAATCCCTGGGGAGTCCCCGCTAAAACTCCCCGGGGATTCCCGACATGGACTCCCCGGGGATTTAACGGGGAGTTCCGAGGGAATCCCCAGGGATTTTTCAGGGAGTGGCCTTAAAAGTGAATAGTGACTGACTAAATCTCAAAGAGACTTTCTAGGGTCGTGACCAATTGTCGTTCTTTGGACCTACTTACCAATATGTCTACCTAGCTATCTATGTATCTATCCACCTATCCATTTATCTATCTATCTACCTACCTACCTGCCCATCTATCTATCTACCTATCTATCTATCTACTAAACTACCCACCTACCTAGGTCTATCAAAACGGTGTTGTTTTCAGACCAAAAATGAACCGTAAAAGTGGCCAAAACGGGGTCTTTACGACAGTATATCGGATAGATTTGGGCCGATCTTGGTCCGTATTTCCTGACGCAGAAATACGCACCGTTTTGTATCCATATGGTAAACGCACTGTATTTGGTCGTTTTCTCGCCGTTTACGGCTAAAATTCAAATCTTAATGTATTATTCTTGTATGATTTGTATTCTAAGATTGTGCAAGATCTTCTATTACTGATACAAACTTCTATAGGGCTCCAATAGAGTTTTTCGTCGCTCTGTTCTAATCTCTAACCTTTTTCTTTCCCTAACTAGCCGTTCTTCATCACCTTCTCTCGCTTTTCATCACATTTCACCAAACATCACCAGTCATACATCTGATTTATACTTACCATTTTGATGACGTTAGAGAAAACACATCTAAATAAAAACAAAAATAAAAATTTAATATATCAAATTTATACTTACATGTACTAAACTATTATTAAAATATCTAAATAAAAATAAAAATTTTATATATATTCTATTCATACTTGTCTATTCGACAATAAAATTGAAATATCTAAAAAGAAAATCTAAACTTTATATACAAAGTTCTAGTTGCCTATTCGATGATATTATTCAAACATTTGAATAAAAAAATAAGTTTAATTTTTAATATTCACACTTATCTACACTACAGTATTATTGAAATACCTAAATGAAAAAATAAGAATTCTACGTATATATTAGAATAACACTTGTCTAGTCAAAATATTGATTGAAATGTCTAAACGAAAAAATCTAAACTTTATATATATAAAATTCATACCTTATCGACAATATCATTGTAGCATCTAAATAAAAAAAATTATATATAAAATTTATACTTATTTATTCGATGGGATTAATAATAGATCTAAAAACATAAGAATTTAATATATATAAAATTCAGTTACCTTTTTGTTGGTAAAATTGAAACTATTTAAATAAAAAAATATAAGCTTTATATATAAATTACATACTTGCCTATTGGACGGTTTTATTGAATTATCTAAAAGATAAAAATTTAATATATAAAATTAATGCTAAGTTTTTCAGCGATATTGCCAAAATATCTAGAAAAGAAAAGGAAGAATTTTATATACAAAACTCATACTTATCTATTCGACGCAATAATTCAAATATCTAAATTAAAAAAATAAAAATTTCATCTTTAAGATTTATACTTCCCTATTCGATGATATTGCTAAAATATCTAAATAAAAAAAAAGAAGAATTATGTCTATAAAATACATACTTGCCTATTCAACGATATAGCCCAAATATCTAAATAAAAAAAGAACAAAAATTAAAGTATTAAATGTATAATATTCATACTTGTTTAATAATTTTATTGAATTATTACTTACCTATCTATCTATCTGTCTACCAACCTACCTATTTATCCATCTATCTAAAAAAAGAAACTCCCTAGGGAGTCCCCGTACAGTGACTCCCTAGGGAGTTTTTAACTTACTCCATAATCCCTAACAATGGAGAACTCCCCAGGGAGTCATCAAGCGAATCCCCGGGGAGTCCCCGTACTTCAGGGATTCCCTAGGGACTAGCTAGGTGATTCCCTGGGACTCACTGGGGATTTCGCAGTTTTTAAGGGACTCACTGGGGACTTTACGAGGGAGAATGGACTAGGGAATTGCGCTTCATTTTATTCTTCATTTTGGATAATTAATTTAACTAATCTTAAATTTTAATTTAAGGTTCTTTTTTATTTAATTATCAAATAAATTTTTTTTTTAAATTATTTTTCTATTAGTTTAAAAAAAAAAAGAACATTTATTGATGATAGTGAATCACATAAAAAAAGGGCTCATATTCGTTTATGTAGTACAGACGAAGATAAAAATATTTTCCAATGGTCGCAAGATTTTCATTTCATATTATTAAAAGTTTTGGAATAACAAATCTTTAGTAAATGCAAACATCGATGATAACTTTTGATTTTACTGTCTAAGCCAAAATTGATAGAAATTTAACATTTATCCCAACAGACGTTGAAGGATTATACAATTGCTTCAAAATGGGGTAAATGTATAACGGCTTAGTAGGTCTTACCAAAATAGATATAGATTTGGCGTTCGATAAGATTTCAAAAATTGGAAAACAACAAATGGAAGAGAAATGTTCCGGGCTACATTTCTTATGAAGAAATTTTTTTTTTCTATCATTTATATCAACAGAGATATAAAGCATACAAGTGAAAAATGAAAAAAAAGTCTGTACGTTTACCTCGCTACGCTCTATCATCTGTTTACTTAATATTATCTCTTTATTTTTAATTGAAAAAATGATCAATATTCTTTTTATTGTTATGAGAATTTAAATAACAACACTGGTAAAGCTATAGTATGATCTGATACTTCAATGTAAGTTTAAATGTAGGAAAGCATTCACATGACCATTTATTTCGTTTTTGCTTGTCACAAATGGGTGTTTTTTTTCTATTTGTGTTATCGAAAATACCAAAACGATGACATTAACATACAAAGAAATGTCCGAAACAAAAACAATATTCGCCTATGAACAAATTCGACTATATATAAATATTCTATTTTTTCGTTCGACAAGGTCAATTTTTTTTTCTCCAATGAGGAAAGTGTGTATGAACAAAGAATTAATCTATATCATTTTGTGAAAAGTATTGCAAGGACATATAAACATGAATCAGCATAGTGTTCATCTTGTTGATCTACCTAATGAAATATTACTTTTCATTTTGAAAAAGCTTGATAATATTGACGTTCTTTACTCTTTATTGGATATTAACAATCAACATCTTGATACTATAGCACAAGACCAAATATTCACTAACATACTAAATTTTGTTTCCATATCATTATCAACTAATGAAATTTGTTCAATTTCTAATTCAATATTAGATCGATTTTGTAGTGATATACTGCCAAGAATTCATAACAATGTCAAATGTCTTAGTCTTGAACCAATTTCTATGAAACGTATTCTTCTTGCTGTCAATTATCCTAATCTTATTGAACTAAAAATTTATAATTTCAACAAATCAATATTTTCACAATATTTTTCAAGTAAGAAATTCCTGTATACTGATGTGTTCAAAGGATTGACATATAAAAATACTGAGATGCTTACATTTAACAATATCGTCATTGTTTTTGTTTAGACAATTATTTCTTTCGATATATATGTCGAAAGCAAATTACAGATCTTACTCTTATCAGTGATGAAAACAATATTGGAATAACAGAAGAGGAGTGTACCATCGGTGATTATGCAATTATCTTAGTTATTTTTGAAAATCTAAAGAATTTGACTATTGTACCATCATCCATCCACGATATTCCATTCTTCCCGATACATTATTTATCATCAACGGCTTTTTCCTCTGCGACACTTACTAAATTATGTATCAGTGTAATTAGTTTTAATCATTGTCTTGCTTTACTGGATGGTCGCCTCACACAATTAACTACATTTATCATTCAAGTTTCTCATATCAGACATGACCCATTTACGTCTTACAACATGGTAAGTTTATGCTTTATATTATTATCGTTTTCGAACTACTTAGTATTACATACCGAAGATAAGATAAAGTTAATTGAAAGGTCGAAAAACAATGAGATTTTTATATTAATAAATATACTATTTCAATTTTAATTATTAGAAAATTCGTGGGATTAACTAGATTGTTATACTTATTTTGATGTTATTTGAGGTTAATCATCACTCATTCTTCATGTATTAAGCCACGCATTTATAGTTATTAAATGCCTCTCATAAAAACATTTTGGTTTTTATTATTTCCTATTATGTTAGATCTATTCATCTATGTTAAAAGAAATTAAACATAGTTGATTTCAAAATTATTACTTCAAGCAATTGGGTTTTTGTAAAGATATATTTAATTATGCTGTTCAAATGAGTATACTTATTTAATAGAATTATTACATTTTACAAATTATTTTTTTTTTATTCTATCAGTTATATAATGAATATTGTTGTGTGTTTTCAATTTTGTTGAATTGTCTAGTAATTCCTATGGATTAAAAATTAAGGAATATGAAATAACTTATTATTATAGAATACATGTAGTTCATAGAATAGAAGAAAGATTTAACAGCAGAATTTTGAACAATAAATAATATCTTCCGATTAATTCTTCACGTGAATTTATAAGCTCAATCAATAAAGATGAATTTCTACATATTGTTTTCTATTTTTTAGGATGATCTTCTTAATTTGAAATGTTTTTCATTAACATGTTATAATAATACTGAAGCATATAACAACCTAATTGTACCTCTTCTTTGTCGAATGCCATATCTCGTAGAATTGACTTTGTACCTTCGTATCTTGGGCGGACCCACATTCATCGATGGTACCCATCTTGATAATGTACTATTTATTCATATACCACGACTTCATACATTCACATTTTATATTGATACTCAAAATATCATTGCTGATTCAACTGTTCGTCTGTCTAATGTAGATATTCAACGAACTTTCACAAATCCAAAACATAGACAGATGGCTTGTATGGTAGATCATTTTGATTGTTCCGTTATATGTCGCATTTTTTCAATTCCATTCAAATTTAATCGTCTCATAGACATAACAAATAATTTTCCAAATATGGTATTTAATACTGTCACTCATTTGATAGTACATGATAAAGTTGGATTCAAACATGAATTTTTCATTCGAGTTGTGCGATCTTTTCCATTTGTTAAACATTTATCTGTTTTGAATTTTCGTCCACCATTTTTAGAACATGACGAATTTCACCTTATTAATGATGATTGGTCTTCAATTGTTAAATATTCCCATCTTATTTCACTTGATATTGAAAATGCAAATACTCATTATATTGAACACTTTCTCAATGAAACAAAAACACGTCTACCTCGTTTAACTCAATTAAAAATTTCATACGATCAGTTGCAAATTGTAACTGAAAACTTCACGAGGGATGAAACGCGATGCAATTGTGCTAAAGTCAAACGATTAATTGTCGAAGATTCAATAGTTTTTTCGAAAGATGTTTATCAATATTTTCTTTCCTTGTTAAATTAATTTTGTTGTCATATTATCAGAGTAAAAATCTATGATGTATATATATGTTCAAATCTTTTTTCTTACAAAATAATATATGGTGTAAAAAATTGTCGTCAATCGCCTATGAAGACAAAATCTACTGTGAAACGATTTTAAGTTTCGTGGCATGAAAATTGTTTTGTAATTTTCATACAGAACCTTTCTAAGTTCCAAAAATTGATAAGAGTTTTGAAGTTTTACTACGAAAATTTCTAGAAGTTCCGTGGATCGTGTACTGAACTTTCGATAGTTTCGTGGCTTTTGTACAAAACCGTTGACAGTTTTGTAGAGCATCTCAAAGTTTCGTATAAGTTCTACAAAGCCATTCATAGTTTCGTAACTGCTCTAATAGTTTCGGATACATTGTACAAAACTAGCTATGGTTTCATAAATGATATACTGAATCATTACATTATTTCCAAAACTATGAACAGTTTCATCCAACGAATATTGAATCTTTTGTTGTTTTACGAAACCGCTGATAGTTTCGTGAAACAACTAAAAGATTCGCATATCTTACACGAATCTATCGAAAGTTTCGCAAAATATTAAAATATTCAGCATACATTAAGCCAAACTCTTCATAGTTTCGTAAATGATGTAATGGTTTGGTATACTTTTGGCGAAGCCATGAATAGCTCTGTAAGTGTTGCAGAGGCTCCGCGCATATTTTACGAAACCATTGAAAGTTTCGGCAGCTATATAATATTTTGGTATATCTTATACGAAGCCGTTCATAGCTTTGTAAGTATTCTAATAGTTTTGCACATATTGTACGAAACTAACCGTGGTTTCGTGAAAGATCTACCAACAAGAAGGAAACGGAAAACTTCATGACTCCACTTGACTCCAAGGGGTTGGAGTCTACCACTTCCCTGTTGATAAACTATCAAAGAATAAATGATTTCAAAAACAAAACATCTCATTCCTCTTATTTACAATCAATCGAAAGACAAATTCTTCGTTCATATTATCAATTTTTTAAATAAATATGTTTATTTCTATAAAGCAAATAGTTTTCCACTAAATAATATCATCTATTTAGAATAGAAACGGGATTATTTACTCTACTAAACATTAATTTTACTTATTATTATAACTTGTCTTTCATAAATCGAATATTTATCATGAAAATATTGAATAGAATTAACTGGTATTAATCAAGAATCTTTTGTTCTATTACGAAATAAACTCGGTCAAATGGCCATTTTTACTCTTTAAATTAAATGAAAAGCCAAGACTCTATAAATAAAGGTCACTGATCAACAGATATACTTATCTATTTATTAGCCTAATTCGTTTCCATGACATCGGCATACTCGATATAACGATGAACATACAGTTAAGATCAATAGTTATACCATTTATAATGAACAAAAGATACTTCTCACATTCACATTTTGAGATCGAATGTCAATGAAAAAAATACTAACCTAAAAGCGTTTGTAATTATTACAAGAAAAGTTTAATTCTTGTGTCACTATAATATTCTCTACATTTAATATTGTTATAAAATGAGTAATAAAATCGATGATAAATTAAAACAATCATTTTTAAACCAAGCTCAAGTATACATATATAAAAAACAGTTAATTTATAAAAAATTTTTCTTATAGAAATTAATAATCTCATCTGGAAAATCTATTGAAGATCTTCAATCTTTACTTAAAGTAATTAAACAATCAGGTTTATTTAATTTGATTTCGGTTTTTTTTCATTATTTTATAAAATTATTTTTATTTTCATTCAAAATAAAGATCAATATGAATATTATCAAAATTTATTTAAATCTATTCAATTATCATCATTTTATGAACATAGATACGAAATAGATTATTTAAAAAAAGGCCAAGTATGTATTATACATAATTATTTAATTATTTCGTTATTTTTAGTCAACATGAGAAAAACGAATAGTAAAAAGTTTAAATACAATGTGTACTGAAGTTAATTTACCACTTGCTCGACAAGTATTTAAATTAGTAGTTTTTATGTTTATTATTTTATATATAAATAGAGAAATGAAAATGAAGCACGAGCTGTACGTCGACATTGGAATGAACTTGGTCATATTTGTAGAGGTTTTATACTATAATTTCTAATGAATAATTTCATCTCGTTTTTAAAAAAAAGATTTAAATCTTTTTCGTCCAGTTTATTTAGCAAAAGATTTTCATGATGTTATTTGTGTATTAGTTAATCCAAATTTAAAAATTGATGAATCACTTTGGAAGTAAGAATTATTTTTTATATAAAATTTATTTATTTGATTATTTAATTTAGTTGTGATTTAATTAAAATTCGAATAGTAACAAAAAATTTTATAGAAATTGTTTGTATTTAATTTACAAAAGAAATATATATATATATATATGTTTAATAGAAAAATTTTTATTCTGATCTTTGTCCAAATATAATTCAATATTGTTGAAATGAAACATTTAATGAAGCTAAAGAAGAAGAAAATATTAAATTAGCATTGCAAAGTAAAATAAAAAAATAATAATATAAAATTTCATTTAAGTTTTTAGTTTTGGAAAAAAATCAAATTTAAATTCTGTATGTGAATATGCAAGACGTGGTTGTCTAACAAGTCTTCGAGGAAAACTTTGGTCAACAATGTTAAATATTGAACTTTCAAATTGGGTAGAGAAAAATTTTATTTTCTTGATTGAAATTTATTTTAGTTTTTCTTTTAGCATTTGGCTTATTTTAATTATCTTAAACAGAATGTTATTGATTTTGATCGTTTAGTGGATAGTTTATATTTTAAGGTAATTTCAATTCTATAATAAATTATATTTTGTTAAATATACGCATACATTTGTATTCGGAGGATTAGACTTTTTAATACTTCATACATCTTTTATTAACCTCGTGATCTTGTCTAAAAAAAAGCTTGTCCTTATAGGTATTCTCTGAGTTGAGATTTTTGATCGAATAACCTAATACTATCTAGAGGGTCGTAAGAATTTATTTACTACTTTATATTTTTAGTAACGGATATCTTTAAGTAGACGTTCAGACAGTTAATCTATTTAAATACTTTTCAAGTGCAATATACACGAATATCGAATAGATATTTGAACAATATTTCAAAGTATTCATATCGATATTAGACTGAATAATCGTGATATACTTTTAGAAGTGTATTTCAATGAATATGCATATCCAAATGTAATATTTCTGCTTTGTCATCATTAAGCTTTCATATTAATTATTTTCCAATTCTGGTTTAAAAAAATACATCTCGTTGTGAGAACGTCTCAACTCGTCACGTGACTAGTTGAACAAATAGAAAAAAATCAGTTCTTTCGTAACACCAAATACAGGGATGTCGTAACGAAATTTACAGGGCGATCATAACGATTAATACATGAAGTTCGTAACAGTTTCAGAGCCATTATAACGAAATATATGGCTGTCGAGCTTCATTTACGTACAGGAATTACACGGATTTCGTAACAGCTAAAATAGAGTTTCTCACACTGTATTTCGAAGGACGTAAGAGTATCAAATCGAAGCTTTCATAATGAATTTTATAGGCAAGACATAACCATCCATTCGGGATTGTCATTCCACAAAAGTATCGTCTGTTCGGATTAGAGTACAGGATTACCATAATAAAAGATTAGGGTTGTCGTAATCAATCGTCTTGTCCTTGTATATTATCATTGATACTTCTTCAGTAAAGCAGTGTATGACAGCCCTGTATAAGCGGTTACGATCATCCTGTAAAATTCGTTACGATAGCCATAATCTTTTGTTACGAAAGCCCCGTTACGTGCTTTCATATTGTCAATTCATTACGAAAGTCAGACAAAAAAATCATGACGAGTTGATCCGTTCCCTTCATTGTGCTTTACAATTTATACATTCTTTGAGAACATGGCTTACACAATGATTTTGATATTATGCAGACTGATTAATTCTTCATTATTAATTCATCAGATACTTTTAAAAATTCTTTTGCGTCATTTTTAAATATTTAATAATAATAAATGCAGACTAATGTTTTGTTGTTTTTTTTTTCTATTATCATTTAATTAGGATGTTAAATTAACAGCTGTAAATGATGATCAACTATTTGTTTTTGAAGATTATTTATATCAAGTAAAATAAATAAGAATATTATTGTCTTTATTTATTATTTTTTTCACAAAGGTTCTTTTATTATTTTCTCGTGATACATATATTCAATCATGTTTTTCGGCTAGTGTAAGTGGTTGTGAACCAGCACGATCATTTATTAAAAAGAAATTAGGTGCAGAAGAATGTGCAGTTATATATCCACCAAGTGGAATTATTCCATTTTATGGTTTTTCAATGCTTCGTAAAAAGAAATTCTTCTTCTCTTATTTTTTTATTTTATGGTTTTTTTGTGTTTTAAGTTGCACCAATGTGTTTTGTTTTTGAAGATCCAGTTCATTTATATTTTATTTTTCGACAATTTTATATGAAATATTTTTTTAATTTACACCATATTTCAGCTTCACCAAATGTAAGAAAAAACTAAATATTTGAATTTTATTTAAAAATTTCTTTTAGGCTATTATTGGTTTATGTGTTTTATTTGAATGTTTATTACGTCAAATTTCACCTGAATTATGGTTTCATTTACAAGAAATTCAAGTTCAACCGTAAAAATTTTAATTTATTAATTTACTTTATTTTAAAAAAGATTTTTATGTTAGATTACGTATTGCTTTTAAATGGATGATGAGAGCATTTTCTGGTTATTTAGCATCGAATCAATTATTAGCACTTTGGGATAGAATTCTTGCTTATGATTCTTTAGAAATCTTAGCTGGTATTTAAATAAACATGCTTTTTCCTTTAACATTTGTTTTCTTTTTGTTAATTTAGTTCTTGCTGCTGCGATATTTGTATTTCGTAAAGGAAATGTTTTGACAGTAACAAGCGAAACAGCCGTTGAAGTAATTTGATCATTTTGAAAATAATATTTTTATGTTTTTATTAATTTAGGCAATATTTTCTGATATATCATCGATCAAAGTGATTCCATTACTTCAGTTTACATTTGGACATTGATTTTTATAAATCTTTTTTTTTCTTCTCATATTAATTTGTTAATAGACAAAAAATAACATGCATTTTACTTTTCTATATTTATCTCAAAACAATTCTCCAATATATACGAAACAGTCATTTAAACAACACAGTTTTTGTTTCTCACGAAACAGGCTTGAGTAAAGACAAAACAAACAAAAGAATAGACGTTGAGGATGAGAGCGGATTCTTTGATTCAATGACATTATCGTCTGGCTAAAGGATTGAGAAGATTGGGATGTGGCTCAAAGGTGTAGTTTAAAATGAATTTCTTATTTTATCCGTACAAAACGAGCGGCAACTTTCGTAGTGAAGAGAAGAACTTACAAGTTTACATATACAGAAAAGGGTGTACAAAAATAAAAATACAAAGAAAAATATATGGAAGAGATTATTGAAAAAAATGGTTCTAATGATTGAATGTATGAAGGACCATATAGAGATTTCCACAAAGATTTGAAATATATTTCGAGAAATGGAACGTAAAGAATAATTTCTCTTTATTTTTAAGTATATATGAAAGCGTTTCTGATAAACTGAGCCGTACTGTTAAATAATCCTGGAAATATTCAAAAGCATAGCTATATGGGGTATACAAGGTTCCTGGGCATTTCATTGAAGAAAAGTGCCTAGAAGACTGTGCAAGACTTAGAAAGCTATTTACTAGTTGAAAACTTTTCTACAATGAGAGCATTCCAAAATAGATAGTCAATCAGATTTGATCAACTATTTTCATCTCTGCTGTACGGAAGATACACCAATTACTGGCTTTGCATAAATTGTTCGACGTAGCAAATTTTTCTTTGTCCTCTGATCTGTTCTGTTCTTATGCATTTTCTTAGAAAAACACATAGTCTATAAATACACCGTTTTATTGTAGTGTTATGAATTTTTGACATACTTTGTTATATTGACCAAAAAATTGATGCTACTTATTAACAGACTTCACATACTACTATCGGCATGTCAATGAAATATAAGAAAAGGATATTTCATATAAGTATTGATTCAATATATAGTCATCCAGTTTTTCTTTCTATTGATGATACGTCAATAATATATAATTTACAAATTAAGAAACAATAATAAATTTTCTTGTCATCTATCTCCATCTCTGCATGTTGATTAGAAATCATTCGGCAAAATCCGGTATGGATTTGGTAGTCTGACTTAACAAGATTTCCAATGCAGAGACTGTGAGTTGGTCAGTTGAAGCTATGTTAGTCATTGAATACAAGCAATAAAAGGACAGTATATTGTCCAATTAAAAATGCTGAATCAACAATTTCTTCTCAGATCGATTAGATCCGACCGTAAACGACTATTTTTTATCGTATTTCATCCATTTAATATGGGCAGTATTACGGCCGTTTCTCGTCGTACGATATACGGTTAGTAACTGTCGTAAACGGCCTGAAAATCGAATATCCAGCTGTTTACGGTCATTTATAATACGATGAAATATGGCCCTTAAAAAACTGATTCCTAGCGTTGTGAGAAATAATATGATGACTCGAATCAGATGAAATATTTCACTCCATCGCCCATGTGACAAAACTAGATAGTTTTACAAAATCGACTTATACTTAGTGGACTCAACATGATTCGTAGCCCTACCGCCAATAGAATTTTGGAAATAAAATCAATTTAACAACTTTTTTAGATTCAGCTTTCGATATTGAGTTTAAAAAAATTATTTTCAGAAGCTGAAAAGTAGAACGAAGTAGAAAGTTTGAGGGTGAAGGTAAAAACTAGATTTTCGTGATCAGTAGCTCTCGTTCTATCAAACGATGTCAAATAAAGGCAGAAAAAAGTTTCACTGAAACTTTGCGTTACCCGTACCTTACACCCGCACACATATTTCCTGAAAGTTTAAGCCACATTTCTTGTTCAGAGCAAAAAATAAATTTTTGAGTGGGGTAGCCTTAAACATAATCTAATACACCGCAACGTGTCTCATTTGGTTATGTTGAATTATCAAAAACAACTTTTTCAATCTTTGAATATTTTAGATAATTAAACTAAGCAAGCAACAGGATCAAGAATCAAACTAAGCAGATGGTAAAATACATGGTACTTAATGATAGCATAATACATCGCATAAATAATTAATAATTGATCGACAGTGGTATTAAAGTACGTATTGATATGCTTTAATAGAAATACCATAGTGATATATACTCAGATGTTCTCGCATTTTATCGGAAATTCGATTACATTAGTCAAAGAAATATTACGATCAAGCAGATATCAGAACAACTCAAGAGCGAACTTTATTTAGATCAAGTGTTAAATCATATTTTAGACATTTAACGTGCCACTTTAATTAAATTCTAGCAGATATCTTGCTGTGTAATAACGTAATATTGAAAAGACAACATCGTTTATTAAAAATGAATTATTTTTCATTTTCGCATTATGAGCCGCCTACTATACGAAATGTTGAAAATAATTATGACTCTTAAGAATTAATCATTCCCTATTGTTTTTTTTACAAGGAACCTACAATAAAAAATAAACAACGTACCTCAAACAAGAATCTCCCGTCATCCATATCACGACGATAATTTCGCTCTTATAGTTAATCTATTCATTCTTTTCCGATTTTCTTTTCTTTCTTTTGTCCTCATGGGCTATTTAATGCAACTAAAGCGTATCAGACCTATCAGTATCGTATAGAAGAAAAATAGAATCATTTCTCCGTAGATTTTTTAATTTATATTTAGAGATATTTTAATTTCTTATAATTTAGATTAAATTTTAACAAATATACAACAGATAATGGTACATAATAATCGGCTCCAACGATATTGGGTGACAAAACTAATTATACGCCACAAAGTTCAAAATATCTTATTAGAATAAAGATATTAGATAATCACTTACAACTGCAGCGAAAAACTCTTGGTAAATAACCAGATATCAGATATTTACTTCGTTTGAAAAATAAACTATTGTTTTTCTTATAAAAGATTGTATATGAATTATGTAATCTCGCTCTCTATTATTTTCAAATGATGAAGGACAACCAGATGTGAGACATTTACTTGTTTTAAAATATAAAAATTTAGGTCAATAAAAGTGAACTTCACACGTAAGCTCCACCTTTAGAGCTCACTTTTCCACCCATGCTTTATAATGAAATTTCGGCCCATATTTTCTAATATGTACTAGAAACACTTGTGTACAAAGTAACTGTCTTTAGAGCAGAATAGCAGATACTCACTATCCGGAAGTACCGTTTCCGGAACAGAACAAAGAAACACATTAACCGAGAGTGCCAATTTTAGAAGTACGTATATGGCAGCTCACAGCTCAATGAGCTGAAAAAGCTGGGCTCAATTTTATGCTAATCAGCTCTTTTCTTGTGAGCAGGCTCCAGACACCAGCTCTTTCTTTGATGAGCGAGATTCAGACCCCAACTCTTTGTTTGTCAGCGGGGTCCAGAGACCGGCTCTTTATTTGTGAGGGCGATCCTCAAATCCTATCACATAGGGATACTCTTAGACCCCCATGCGCTATACTATACGGGCATCCTTAGGTCCTCAAGAGTTATGTTATAGGGATACCCTTAGGTCCTAAAGGGCTATACTATAGGGGTACCCACAGGCTCTGAATTAAGTAAGGCAATAATGCGATTAGAAAGTAAGGGAAAGACAAAAAAGGGATATGGCTACAAGAACTACAAAGGATATAAGCCGAAGACTACATGGACTGTAAAAATATAGACGATATAAGAGTATGAAGCTGTAGGGCTTTCATGTACATAATGTTGAGTATATGAGTGTCTGTACCAGGCCAAAGACTATGTATTTAATGTCATGTGTTAGAGAAAAAACAGTCGTGCAGTATGCACGGGCTCTCACTAGTTCCTAATATATCACCTGATAATGTCTACTTATGTGAGGTTCTCGTTCTGGGGATGTATAAGTGAACTTTCACCTACAAGATAGTTGTAAGGTTAAGGTGAAATCTCCCTAGGGGAAAGTCAAGCCTACCGTGTCCTGTATATATATAAAGGATAAAGTTGAAAATAAAGAGGTTAATGACTACGTTTATTGAATATAAACAAAGACATAAGTAGGGAAACGACAAAACACTGGTGTTAAATGAAGAAAACAACTCTTTATATATAACAGAGATATAAAGAGAAACAAAAACAACGTAAAGAGAATAACAAAGAAAGAGAAAAAGGAGATAATCATGAAGATGTTCAAGAGAACATGATGATCACAAAAGGAAAGAAAAAGATAACATATATATATATAAGATAGTGCCATAAAGTAAAAACCGATGACGCTAACAGCTTACACGTTCAAGTATGTTTTATAATTCGATGTAATAATGCTGTAAGACGGCAGGAAAACGATAGTTGTAACAGCAGCCGTACGACAGTCGTTTCCAGTAACACCGAAACGATGGTCTTAAACGATGTCGTATATGATTGTATTTCACCATTTTACAGTGCTTCGTAAACGATCATCGTAAAAACAGCCGTTTTTCGCCGTTTAAGGCCGCTTATGACGTCATTTTCTTTCACATGGGTAATAGGCAACTTAACTTTTATTAAACCTAAAAAGAGTTCTTTTAGCATTGTTATTTTCTTTGTTTGCTACTTTTTTTCCTAGAAAAAAAAAACATCGGATTAGCTAAAAAATTAAAATTTTTTCAATTGTACCATGTTCCACATCAAGATCATTTAATAATTCTTGACCATTATGTATTAATTTAATTAACTGTGACATGATATTTTGATTCTCTTGAAAATATATTGTACATAATCCGTTCAATTCAGGCCACTTGTTGTTGTTCAAAAGTTGTAGAGTTAACTTTCGTTTTGTTTCGAGTTGTTTGAGGTCGTTTTGATGATTTCCCAAACATTGTTTTGTTTCGTTGTCCTAATATCAGATATCAGTGACCAGATATTCGATGAAAATTGGTAAAAATTTGAATTTTGCCACGCCCTCTATGTTGTGAAATTTTTTAAGTGCATTGAGTTGTCTTCGAAGAGTCGAATTTACAAAACTTCCATTTTCATCAACAATTAATTTTGTCCATTCTTTTCCAAGTTTTTTTTGTTAATACTTTGATTCATTATGAGTTATCTAAATAAAAACTTTTTACTTTATACTAAAACAATCGAGCGCTAACTGACTTACTGAATGATGATTACGTGGATTCGAGAAATAAGCAGGCGTGTCGCGAGAGCGGGAGGTATATGGGGGTAAGCGGTCTCCAATATTCGAAAATTTTGTTTTTTTTTCATCAATTCTCGAAGTTGTTAGGGTTTTCTAAAAAATCGTCGATCATCCCTCCAATATTCGACAATTTCGTGTTTTTTGCTCGTCAGGTTTTGAAAATTTTTCAAAAATCTTAAAAAATTCACAACACCCCTCCCAATATTTTTGACCTTGCGGCACCTCTGGCAATAAAATATGCATATATATATATGAACATTTATAATGAATAAATATGTTACTTACGAATTTTTTTTGTTATTCTTCTATATACAATTTCGACTGTCTGTGGGCAAAACTAACAGGTTACAAAATAATAAACAGAAAATAATTATCATTAGCAGAGTAATAATTCATGTGATACAGACAAAAAAAGGTGATAATACACATTAAGCATGGTATTTCTATTACTTGTATAATTTTTTAAATTAATAGTAAATTATTAGTCTGTGTGATAGATGGCGCCATCTCTTAATTATTTTTTGCAATACATATAAAAAAATCTTCTACATATAACTGATATGAAATGCTTATGGAAATTAAAATCTAATTCCTACTAATTTCTTTTTATCTTCACTCTAAAATAAAATGTGTCGGATGTGTCGCAACGAGCACCTCGTGTCGTGTTTCTTGCGTTCTTCGATATATATATCCAGCGGAGAACGCAAGAAACACGACACGAGATGCTCGTTGCGACACATCCGACACATAATGCGACACATTTAATTTTAGTGTGTTGATTATCCTATACAGTTATGGTTTCACTAAAATTCCAAGTATAATAAAAAAAAGGCTTGTATTTAATTGATCAGTATTTTAACGTGAATGATCAGTAGATTATTCCTTAAATGATCAGTATCTTTTGATCAGTAAAAAACTATTTTTTGATCAGTAGTTTATTCTAAATATCAGTATTTAATTGTTTTTTTATCAGTAATTAATCCTTATTCCGTCTGTATTTTACTAATTTATATTAGTAGAAAAAGTATATTTGTAACTGAGAGAACTCTATTCCCATGTCTTTAAAATTGTGATAAAATCGTTCGAACTGACGATTTTTCGGGAGCCAAAAAACAATCATCAAAAGTGATAGAATTTCGACCAGAGATATAATTTAACATAATTTTGTGTTACATTACTCACTGTGTCAAAATCCCGCAATAATGAACGATTTAATTGCGATTCAGTACCCGATTAGTTGTGAGATTTCTTGCGACAAAATCGCAAAAACGAGCGATTTTTTACCATTTTTTCTGGAAAACTCATGATTCGTAATTATTTTGAAAAAACAAGCATTTTATGTTGGCGATATCATCGTCAATTTTTTTTAAAATCACGATTCATCGCCCTAACCGAGGCAATTTCGAAGACATGGGCACCATTTCATTTTCTTGATGACATTGATATCAGCGTTTCTTATCTTAGTTTCGTCTCCGGTAGGTATAAAGTATTCAATATCGTCATCATGTTTAGTTGGAAGCACTGATTTGTTTAATTTTATCCATTGATATCCGGTGGCTCATAAATTCAATGAAATTGTGTTCCATTTATACCACTGTATTATCATTGAAAATAAAGAAATGGTTACTGATCAAATATTATTTATCAATAATGACCAAATCTAACTTAAAATGATCAAACTGAATTCATTACTGATATTTTTATTTTAATACTGAACAAATTGTTAATTTACTGATCAAACAATTATTTAACTGACCAAACACAATAGTTACTGAACATTCAATTAAATACTGATACCCAGGTCGAAGAATCATACTATACGATCATATAGGATCTTGTACGATTTTGTCAGGTTTCTTTAAGATTCTTACAGGAATTCGTAAGATTCCGTAAGAAACTTAAAGCCTTTCTTTAATATAAAATCTTACAGTAAGATTTTTGTCAGATTTCGTGAGATTCTTGTATGATTTTGTAAGATGAGATGGCTTTATGACTATCTTGTAAGATTTGATAAGATTACATAAGATTTTTGTACGATTTTCATAAGATTGTTCGACCTGGGTACTTTGAATTTTTTACTGATAATTCATATTTAATACTGATCATTCATAATAAAATACTGACCGTTTAATTTATAGCCAATTAAAAATATTAGAGAAATTGCGTATTTAATATTCAAAATATATTATTATTTTTTATTCAAAAAAATATTTCATAGAAAAATTTATATTGCATTCGTCGTCCAAATGAAATCCAATATTGTTCATTTGAAACGTTAAATGATGCAAAAGAAGAAGAAAGTATTAAATTAGCATTACACAACAAGTAGCACTCGTCTAAAGACTCGCTCAGCTCTTTATCGTAGAAATCATGTTTCTAAACTACCGGCAAGCAATTCATTTATAAAATTAAGAAAACCGAAGTCAGATTCAAGCTTCTGGACATTAACTGCCTTTGACCAAACCTCATAAAAATAAATATTTTTTGTTAAAAATTTGTCATTTATTTAAAAAATTGAGCTTAAAAAATTTTTTTACCGTTCGGTCAACCCTTATAGAAAAAATTTCTTTATAAAAAAAGTGGTTCTTTGTCTAAAAAAATGATCCTTAAAAAGTTTAGAAAACTAACATCAGAATCGGATTCCTCGGTCTCGATTATCCTTTGGTCAAGTTTAATTGAAAATGTCGTTAACTAATTATTCATTATTAATAAGTTAATAATTAATTAATTAATTAAAACTAACATCAGTTTCGAACTCTCCGCCCTTGATAGCCCTTCGGTCAAGCTTTATGGAAAATGTTTTTCTTTATGTTTACCTTATTCTTCTACTGATCATTGAAGTGCGGACACGCAGGCAATCAATCAAGCAAGCAGACATTTAATGTTTGCTAGACTCTTCTCTACGAGAAAGAGAATAAAGGAATGTAAAAAGAAAATTTAGTTCTTTTTTTCTTTCAGTTTTGGAAAAGAAAGTAACATCTAAATGTTGTCTGTCAATATGCAAGACATGATTGTCTAAAAAGTCTTGGAAGAAAATTTTGGTGATTTATGTTATGTATGTTGAATTTTCGAATTGGATATATGGCAAATTTTTGTTTTTTCACGCATTTAGCGTGTTTTAATTATCTTAAACAGAAAGTTATCGAGTTTGATTCTTTGATGAATAGTCTATATTATAAGACAGTTAGATTCTGTTTTGTGAAACGAGGTTTTTAATTCAAAAAAAAAGTAAATAAAACAATTTTTTCCTCCCTCTCTTTCTTTCTTTTTCTTTTACTATTTTGATAGTGCTTAATAAGTTTGTGTATTCGCATCCTAAGTTTCGATGTTGTGTTCTACACTTCTTTCATTAACTTATTAATCTTGCTTAAAAGAAAATGAGTTTGTTCTTTTGAAGGTCCAGCAAGTTCAAGGTTATTCGATCAAAGAGCCTCATATTAGTGTATCAAAAAAGCCTATTTACTATCCAGTTCTGAATAGGCACTCAAGCAGTTGTTTGAGTGATAGTCGTAATATAACCTTAAGAATGTATACTGGGAAATACTCCACTTATTTGTTATTGAGCTTTCCTATGTATTCTTTTTTCTTCTGTTGTGAAAGGTACATTTTGTATACTCTTTTGAATATCTTATTATATAAGGATTGCAACACAATGTAGACTGATTAATTCATGAATAAGGATGGCCGTTATAAATTAATAAGAAAATTAAAATCTCTTCAAAATTTTATATTCATTCGATTAACATATAATTGTAATTAAAGATTCTTTTATTATACTCTTATGATACACATATTGAATCATGTTTTTTCAATAAGTGCAAGTAGTTGTGAACCAATACGATCATTTATTAGAAAGAAATTAGGTGCAGAACAATGTTCAGTTATATATCCACCAAGTGGAATTATTCCATTTTATAGTTTTTCAATGTTTCGTAAAAAGAAATCTTTGTTTTTCTCTTTCTTTTATTTATTATGTTCTTGCTGTTACAATATTTATATTAGATAAAGAAATGTTTTAACAATAAAAAGTGAAACAGCCATTGAAGTAATTCATTTTTTAAAAGCTATATCTTTATATTCACACTGAAAAAATTATCTAAAATGTACAAATTAAGTTTTTTTTCTGAAAAGATTGTATTTCTATTTCTCGAATAAAATCATGCATAAAAAAAACCTAATTTTGGTATCTTAGTTCTATTAAAATGAGTTTTTCTGTGCATGATTTTATTCAAATAGTAGAAATACAATCGTTGTTAGTAGAAAATATACGCATGCAGGACATGTTTTTAGCTAAAATTTTGAATTGTCGGCACTTTAAGTAATTTAGGCCATATTTTCCGATATGTCATCAATTAGAGTGATTTCATTACTTCAATTTATACTTGAACATTAATTTTAATAATTATTTTTTTGTAAAATTTTTGTTAATAAAATAAAGTAACAGGTATAATGCTTTTCTCAGTCAAATACGAAATATCTGCTCAGGAAACTTATTTCAAAGTATAGTATTATTAAATCTACTTTCATCCAACAAAATATAAAATCATCTTATATTAGTAATTTGAAAGTTTGCAAGAGAATTATTTTTAAGACATTATTAACAATAATGAAAGAGATTCATACCTTGTTATAATTGATAGAAAAGAATGTCATTTTATTTTGTCTTCAAAGATATTTATTTAGACAAAAAAGTCGAGATTTTTTATTTCTGCACCTTCGTTTTGCTATCAGATGAATCTAATATGCGACTGATTATCTACAGAATAAACCAGTCCCCAATCTTATTCAAACACATCTTGTTTAGTCTATAAAGTAATTCATAATAAGAAAATCAATTTTTATACCACATTTATTGTATGTAGATATCTAAAAGAATACAACATTCCTTTCTTTATGCAAAGATAATTGTTTTCTTGTGATTATTATAATGTAGAATGTATTTATTAACTAAGAAAACATCATTCGATAATAAATGTAATAACTAAGAATGGCATTTTATTTTTATTTTGCTCTAATAAAAGAAAAAGTAAAGTGCCATTTCTAATTGCTCTGTTAATTGATAAAAAACTCTTGCTTTAATGTCGTAATCTTAACTAATGAACAAGACTGAAATCTTTGAAATCAGTCAAAATATTGTTGAATTTTGACTTTTTTTCGAACACTTTCCGGCTTACGGAATTGTGAAAATTTTTCTAGATTTGATTTTTTTAAAGTAAGATTCATTAAAATTTGTAATTTTACTTTTACCAAAATATGATGTGCCATCTTTGTTCTCTTAGAATCATTTAATAGTACAATGTTTTGATATTTCTATCAAAATATGTGATCATTTTGAGCCAAAATCGTTTTTAGATTATCCTGATAATCCTGCATTTTAAAAAAAAAAGCCATCTGAATAAATAATTTTTCCAACATGAACTAAGTTTTAAATTCAAAAATATACTTTTTCACATGATAATATTTTACATCTTAGATTGAAATGGATTCAGGTATAAATGATGAATTTGATGATTCGAATACAAACATAATTGAGTTTAAAGGAGTAAACAAATTATATCATAGAGAGTTTTTAAAAAGACAGTAATAATATAAGATTCTCATTATTGAAGAATAACTGTTTTTTAGGAAAGACAATTCTTGAAAATGAAATACCTATTAGATTCGTTTCTATTTTCTTAGAACTATATGTGAATGTTCTTGATAGAACAAAACATGTTTCGATTAAAAACAACGGTAATTTATGTGTTCATATCTAAGTGTCAAATAATTACTTTTTAAGTTTTTTCTGAATTGATATATTCTCATTAAAAAAAAATCTTGATTTATACCTTTTTGAACTAGCAATTATGCTGATAAACTACTGACAACATACCAAAAATAGTAGCGAAGGCACTCTAATTCCTAATAAAAAATGTTCTCTTTGCATATATCATGGTTTCATGAATGTCTATAAATATTCCTTGAATAACTTTTGATAGAAACAAGTTAGAGAATTGTGGTTTCCACTCATTAGTAAAACAATTTTCTAACTGTCAGAAAAAACACAAAAGTAAGGTTTTTTCGTAGATTTTAGCAGAAAGTCTTGTTAGAAGCTCGACTATAATGCATATTATTTATCTCAACATTCCAGATCTTTAATTTTCGGTTTTAAACTATACTTGATAATTGAAAATTTACCAGATACATTTTTTCTTTAAAAAGTCAATCGAAAATCTTACAAACGACAGATCAGAAAATCCTGGAATATACAGTTTGATGCATTTTCATCTCTGCATATGATAACGATACTGATCTTATCAACATTTTATTATTATGGTATTAGTAATATTATCATCAAGTAGTATTCTTTTCTCTATCAAACTATATTAAGAAAAAGTTTCTTTAAGCTTTTTATAAAGAATTACAGTATCTGTATCACCACTTTTGAACTGCCTTAAGTATATAAACAAAATTGAAAAAGGATTATGTTAAGAGTTCTTATCAATGATTTTGTTGGTGCCATAATCCTATACATACGTGATCGAATAAACGTCGATTTTTATATAATAGAGATTGTACAAAAATAAATGTTTCACACGTATACATTAAGATCATTGATAGACAGATGTCCTTATCTGATTGTTAGTCTTATCGTAACTATGACATCTGCATTCTTCATGCCACAATGAACGAACGATGTGATGAACATATAATTAAGATCAATAGCCATATTATCCTTAAAAGACAAACACATGCTGATTGAAGTTACAACTTAGGATTGAATATTAATGAAAAAACTCATTCCAGTTTTGATGATATAAATATTAACTTAAAAGTGTTTACAGTTATTATAGAAAAAGTTCACTTAACTATCATATATATTCTCTATTTAAAACTGTTATATAATGAATATCAAAGTTGATAATAAATTAAAACTAACTCAGGTATGTATTTAAAAAAATTAATTTAAGAAAATTTTTTAATAGAAATTAATAATATTACCTGACAAAACTATGAAAGATCGTCAATCTTTACTTAAAACAATCAAACAACCAGGTTTATTTCATTTAAATTTTTTTTTCTAAAATAAAGATTATTACAAATATTATTAACATTTATTTAAATCTTGTTAAATATTAGTACTAGATGAATATAAATATGAAATAGATTATTTAGAAAAAGCCCAAATATGTGTTTATATATTATTTAAATACGATGTGTACTGAAGTTAATTTATCATTTGTTCAACAAGTATATTTAAATTGATTTTTATATATAAAATAGAGAACTGAAAATGAAATATGATTTGTAAGAAAACATTGGAATGACTTTTATCATATTTATAGAGGTTCTTATTTATTCAATAATACAATTTTTAATGAATATTTTGTTCGTTATAGACTTAAAATCGTTTTGATCCAGTTTATTCAGCAAAAGATTTTCTTGATGTTATTTCTGTATTAGTTAATCCAAATTTAAAAACTGATGAAACGTTTTGTAAAATTAGATTTGTTTTGATAAGATTTTGGGTTTTATTTAGTTGTGGTTTAATTAAAATTCCAATAGTAACAAAGTTTTATAGAAATTTTTTTTCTAATCTTTATCCAAATATAATTCATTGTTCAGATGAAAAATTTAATGAAGCAAAAGAAGAAGAAAATATTAAATTAGCATTACAAAGTAAAATAGAAATGAATAATTAAATTAAATTAAAATGCCGTACGTGAATATACAAGACGTGGTTTTGCCAAACAAATCTTCGAGAAAAACTTTGGTCAATTATGTTAGATGTTGATCTTTCAAATTTGGCTTAGTTTAATTATTTGAAACAGAATGATATTGTTTATAATCGTTTTGTAATACGAGATTTTTTTATGATTGAAAAAGAATAAGTGAGGTTTTTTTTTTTTTTTTTCCTATTTTGATAGTATCAAATAACACTGTTTATTCGCATCCTGAAGATTAGATCTTCCGTACGTCATACTTCTTTTATTAACTTATTAATCTTATCTAAAAAGCTAAGCTTGTTCTTATGAATGCCCTTGGGGCTCAGGTTAATTCAATCAAATAACCTAATACTAGTATATGCCAAAAGATCTCAGTTACTACTTCAGGGTTTTTAGTAACGAAAGTATATAAGTAGGCGTCCATCTAATTGATTTATTTAAATATTTTCTAAATGCAATGTAAATGTCTGGGAAATATTTTATAATATTTGTATAAATGTTCAATTTGATAATCGTATATTTGGAGCAATTATATCAGTGAGTGCATGAATATTCGAATGTCATATATAAGATCATAATATTCTACTTTGTTTCTATTAAATTTTTATATATGCTCTCTTCTACTTCCGATGTCAAAAGTTTACTTTTTCACGTGTCCTATATTATTATAAATTCTTTGAAAAAGCTTGTTCTATAATGAATATAATATTATATAGATTGATTAACTTATGAATAGACAACTTCATTATAAAATAATAAAACAATTAAAAAATCTTTTACATTATTGAAAATGCTTTACAAGAATAAATAATAAGTAATGTATTTTTCATTTAATTAGAATGTAAAATTAACAGCTGTCAATGATGATCAATCATTTGTTTTTGAAGATTATTTATATCAAGTAAGACAAAAAAATATTATAGCACTTTGGCATGTAATTCATGATGAAAATTTGATTTTTTTTTTGTTATTAGTATTTTTTTAGTCTTTCATTTGTTTCTACACAACAAAAGATCTTCTCGTCTTATTTTGTTTTTTTTTAAATTCACTGTTATGTATTTATTACATTTTTACAAGTCTATTATATATTACACTATAGCAACTATTATTTGTCCATAGCCTTTCATTTAATTATTATCAATAGTTCTGTCATGAAATAAAATTGTCCTTAGTCCAAACTGGACTGATTGCCATTTTGATACTGGTTGCAAGCAAAAGGAAGCAAATAAATAATTGCACATTCTCATAAATATTGCCATATGTTTAATGACAATAATCTATTGTCAGAAGGGGTTATAAATTATATAAAGAAGGCAGACATATACAGAATAGTCGAAAAAGAAGAAGATGGAAATAAAGATTGTGACCTCAATTTGAATGTTGATGATAACATTGAGAAAATTATTATTAAACAAGAGCATCTTAAATATTATCTTTTTAGTTAGTTAATAGAACAGTTAATAGTTATCAAACATCTCACTTTTGTTTGTAATATCTATGTGAAATAAATAAGCTGAAAAAATTTCGTACAATTCATATAATACTTTTTTGGATATAATTTTTATTTATTCTCTCTAAAAAAATCAACTCAATGGTTAGCTGATATTATTATGCTATTCAATATTCCCTAGTGTCCTGTAGCAATTACTAAAGTATGGTTATAAAATAACAAACAAAAATTATTAATTATAAATGTACATTCTTTTGTTATCTTCTCATGATACATACATTCAATCATGGTTTTCAATATGTGCAAGTAATTGTAAACTAGTATTATCTTTTTTTAAAGTTACACCAATGTGTTTTGTTTTTGAAGATTCCATTCATTTATATTTTATATTTCAACAATTATATGTTTCATCAAATGTAAAAAAAACCAGTGAGAAAAGAATTTTATATGAATATATAGTTTCATTTGCAAGAAATATAAGTTCAAACATAAAGTTTTCATTATTAATTTATTTATTTAGAAAAAAAAAAAATTATTTAGATTATGAATTGTCTTTAAATGGATGATGAAAGTATTTTCTGGTTATTTACCTTCGAATTAATCATTAGCATATTGAGATAAAATTTTTCTTTTTTAACTCTTTAGAAATTTTAGCTGGTGTTTACATAAATTTCCTGTTTTGTTTTCAAGTCCTCGATGTTACAATATTTATATTACTCAAAGAAAATGTTTTAACAGCACCAAATAAAACAAATATTGAAGAAATAAAATATTTTAATTTTATGATCTCTCTCTCAAATAATTCTATTTCTATTAATAAAATATAAAAAATTAATTTTGCTAGAAATGACCTATGATATAAGAACGAATTGTTGACAAATTCAATAGTCTCTAGAGAATAGTTTTATAGAAAAACAAACTCATCGGAAATATGTTCATATATATATATATATATATGCTAATTATAATGGAATAAAATGAATTGTTTAATTATATGTCTCTGACGAATTAATGTTTTTTTTGTAAGATTATACTCTAGAGACTTTAAAAATTGTTACCAGTCCAATGATATGTTCTAGCTTATCGCTAAGTCATGTCATATCTTATTTCCTTCAGAATTTGTTTTTTTATATATAATTTTATTCTACTATTAGAAATATAATCGTTTCAGAAAGAAAATAAAGTCAATAGACGTGCTATTCTTAAAATAGGACACAGTCTTTAGCTAAAATTTCTCTCAATGGTGTGAAAAGAATAAATAACTAGTTATTTCACCTAAGCAAAAAAAAATATTTTAATTTGTAGTACTTTAATTGATTTAGATCATATTCTTCAATATATTATTAATTACAATGATTCGATTACTTTAATTTATACTTGTACAGTATTTTTTTCTTTAAATATTTTGTTTGAATAAAATAAAATAATCCGCACATTGATTTTATAAAAGAACTTGTAACTAAATATGCAAGGTCAAATAAAATAAGAACTAATAAAATATTTTTTTGTTAGATTCTAAATTGATTATAGAGAAAAATATTAGAATATATCATTCCGACTAATTTCAAAGTATAGAATCATTCAGTTTACTTTCATCCAACAAAAAAATATTAAATTATCTTTTTTATTAGTAATTTGTTATTTTTCGGAAGAATTATTTTCAAAGTATTATTAATGATAATGAAAGAGATTCATGTCTTGTTATAATTGATAGAAAAGAATATATAATTTTCTTTTCTTAGAAACAAATGAAAAGAAAAGTAAAGACTAAAAGTTATTTTATCTTATCTTTAAGATATCCACCTAGAAAAAAAAAAAATGTCGAGATTTTTTTATTTCCGTACTTTCATTTTTGTTGTCTGAGGAATCCGATACGTGACTGATCGCCTATAGGAAAAAGCATTTTCACAATCTTATTCAAAGATATCTCATGTAATCTGTAAGCTAACTCATAATGAGAAAATCAATTTTTATATCATATTTCTTGTATGTGTATAGATGAGTATAACATTCCTATTCTCATAAGAAAATAATTGTTTTCCCTTGATTATTCTAATACCGAACGTGTATATTGACCAATAAAACATCGTTTTATAATAAATGTCATGATTGACAGTTCTTCTTATAATATACAGAGAGAATTAACCTTATCACTAGAAATATAGAATATATACCAACGCACTTAGAAAACAAAAGAAAAAAAAAGAAGGCAAGTTTCAATGAGAAAATATATAAAGAATGATCAAATCACTGAGTATAGCAATAGAACGCGAACTATTCGATAGTATTCTATACTTAATAAAAATGTTCTTTTCCTGTTCTTTTCATGAAAAAAAAAGGAATTGTGAGCACACTCTAATAATGTTAATTGTTAGACCCAAATGATAAAGTTGTTAAAATTCTATTGTATTCATATCTTTTCTTTTTTTAGATGACCAATAAAAAAAATAATTGAGAAAAAAATGTTTTCAAATTTATCTGAAAAAGTTTTACAACAATTTAGTGAAAATTATGCACAAATTCATGGAAGAATTGTTTTTCCATTAACAATATTTGGTATATTGACAAGTATTGTAACAATTGTTATACTTAATAGAAAAAATTTTCGAACACCAACTAATTTAATTTTACAACATGTAGCATTTTTTGATACAATTGTATTAATATCATATAATATTTATTCATTATATTTCTATATTATTCATGAACCAAATCCATTTGTTGGTCAATCTATATTTTGGCCACGTTTTGCTATATTTCATTCAAATATTGGTTTAACAGCACATTCCATTGCATTATGGTTAACCTGCCTTCTAGCTATTGTAAGTATAATTGAATAAAAAATAATTATATACACACATACATATATATATATGTGAATTATGTAGATTCGATATACAATAATATCCAAACCTAAACGAGTAATTGTGAATTCAACTCGTGTGATAATTCTTGTTTGGATTGTTACTGTTTCCACATGTTTATTAATGATACCCAATTATTTATCATGGAGTGTTGTTATTAAACCTGCTTCTGAGTTTTATCCTCATGTATATTGTAAAAATTCTACCGCAACAGTTTATTGGTTTAGTCCAGTAACAGGTGAACGATTAGAAAAAACCTCTTTTGTTATATTGGCGTTATGTTTTAAAATTCTACCTGTTTTTATCTTAATTGTATTCAGTATATTATTAATATTAAGTATTCATCATGCACGTCAATTACGTGAACGTCTTCGTCGTCGTTATTCATCTGTATCATCAACATCAAATTTAAAACGTGAATTACGAACAACAACAATGCTTGTATTCATAACATTATTTACAGTACTTGTTGAACTTCCTCAAGGTCTTCTTTTTATTGCTAGTGGAATTAATAAAGATTTCTTTTCATTATATTCACATTTGGGTGATATATGGGATATAACATCAATTGGTTCATCATTTATAACATTTATTATGTATTGTTTAATGTCTCAACAATTTCGTATGGAAATGTATAAACTTATTTTACCAAAACGATTTACAAAAAGTTTCAATTTAAAAACAAATAATGATCGTATAACTGATAGAATTAGTTTAAAACCAAGAGGAACAATAACACATACAATTTTAACAGCACCAATTCCACAAGATATTTAAAAACTAAAAAATTTTTTTGTTTGACAAAAATATTTTTTCTTTTTTGTTTTGTATTTTATAACAAATCAATGGAATAATTAGTATATTTTATATTGAAAATGGATTGTTCTGTTTCATTGACTTTTCAAAATCTTAATTTAGTTTATTCATACGATTATATTCAGATAAACTATTATTATTATTGATTTTATATTTAAATTAAAATTTTATTAAATTTTTAAGGATAAATTAAAATTCAGTTAATATTGGTAGAACGTATGAGATTTGTTTTGCGATTTATTAATGAAATTTTAGATTTTAATTCTTCAAGAAATGATAAATATCAAATTATTACTAATTTTCAGAATCTTACTAATCAAAAATAATGAGATACATTGAGCTGATAGCATCGTACTAACTGTCCTCTACAACTTAGCTAAAAACAAATTTCTATTGAATCGTCAAAACTCTACCATTTATATTTATACTGAGTAAACAAACAGATATCAAATATTTACTATCATCCATCTACAAACTATAACTGGATATCAGTTATTTATCATCGTTTTCATCTAGTTTATTAGAGTCCAAGAATACGGAAAAATTTTAAAGATAATATTTATGGCAGTTTCTCGTATAGTAATGGGTAGGCCATAATAAATTCCTATTTTCAGGAAATTCAAAATTTATTATACTACATCATACTCCACATACAACAAACATTCATCTAAAAAGAATATACATTCTTTCCATTCTGATCAATTGGAAATATGCCATATATTTTGAACACGCTTTGTGAGTGCATCAAAACAATTTGATTTATCGTCATGTCCAGTTATGAAATTTATTTATATAGACACCATATATGAAAACAAATGGTATACTTTCATCTTGGCTTTGGCTGTATTAGGCTAGATTGGGAAATTCATTTTTATATTCTATTCTATAGATGCACCATGTACTGATATTATTTTTATTCTCTAACAGAAGGGTGACAAAATAGTTATGATGCACTTCGTTTCTATTTTTAAAAAATGAATCAACTATACATACATTCGAATAAACAAATTTGTTCTTGCCACACTGATATGACAAGTGAAAAAAATTTGGAATTTTGGTTAAAAGAAGCTAAATAATAACAAGTATGATAAATATAATCTTTAATTGAATAAAAATTAATTCAACAATAATCAGTTAAAGTTAATGACTTACATATATCTAAAAATAAAAGAGATGCAATAAGGTCATGAACATGGACGGATATATTCATCTAATATAAAATAAGACTGTCGAATGAATAAAAAGTCTCTCGGCTTGATAAAAACAAAAATTGAAATAGAATAAGTCTTTTAAAGATATTTCAAACTCAAATTACATTTGAAGGAAAACTATGTCAAAATGGTATAAACAGTGTCTTGAAATAAAACTAATTTGATACAATCAGGCGTTTCCTTCGTCTATCAAGTACTCAAGAATCATTTTGATTATATCGATCAATATTTGATTAAATAAATGTCTTTCTTATTGACATCAGCATCAACAGAGAAAAATAAAATATTCGTTTACAATTATGAATCTATCCGAAATTAAATGAGCATGATGAACATGGTGCGTGCGAGTACGTATTTATATCTATATGTTCGTGTGATGAGTGCAAAGGGACATAAATATATAAACGTGCGTAAGCTCATCAATTGCTCTTTTGAAAAGAAGACGATGTCTCTAAAAGACTATTATCATGACATCGAATAATGATGTCTAGCACGTGTATCTAAACATTTTCTTCGTTAGATGTGTGTGCAGAAGTTGAATCTTCGATCGTTTTATATTCAAATTCTTTAAATCGCTCCTGGTCATTTTCTTACTCAATTGTTCGAACATGTTTGAACTTCAGCAACAAGATAAGAATACAATCATTAATAATTTGTCGTCATTGCCAAAGGAAAAGAACAAGCAGTTATTGTCATCGAACATAAAGAAGAAAGCGACTTATGGAAAAACTTCTTACAGTTCACCGTTAAATAAAAATAAGAATAACAACAGTACACCTTTTTGGAAAAATCTTCCAAGATTTCGTCAAATTCGATATGGTGTTCCTGTAATTAGCAATTCTATTTGGCAAGATGTAACAGGTGAGACTCATCAATATGTCTATCGTTTACTAAGATAATAGAGAGAAAACCACATCCAATTGGGCTTTCTATTTCCTTCTCTTCTACTCGTATATTAAATCAACTCACAATTTTTACGTTTGTCAATATAGAAAAATTTGAATCTTTTAAATTCATGTATGCAATCGTTAATGTCGCCACCGAATCAATTCATGATTATGCATTACTGCATTTGCTCCGTGCACCAGCCGTATACATGTGCTAAAATATTTTGATTCATATAACAAGGACAAGAAGAAAAATGAAAAAAATAGATAATCTTTTTTTACCGACACGTTCTATTCTAGATATATCTTCTTTTCTTTCTCACTGATAACATTGTCGATGGTATGGTTCTTTCGCTATTATCATTTATTTGATTATGTTCTGATGCTAATATTTAAATCATGAAAACATATGGTCTTCGATCCATTTGTCCAAAAATAGGCGATGTCTGCTTCGTAAATATCCATTTGAAACCACATCTTAATGATAAATATGATTATCTGAAAAAAAAGAGATCCAGCAAAAACTCGCTCGTTACGAATAGCTGCTCATCTACAATTAGCTATTGTACGGGCAACGTCTGACCAAGCAAAAGGTAAGAAACGAACCGGTAAAACTTCTCTCTAATTTTGCCACAGTACCACCATTAAGAGAACGTTGGTATTCAACATATAAATGGGTACATATCTTAATATTGTTCAATTACTTAATTTAGATGCTACTTTCATCAAAGGTGATTTTATTAAAGCAAATCGGCTTGAATTTAGGTAAGTCCAAAAAATAGGTCACTATTTCGATAGTTATAATCAACCTCAAAAAACTTCAGTGGCTTATTATTTATCATTTCGACTTCTTAAACAAACTCCAAAGTCACATGCCATCATCTAGTTTTCTATATTCATACACTAGAATGATGTATATAATGTATATCAATAGAAAAACATTTTCTATTGATATTTCTTCCCTTTTGGTCGAATGTCAAAGAAGAAAAAAAAAGTTTCTATATGTACAGATTTTCCTTCTTCTTTTCCTTTTATTTTCCTCATTTACCAGTTATTACAAAACAAAAAATTTCGATGACAATAATACATAAAAAAATTTCTCAGGTGGGACAAATGTTTTCGCTTTGTTTTTTTTAATTATTATTTCTTGCTTATTTTCATTTGCGATGCTTTATTATTTATTTATCTATGATTAGTCAGAATTCAGAAAGGTGTTTTATTATAATGTTTGCAAACATAAAAAGCTGATCTTTATCCTTTTGTTTTAATGTCATTTGATACAACTCAAGTAAATTTAGATTGAATTCAAATGTCTATTTTAATTTAAGTTTGACTTCTTACGATCAATGTACTTGAGGAAAAGTATAAAACTACCGATATTCATGTTTATTTGAACACAAGAAACTTCTCATTTTTCTCTGTTTATTTTTCCAACTTTCATGATATAAATGAATATTACATTATCTTTTCTTAATCTAGGTGATCAAAACTCAATTAAAAAAGTTTCTTCTTATATGAAATATAAATAAATAACTCGTCTTTATTCATTCAAAACAATCGTTAAAACACTTATATAGTCGAGCGTGTTTGATATTTGATTTATTTTTTTTTTTCATGTTCATGATTGTTGTAATAAATTTAATTGTAGATGAAATCGACAAGTTTTCCAATATTACATAAGAAGCTTAGATTAAAAGATTCGATTTGATGATAAATATGAATAATAACAAAATTCCTCAAAGAATGAATGTTATTCGTTTTTTAAATTAATAGAATTTGATTTTCATTTAAAAATACAGAAGAATTTATTATCAATACTCTCATTAGAAAAATAAATTTAAAGAAAACTACTTCTTTTTAAATTGAAACGAGATATTTTATCAAGTTGATTAAGTAATTAATGACTTTTGAATATTCCATAAGGAGTCTCTCTTAAAAACACACGTGATTCCAATCTTCATTTGTCTTCTATCGAAATAATGATGATGATGAGCAAAAGAAACAAAAATGAAAAAGAATAATATGAAATTTATATCAATAAATAATTCGAATGGCTATTTTATTAAGATGAATTTCCATTTAAATAAATGAGAGAATATAAGAATGAATACTTATATAAGAAAAATAACAAAATTGAAAAGAAATGTTTTACATGTTTGTAAACAACCTAAATCTAATTTCAATCATTTAATCTTAGAATAATCATTAGTTCTTTTTTGATTATTATTTAAATCAATTTTTAATTAAAAATTAATATTTCAATAATTATTTCGTCATATTTTCATATTTAATTAGTCCTGACTTAATTTCATCATTATCATCTCATGCATTATGTGAATACGAATAATGCATTTTCTATAACTTTATAAGGAAAAAGATTCGAGTTCTGTTAAATTTTTCGATCGACTCAACACATCGATAAATAAGAGACGATCCCATTTACTGGAAAAAATTCAAAAATTCAAATAAGTTTTTGGTGTCAACGACTATATGTCGTCTCGGTGGTAATGCCACTAATATTGATTTGTGTTTGAATGGGTCGTAGTATCTCGATGATTTTATATTTCAGTCACTTTTCTGAGAGAAACTAAAGGTACACTTCGATAGAGACAGTTTTTCTCTATCGAATAGCATCGAGTGTATATTCTCCCACGGACAAAAAAAGTTTTTTTTTCATTGCATTTTTCCACCACTTGATACATTGTTTTAAGAAAACAAAATATACTACGAGATGCAGCATGAAAAGCAGTACAACACACGAAGAACAACCTATTCTGTAGTTGCAATTTTTGTTTTGAAAATGAACAAAATTGTGAAGTACTAGTTTTTGATTTTTCGAAAAAAAAAATTTTTTTCTTGTACATGATGCATTCTAGTTTTCTTATATTTTCTCTGTATCGCCTAATGCGCTTTATTTAAACAAAAACAAAATACACCACAAGATGCAGCGTAAAAAGCTCTACAATTCAGAGAACAGCTTACTTTGTAGTTGCTGCTTTTGTTTTCAAAATAGACAAATTTCTCTGTGGCTAATTTTCGATGCTACAAAAAAAATACGAAAAAATTTTTTTTTTCGAAAAATCAAAAACTAGTGCTTCACAATTTTGTTTATTTTCAAAACAAGAATTGCAACTACAGAATAAGTTGTTCTTTGTATGTTGTACTGCTTTTCACGCTGCATCTCGTGGTATATTTTGTTTTCTCAAAACAATGTATGAAGTGGTGGAAAATGCAATGAAAAAAGAAACCTTTTTTTGTCCGTGGGAGATTCGACCTCTTAAATTTTTATTAAAGTGCATTCGTCATTGACTAGCTCAATATGCCATGCTTTATCTGCTCTATCCGCGTACTATCATTCAATTATGATCGTTATATGTTTCTCACGATATATTCTATTCTTCTTTACATTGCTTGACCTATTCACCTTTCCTTCCGTATATATTGGTGTCTAATTGGACAAATCAGCCGACGAAGTTAGAGCTGAAAAAAAAAAGAAATAAAAAAGTAGCACATTATTGGGGAACGTTATTTTTCTCTCTTTAGTTACGATCGACAAACAAAATATTTCAAATATCACTCTTTGTTTTTCTTCGTAAGAGTGTGTACAATGAACAGCCGATTGCATTTGTTGATAGCCACTACAATAAGCATGATAATGACATTTGCATTATACGGCAGTCTGAAAAATACAAGAGCGACTGGTTCCTTCTTTCAAACGATTGTAATCGATACAACACGTGATCTACTTATTTATTATCGATGTTTGATAAACAGTGAAAAAGGTAGGTTTGTTTATAAAAAAATTATCTTCGTGCTTCCATCGTATTGCCTTAGATAACAAAGACGTATGCGAATATCTTTTCACTGAAGATAATGATAACGCGATGTATTCATCAATTTTAATTATTATTCTTTTTTCGACACTTTTATTTTTGTTTGGTCAGAACAAGACTATATATTACATCCATCCTCTAATCTATACAATAATTGGAGCTTGGTTTTGGAGTCGTTTCTGTGATGATATTCATCTTTGGTATCACGTTGATATATTTACTATAAATATTTTTATTTGGCAATTTATGTTTATTGCTGCTAAATGGGAATTTCAGCAATATCCGATATTCTCAGTGATTTTGTATCGAGGATGGCTATGTTGGTTAACGGCATCCGACGCATTTATTATCCATGATGCTATGTATTGCTACTTACCATCATCATTCAGCTTTATAAATTTTTGGTTACTTTCCGTTAAAGATATGTAAGTAACGAATAGTGATTTTTGTTTTGTTGAGAAATTAGTTGCAAAGTATTTTCGTGCTGAAGTGTGGGTAGTTCGAAAAATGAATAATTTTTCTTGCAATCTTTCACATGATTAGATAGAGCTCGATGACATCTAGAAGAATATATATATTTAAAAGAATCTCAAACATGTTCTTCGAGAACAAAATTTACCGAAAACTTCTAACTACAGCATGAGAAATTGAACATTATTCTATGAAGAAAACTTGGAAAGGTTTTAAATAAAACTAGTTTTTAAAACGTATTTCTTTTGTCATAGAAGCTTGAAAAGGTGATTTTTAGGATCAGCATGTGAAATTGCATATATAAACATAGGTTTAAGATTGTTGAAATATGATGTATAATCACCAAACTGTTATATCGAAGACTCACTTCCTAAAGGAGTTGACTAGCAGATCCGGCAAACACATCAAGTATTCATGCCTTCACTATATATTGGATATTTTGTTTTTATTTTATTCATTAGCAGGCTAAAAAACTAATTTTCCATTGAATCGAAATTTTATTTTAGCCACATCTCGGGGACAATACGGTTGTATTTCAAAATTTTGATTGTTACAACTTCATTTTTAGGAAAAACGCATACATTATTCGCAATCAGCAGTAGCATAGAAAGCTGTTAGTACAATCTCTATCGGTTTAAAATATGAAATACGATCAAGCTGCTCCAAATCCAAATCAGGCGGTTACTAACATGTCTCTGATGATCGATGGCCAGTGGGAGATGCAAAGTTGTCAAGTTGTCTATCACGGCAATGATGCACCGTTACTAAGACATCTGTCACGTGTTTGACAGAGGATGCTGCTATGGTGTCTATAATGGGCCGGGGAGTGTTGCTAAGGATACCTGTCACGCCTGTGGGGGTAGGGGAGGAAACGAAGTTTCTACCTGTATATACTTCACCACTCCTTTTACATCTTGTTTTACAAAGAATATACAAAAGCCCTATGTATCCTCAATAAGTATCTTCTAATTAAATCTAATCCGCCTTCTCCTCGAGTATTTTCTCTCACAATTTACGCTACAATCGGTTCCTGAGTTGAGTTTTTTTGGCAAATATTTATTGGTAATGCATATGATTTTGACATATTTTTGTATGCTACTGCGGATTGCGAATAATGTATGCGTTTTTCCTAAAAATGAAGCTGTAACAATCAAAATTTTGAAATACAACCGTATTGTCCCCGAGATGTGGCTAAAATAAAATTTCGATTCAATGGAAAATTAGTTTTTTAGCCTGCTAATGAATAAAATAAAAACAAAATATCCAATATATAGTGAAGGCATGAATACTTGATGTGTTTGCCGGATCTGCTAGTCAACTCCTTTAGGAAGTGAGTCTTCGATATAACAGTTTGGTGATTATACATCATATTTCAACAATCTTAAACCTATGTTTATATATGCAATTTCACATGCTGACCCTAAAAATCACCTTTTCAAGCTTCTATGACAAAAGAAATACGTTTTAAAAACTAGTTTTATTTAAAACCTTTCCAAGTTTTCTTCATAGAATAATGTTCAATTTCTCATGCTGTAGTTAGAAGTTTTCGGTAAATTTTGTTCTCGAAGAACATGTTTGAGATTCTTTTAAATATATATATTCTTCTAGATGTCATCGAGCTCTATCTAATCATGTGAAAGATTGCAAGAAAAATTATTCATTTTTTGAACCGTGTGCGCTTTGGGTTTTTTCAACTGAATCAAATGTTTTGTGTTTTTTGAACTAAATAGCGATTAGGACGACTGAAAAACTATTTACCTCGGAAGAAAAAATGTTATGATAAAATAATTACATGTGTTTTCAAAAAACTTCTTCATTATGAAACGTTTATACTTTTCTATATGAAAAGTCTATCAAAGTAAAGCCTTTATTTTTATAAATTTTCCTCTGAATTGATTGTCATCAAATAAAATGAGCAGCTAGCAAAAATTTGTCAATCAGAAAACTTTGCTGATGAATGAGTATGCAGCATTTTAGTAGAAACCTCAGCCAATTTTATTTTTCCATTAGAAACATAACTCCTTAGATCGTATCATTTTCTTTCGTGATGTTGATCTCGACTAGTTGGTATGCTAGTCTTGTATATCCTCTTTTTCTCATGCTTTTCAGCTTTGGATACTCAGTAGAATTCGATTATTAGGGCATTGACTTATTATTTCATTTGTAATTTTATTCTTTTAAGGCCTCCTCCCTCAAAGACCAATTGTGACTAGATAAATTGACTTTAACGGAAGACGTTAATAACAATTGTTTCTATATATTCTGACGAAGTACAAAGAAAAAAACGGTCGATTTATGTCTGGAAAAATAAATATTGCCTTGAATATTTTATCTTTCATTTGTCTACATTGACCACAAGCTGAGCTTATTGAAAGTAGGTAATTGACTTACGGAATGGTCTTGCACTTTTAATCAAATGTTTTCTGTCATATGTATTAATTGTTGATATTTCGACGAGATACATATATGAAATTCAAAATAAAATAAGAGATCAGAAATTTTTTCGTAACAAAAAAGTTGGCATAGACATGAACATTTTGAAACATAAATCAAGAGTGGCTTAGGTTTTTTTTCCATTTAACTTTGATGACTAGTGTATTATTCAGGACAAGAACTCGAAGAATGATACCTTACCATAAATCCCTAGAGAAAGTATTGATTTTAGGGTATCTCTTTACTGAGAAAGCCCCAGCAAGTTATCTGTTGTGGGTACTTTAAAAATTTTTAGTAGCTATACTAATGTATGTGCTTGTCGTGAGTACTCTGAAAAAAATAAAGGAGGTTTTCAGAATCCTTCGAAAAGCTTTGCAGATTTCTTAAAGCTTCCAAATGTGTCCAAAGTTCCAAAAAAAAGATAGAATGTTCGACAGAACCTTTAGAAGGTTCTGTGAAGTACCAAGTAGCAAAACCATCTCTTACGAAACCTTTTTTAGGTTCCGTACAGTAAAAAAAGGTTCCATGAGAAAATACAAAACCTTGAGGATTCAGTACAAAACCATTAACTTTTGGTAGAAAACCCTAATGGTTTCGTATCTTCTCAGGGAACCTTTTTTTGCTGTACAAAACCTAAAAAATGATTTCGTAAGAGATGGTTGTGCTACTTGGTACTCCACAGAACTTTCTAAAGGTTTTGTCGAACATTTTATCTTTTTTTTGGAACTTTGGACACATTTGGAAGCTTTTCGAAGGGTTCTGAAAGCCTCCTTTATTTTTTTCAGAGTGCTCATATCTATGACATCCTTCTACAAAGAAACTTTCCATTGCCAGTTCCTCCAATAGCAGCAACTTTTCTGTTTCTAATTGTATGGTAACGTAACTGTCTGACTACAGTAACTTTCTAGTCCCACTTTTAACTTCATTGTTAGAAAATAAAAGCGAAGTTTACTTTGTGTGTATAAGATTTTGTTGGAAAACTATTGTTAAGAAGTGATATTTTTAAATTTAATTTCTGTTTTTTATCATCGGGAATCCTCGCAAAACTATTTAGTCTATCATACATTTGCTGTACAAAATGTCTATTTTGAAAGAATTATTTTTTTTGAATAATAGTTGAACATGGTAAAAGAAAAAAACAGCAACATATCAGTTGATCAGTGCTTTGTCTTCTATTGATATGATACTTTTACTAGTTTCTTTTATATAGTTTCATCTGTTTACATCCAAAAGGATATCTTTATACTTCTACGACAATCGACGAATCGTGCAGCGATGATCACTCAGAACTTTCAAGTGATGATTCATCGATTTGTGTCCAGGCCTACGTCACTGGGGATCTGAATAACAATGAACTAGACGAGAAAGGGGATTATGCAACCCTTGGTCTTGGTGATTTTCGAATGTTCAATTTGATGCTTTTATCGGTATTACCTCCTTTATCATCAATGACAATAAAGATGTGTATAGCTATTGGTCACATCATTGCTGTGCAAATTGGTCAAGAAGCCACGTATCGACTCGGACGTTTTTCTAACCAATTTGCACAACCTGCCATTCCTTTGCCTGTCATCGCCGTCTCATTGTACAGTATTCTCCTCCAAGTTTTTATCAATTATTAAAATACACATTAAGATATTGTTCGAATCTTGTGTAAGAATTGATATTACTGCTTTTTTTTTATAAAACTGAATGCTGAAGCTCTTGAATAGATTACCTTGTGTCGAAATAGTTCCACTTTTACTCTCAATTTGATCAACTATATAAATAAGATACAAAGAATTCTTGTTCTTATTATGTTGGTAATGCTTTCTAAAACTCATTTTATTATTGTCAGAAGTCAAACCGTGCCCGTCAAATATATGTGATCACACGAAGCAACACATTTTGTTTCGAATTAGTTTTGCATCAATTTCTACTCTGTAAAAGAAAGAAGAATACATGTAGAACCTTGTAAGATTCTAGATTTTCTATCATATTTTGGTAATATTTATGTACTCATAACTAATAGAATAATAATCATAGGACTTGTAATATAATAACAAAATAATATTAATATTGACAAAGTAATATAAAATATTATGTTTGTTTATTTAACTTTGTAGTGAAAATCTAGTACTTATATAACATAATATAATGTAATATGTATCTAGAGCTTTCGATCCTCCTGAAGTCATCATCAATAATAATTGTAAAAATTATTACCATTATATAACATTATGTTATATAAGTGCGAGATTTGTACTACAAAATAAAATAAAATAATATATTACTTTATCAAATATAATATTATTTTGTTATTATATTACAAGTCCTATGATTATTATTCTATTAATAATTCATATCATTAATGTAGTTACATAACCGCATATATATATATGCCAACTTATTCAGCATCAAATATTAAAAAATAAAATATCATATAAAATTATAATAATTTTTAATTAGAATTATTACTGATAATGACTCCAGGGGAGCCGAAAGTTCTAGATGTATATTATATTATATCACATCATGTTATATAAGTACTAGATTTGTAATAAGAAATTAAATAAATAAAAATAATATTTTATATTACTTTGTCAAATATAATATTATTTTATTACTTATAACTATAGTTTACTTTAACCTATCATGATTATATACATTATATAAAGAAGAAACTTCATCCATCTATTGTGCATATAACGATCTTAACTCTTATTTGCATAAAATGTTTCAATCAAAATAGTGAAAACGAACAAAGATGCCAACAAATAAACATAGTAGATAAAATGTTTCACCCAAAACAGTAATAGCAAACAATTGTAACAACGAATAAAGATACTACATAAAATCCTTTAACACAAAATGGACGATATCGATATTGTCGTTGTCCACCTCTTCTGTTTGCTGGTTGATATGGACTGCGTTCTTCCTGATGGCGTGCTCGTACTTATCTATACTTTTGCCATTGTGCAGTACCGAAATAAATACGTGTCCACAGGAATGACGCGTCCAGGGGGGAGGGGGCCGGGGTGTCGAGAATGTTGAAGTGCACAAATGACTCTGAATGTTCTTTTATTGTTATACATACTTTTTTATAATTTCCAACGAAAATTTTTTTAAAGTACTACATGTTTTCAAAATTTCTGCAGAACTTCTTCCAAGACATTTATGTATTTCTTTTCAGATATTGATATATTTCTAATTATTTTCAGGATTTTGTAGTGAATATCGTGTTTCAGTCTATGTTTAGTGGGAAAACTCTTAGAATAACAAGTAAGTTCAGTTAAAAAAAAATATTAATTATCAATTTATTGATGCTTACACGTTAATTAAAGCAAAGGATTTTTCTGTCACTTTTAGTAAATCATATCATCCAATGGCTATTCTATTATATCAAGCAGAAAAATTCAGATTCACTCTAACTTCTGTTACTTTGAGAGGTAAGAGGCTAATCCCTCCCAGATAAAAATTTCTGGTGCATCTCTATGAATTAAACATTACTTCTATCCATATACTATTAAGCCGTTGCATATCGCTTATGATGTAATATTTCCTCTTATTTTTAACAATCTTTGCAATCATTTTAGTAAACTTTGAATGTTCACAACATCTTTGAAACAAAAAGATTCCAACTTACAAACTAAGGAGATCAATACGCAGTATTTCAACGACAATCAAAATTATAGTAATTATTGGTCTTCTACATTACAATGGGCTTAAAAACTCAAAAAAATTCATGACTTTTGTGAGCTTTATATCAAGAACACGAAAATATGATATTTTGAATACTTTAAGTTCATAGATAAGTAGATATCTTGTTGCTTATAGAAATTAAGGATATTAAAGATTCGACTATCATTTTAAATTCTTCATACACTTCTGAAATGTACAATTGCGTTTCTATTTACATACTATAAGGTGTTCTGATCTTTCTTTCTAAATACTGTGTAATTCGAATGAGTTATCGTGAGCAAACTAAGCAACATGAGTCACTGCTATTCGCTTCTAGATTACAACAAACTGTATTTAGATACTTTACAGGATGTTTCATTCAATTGTGCAACATTTAATTGCTTGTTCATAAATCTGATCTAACATTTGCCTTGTCATTTCGCAGAGAAATAATAGTATTCGACTACATTTGTGCCAAAAGATAATTCACACAACACTCGCTATAGAAGTTCGAATCTATCGCCTGAATAGTTTATTGGTTATGACTAACTCTAGTAGTACCAGTCTGAGTCATTGTTAACTCATGCGTAAAAATGTGAATTTTATTATATCCTGGTTTCTGGAAGCAACATTAGTATTCAGGGGGATAGTAAATCATGCTTCTTCTGTGTAATCATATCTCTTATAAATTGATATGTCTTGTCGAATCTAAAAAGAAATTTAATTGCTTTTTATATCATCACAAGCCTTCGATACGATATCATGTCTTCAGTAGGCAATAATCATACAAGAAGTACCGAGAACAAGTTAAATTTTCAATGACTTATTTATTATTCTAAACACAAAAAAAGCAATTTTTTACAGTAGTTGCCGGCTATCTAATTATGATGGTAAAAGATTCATTCAATTATGGGTGATTTGTCTCTCTTTTTAAGTTCATATTTATCGATACTTCTTTTTCATATTCAGCTTAATATAGCTATTTATTTTTTTAGCTGATATTAACTCATTTAGTAGGTCTTTATTTACTTCTCGTTTATAGATTGAAATATCTTTTCCATTTACAATCTGAATAAAGTGTTCAGAATATTTTAGAAATAATTATGAACAGTTGGATCGAAGATGAAAGTGACGATGAAGATTTTTATGATCAAGAAAGTGGTTCGGAAATAGAAAATGCTGAGAGTAGATGTGTAACAGATCTCAGTTCTTTTCAAAAGAAATGGGTGATCGAATCAGTTTCATTTTTGGATCAGGAACTGTCACACATCTAGCTGACAATCAGGCATCAGAAAAAGATGATGAAATTGATTTAGAAAATCTTAGGAACTATCTATAAAGAAGTTCTCTCTAAAAATCTTTTTCTTTCGTATTCCTATTCAAACTTTGCCTGTATTTGGTCGACCTTCATAATCCTTTATATAAAACTTCTGTTTATTGGGGCAAAGAAACTTATCCCTCACTCCATCTAGTCAAAACATTGATGCAAGAGCAAAAAAATCACTCTATGAAAACGTATTTTGCCAGTATAGTGCTTAAAATAGGCGGTTAGCACATGGCTTAACAGTTTTGATGTCCAGTCGATTGATTCTTGTCTAACTATCTCTCCTCGGTTGTTCTATTCGATGACTAAGACAATAGAAATATTTCTGATATTGTTTTATTTAGGTACTCACATTCGAAATAATTTCTGATTTTTGTAAAAATTCTATTTAAAAAATAAGAGAAAGTATGTTTGTGTCAATTTTCTGATTTCAACACACTCTAGATGAAGCTTATCATGAAAAGCTCATTTTTCTAGAATAAAAAATTAAGTATAATATCAGTTATTTTCAGTTAAAACACAAAAAAAGACAATATTTTTCTTTTATTAGTTCGAATTGCATTCTTTGTAAGAGAGTCTTAAAAGAAAAGAAATATGAGTGAATCCGCTGATATTTATTACATTGTACTTGTTTCATAATAAATGATGAAAGAAACCTTTATCCCATAAAAATCTTCGTCTGAAGGAAAATATTTTGAGATATAAAAAAAAATTTGAATGCATTTTTTTTTAAATGATCATTTTTCTCTTCTTTTTTTATTACATTTTTTGTCAATTCAAATTCAACAAGTCAATAACACTTGCATACAAAGCTCATTTATCATAACTCCAGTATTTAACTCAAATTTTTTATCATAAGCCTCCCTTTTTCCTTCGTTGATAAAATCAATGTTGTTGAATAGAAATATTTTCTACTATGTTCGATGATAAAATATAAGAAGATATTTGTAGTGTCAATGTATATATATTTTTCTGGTAAAATAAAATTCTATCTCCGATAGAACAAAAAACTAATAAGAGTTAAAAATGAATAAATAAAAATGACATCATTTCTTTTTATTTTTGCCAGGTGATGGTTGAGGTGATGCTTGTCGATCAAGTTTTTTCTGTTTTAATCGAGCTTTTTCTTCTTTTTGTCGTTTTTTAGACGTTAAACTATCAACCAAACGATAAGCAACAAAACCTAAATTAAATAAAATAAATCTTCATTCAGAAAAAAAACAATTTTAATGAAACTAACCAATAAGTGTAACAATTATAATAGCTGGAATGATGATTAAAATATTATTATAATTGCTTGTGTAACCGGGTCCTTTTAATTCAACCTATAATAAAATAAAGATGTACTAGATCAAATCAAGTTACTTATAGACCTACCATTTTTCTACAAGTGTTTACTGGCAAAATAAACCACTTCTGATTTAATTTATTGTATAAAATAATTTCAGAAAATCTGCCAACGTTGTCTCTCCATAAAATACCACATCAGAACCAATCGAAAGACAAGCAAAAATATCCTACGACATCTTTTGATGTCGTTCATTTGAATATCAAATTTATTTAATTATATCCAAAAAATATCATTAAAAAAGAATTTTTGTGAAAATATTGCTAAAATAAATTGACATAAAAAAATACAATACAGAGTGATTTATATTTTCAATTTGAATTGGAAGAAGACTTCAGAGATAGTATGCGTCATCACTATCAACCGCAATGAATACACGTCATAATTACTTGTTACTTAACAAAGTTTAGAATAAAAATATAGATTAAATTTTTGTCTTAAATTACAAATATTCGAAATGTAAACACTATGATCACGCAAGTCCTTCCTATGTTCTCTCTAATAGTGAAAATATATGAGTATTTATAATGATCGAGATGACTAAATAAAAGATTAAAAAGATCATCGATAGATTCGATATTTTCATTGAATCATATTCCAGTGATTATATTCGATTGTAAAAGAAAGAATCAAATCTTGACTCTACTGATTATTAATATACCATATGTTAAATAGAACATGTTAATGTCGTTATTTATCCTTCTGTAACTATGATGTTTCTATTATAGGAATAATGAAAATATTCTCATTGATATTGAATGCCATCGTTATCTTAATATTTATTCAATAACAACGCATTCTTATCATCAAATCATACAAACAAATTACTATTTGCTTAATTCGAAAAACAAATAGATTCATTAACAAAGACAACTTGAAATTGAATAAAAATAAAAACGGGTGCTGAAAATCTTTTAACAACATATAGTAGACAAAGAAAAGAATCATTAAGAAAAATGTGTGATGAAGCACAAATTTTATTAAAAGATGCGAAAGCTAAAGTTGAATATATTCGATTAGAATAAAAGACCTTGAAAAATAGCTGAAGTACATCAAAATTTATTTGAAGAAGCACTTCTTCTTCCGACAATTACTAAACATGGTAGTTTTGACTCAACTCTAGATGTTCTTTTACCATTATTTTGTTAAAGACAAGGTAGAGTAAAACATACTCCTCGAAATATCTATCACATGTGAGAAGAAATTAGCCATTAATATTTTAATCGTTAAAAATGAGATAGTGATCTAACTGTGAGATTAATAATCAATTCGTATTGAAAAATCTCCTTGGAATTATTCTAGAAACTAAATAGATGCTTCGCATGTTAAATGGATATAAACAATGTCGTGTATCAATTATGTATTTGACAAGAAATAACTGTACTTAAATAATAATTATCATTGCTGATGAATTAGCCTCGTATAAAAACTCTTCTCTTGTACGTCAAAAACTATTAGGATCAAAATAAATCAATGAAAGATCGATCAAGATATGTTCCACTAAAATTGTTTAGAATAGAACTCTTTATAAAAGCAACCAAAAATTAGTGTGTCCAAAGAAAAGTAATTATTTAATTGTAACGTTTTTTTTTCTCAAGCATAGATTTTTTCCTTTTAAGGATACAAATTATTTTACACAACAATTTCAAATAGGGTTTCTAAATGCCAATTGATTGTTAAGATCAAAGCTAATTCACTTTCTTATTATTAACAACAACAATATTAGTGATTAATTTAGTTCTAAATATTTGCTATAGAAATAGAGTCAGACCTTCTCCTGAGTCATCTTTTATGCTAAAATATTTTTCAATTATTATCAATCATTAAACATGTTTTAGAATTATTTTTCTAAAGATATCTTTCGAGAACACTTGACTTGCTGGATGATGTACAATTTTTTCAAGTTATTATCTCATTTAAGGGATATAAACGATATGGTTAATTTATTCTTTTGTAATAGAATGAAAGATTAATACTTCTATTCAAGTTGAAACATTTAAGTATACACCATTACTTGTTGCATTATATCTTCCAATCCAAATTATAGTATATAATATTAATGATTAATATGTTTTGTCAAGATTCATGAAAAAAAAAAAAGCGATAATTTGATTTTAATATTATTGATATTAATACAACAAGTTATTTGATCTATTATTAATTAACTATTGGATTAATTCAATCAAATGGTTTAATTGTCATTGATGAATCGTATGCTAACAAAAATATAATAGCTATTCATCAAATAAACTACAATATATGAGATGAAAACACTATAGAAAAAACTAGATCAAATAAATTCTTACTTTTATTTAAGAAGAAAAAGAAATAAAAACAATAGTGAACATATTTTCATATTCACATTTAATAGATCGTTGAGTATCATTTTATTTTTTAGATACTGAGTATTTTTCTTAATAAAGTATTGAAACTACAACATATGTAAGCCATTGTTTGAAAAGAAAACATCTTTCCTATGGACACATCTATCGTATATGTCTTTTACTGTTTTTAAATTTTAATTATGCATTTGTACATCCTTCAATCTTCCTCATTATATGATTCAGATGTATTTTATTATATTTTTTGCTTTAAATACATTTAATTCCTCCAATGGCCACAGATTATTTCCCTACAGTGAATATCAATATGATCAGAATAACGAATTCGACTAAATACATTTAGCATAAATATTAATATGAAAATTCTCTTATGAATTATTTGTAGTTACAATTCAAAATATATAAAAAGAAATGTGTATAAATCAGGAAACTTCTGAGTATTGGTAACGGTTTTTTTAATTTCTCATAAGAATATATTGAGTTTGTGAAATTTGAATACCTGAATATATATCAGATTTAGACATGTACAAAACTTCATTATTCTTTTGATCTCCTTCTAAAATGTCTTTTCATAATTATAAACGATATTGAATGTAGCTTCCAGGATAATGTTTGGGCTAAACTAGTATCATCTAGGTATGTATCAATGATACATTTTAGACAACTGAACAACCAAAAGTCTAAACGAACAAGGTCAGGTTTGCGTGATTGATGAATTAAGATGCAAATTCAATGATTTTTTTCTTGTGCAAATTTTTGACTAATCTTTTAACATATTCATCGCAATAATACATGTACTAGATATGGGTCTGAGTACACTATGAAATAATACTTTGATCATAAGCATTAGTTAATTCATCTTGAATTTATGTAGCAATTAAACCTAATAACAAATGAATTTTTAAATATGAGCTTAAATACAATTTATTCCTCTGAAAATTGAAATATCTCAAAAATTCATTAAAGATTTACTATAAATTTCGTATCGATATTTTAATGCATAAAAGATGTTGTTACTAGTATAAATGACATAAGAAATATAGAGAATAACAAGAAAATTTCAAACTACAATTTCGAGAACTTTTTCATTACATTATGTATCTGTGATCATGTTATTTGAGGAGATATTAAAAGAACCATATAAAGAAATAGAATTTGATAGTATAGATAACAAGAATTTTATGAGATAGTTATAAATGATATTTTATTCAAATTGAATTTATCGCATTTTATGAGTGCTTCTATGACTTATACTCATAGCTTATTTTATTTGAATTTTGCATAAACAAATTAAAAAATCAATGCTAATATTTTACTTTTTACTAGATGTGCTATGTAATTTTTCTGCTTAAACTGAATACAAAATTTGCCATAAAACTTTATAACAATCCTAACAATTTCATATAAAAAAAGAAACTTAATCTTAAACCTTAAAGAATTTAAAGAATTCTATTTCTCACTTAGATAAATTATTCATACATTGATTGAATGAATAATTTTTATCTAGAGAGAGGTCGCTGTTTCATTGTAAACGAAGAAATAAATCAATATTCTATTGGTTATTAATATGTCAAATACGATGTAAAACATGTTATTGTCGTCGTTTATTCTTCTGTAAGTTGATGTTTCTGTTATAGGAATGATGAAAATATTCTCATTGACATTGAATGGCATCGTTATCTTAATACTTATTCAATAACAATGAGTTCTTACCATCAAAGTAATCAGATGAATTCTAATGGTATCAGTTTTTTATTTAACTTTGAAAAAAAAAAATATTATTTTTTTTTTTTTTTTGTTCAATAAAAATTTAGATAATACAGATGAACAACAACAAATTTCAATTGATCAACAAATAAGCTCATTAAAAAAACAACTCGAAATTGAATTAAAAGTAAAAACAGGTGCAGAATCAATATTAAATACTTATACAGGCCAAAGAAAAGAGACCTATCGAAAAATGTGTGATGAAGCACAAATTGTTCTTAAAGATGCTAAAGCTAAAGCCGATTTTTTACGAATGCAAATTAAACGTTTAGAGAATGGTAATAAAATAAAAATTCATTTTTATTTTTTTTTTCAAATAAAAATCTTTCAGGTTCAAATGATCTCTCATCAAGTACATTATCATCAACAACTGGAAATGAACAAAATCCGATTCAACAACGAATTCATGCACTTAAAAAACAACTTGAAATTGAATTAAAAGTAAAAGCTGGTGCTGAAACTCTTTTAACAACATATAGTGGACAACGAAAAGAATCATCAAGAAAAATGTGTGATGAAGCACAAATTTTATTAAAAGATGCTAAAGCTAAAGTTGAATATATTCGATTAGAAATAAAACGTCTTGAAACAGAATTATTATCACCAAAATTAACTAATAATTCAAAAGAAAATAATCATTTAAATGATCAATCATTATGGCCATCAGAACAAACAATTCAACAATTAGAACATCATTTAGCTATTGAAACAACAATGAAAAAAGGTGGGGAAAATGCTGTTAAAGTTCTTAAACAAACTGGAGCAAAAAAAGAAGTTTTAGCTGAAGCACATCAAAGTTTATTTGAATCAAAACAACGAATTGCTTTACTTGAAGAAGCACTTAGAAGAAGATATAAAAAACGAAATGAAAATAATTCTAATTATCAATCATCAGCACTTTATAATGATACATTATTAAAACCAGCTGCAGTTACTGGAAAACTTCAAGTTCGGTAAGTTTAGTATTTTTTCTAATAGAAGTTATTTTTTTTATTTTATTTAAGACTTCTTGGTTGTCAAGATTTATTCGAAGATGCTCTTCTTCCAGCCGTTACTAAACGTGATAGTTTTGGTTCAAGTCCAGATGCTAAATATAAAACATTACGTGGAAAAACTGAATTATCAAGTAAACTATCCTTTTTTTTTTAAATATTTTAAGAAAATTTGTACATAAACAAGATATATTTCATGTATTTGATACAATAGGATTGTGTAATTTAAACTTCATTATAAATAATAGACGTTGAAGTATGCATCGAATAGACAGGTTATATTAAATGAAAAAAAAAAAAAGAATTCTTTTATCTTCAATATTGCCATAGGCTTACATTAAAAATTTAAGTATACGATAAAATGTTTATTTGGTGCATACTTTAACTGATCCTCTAGGTGTTAATTCACATATTATTTTAACTAAATACATAAATATCTATTATTAAAAAAAACCTCTAGAGATATAAATACTTGAGTTTAATTATCGTAATATTTGTATACATATTATTTGAAAATTAATAAATAAAAATTGTTTTTATAAATTCTGATGGGAATCTTAAAATAATAACTATTTTTTAAATTAAAAATTTGACCTTGGTTATCTTATGGTAAGATCCTTGAAATTGTTCTGATTTTGTTGAAAACATAGATAGTACATACTAGAATTCTTATCTGATTGTGTCAAAAAGAATGTCATCTTCTACTAGTTAGAGGTCGTAGAAAAATATAACAATACAGTACCTGTAATCGTGTATTATTTAGAAATGTAAATTAATCTTTTCTTTTTTTATTCTTAAGATGAAATAACTGCTATCTTACGTGTTGATAATGTTCGGACAGTAGAAACTGGTTTTAAACCATGTAGTCAACAAGCTTGGGATCAACGTTATACAATTGAACTTGATAGAGTAAGAATTTTTCTTAAATAAATAAATAAATAAATAAAAATTTTATTTTTATAAATTAGGCACGTGAACTTGAAATAAATATTATTTGGCGTGATTATCGTAATATGTGTGCTATACGTTTTCTTCGATTAGAAGATTTTATTAATCCAAATAATGAAATAAGTGGCATGATTATTCATTTAGAACCTCAAGGAGTTCTTTTTGCTGATGTTAGTTTAAACTTTTTATTTTATATATATATATATTTTTGTTTTTGTTTAATTTAAATAGATTAAATTTATTAATCCGTTAGTTAAAGCAGCACCAAAATTAAAACGACAAAAAAAATTATTCACAAAACGAAAAGGTTTTTCTTTTATAATACAAAAAAAAAACAAATCTTATTTTATTTATTTCTTAAAGGTAAAAATTTACCACGTCCATCACATATGCGTATTGATGTAACATTATGGTATCGATTAATAACAAAAGGTGTTATAACACCAAATTGTTATGATGGAAATTCTACAATATCATCATCAATGCCAACATCACCAACAACATCACATTATGCTCAATATGATACAGCAAATTTAGATGGTCTTCGTCAAACCGAAAGTGGACCATTTTCACCAACAAATTCAACAAGTCCACCTTTTTCACAATTTGATGAAGTAAAATATTAATAAAATTTATGAAAAAAAATTATTTGTTTATTTATTTAGGACACATCTCCTCAACAAATTCAATATGTTCGTCCTATTAATACAACTAAATCAATCCCAACAACAAATGAACTTCCAACAAATGGTTCATCAAATATTATAGAAAAATATAAAAATCATACAAAAGGTCCTCCACCACCAGTAGCACCAAAACCATCATGGCCACGTCAAACAAGTACAGTAATAGCAACAAATATTGTTCCACCTAAAACTCCACCTCCAATATATTCTCATACAACTGATGAAATTAAATTAATAAATGATATTCCACGATCAAATATTGCTGTTACTGAACGACAACCATCACAAAAATTTAATCGTTCATCATCAATGAATCAAATATCAATAAATATAAATCAACAACCAGAAATTCTTCCAACAAGAAATAAATCACTTAGTATACCTGATTCAAGGTTATTTTTATTAAGATTTTTAAAAAACAAAAATTTGTCTCTCTTTTCTTTTTAATAATTCTTATTTTAGATTTCCAAAAGGTGTTCATATTGATGCATTTCGTCTTGTTAGTGTCTTAGGTCGAGGCCATTTTGGCAAAGTAAATTTATCTTTCTTTTTATTTTTATAATAATAACAAAATTTTATTATTAAAAAAATTTCAAGGTAATATTGGCTGAATATCTTCCTCGTCGTGGAGATTATTATGCATTAAAAGTATTGAAAAAAGGCGATATATTAGCACGTGATGAAGTTGAATCATTAATGTCAGAAAAACGAATATTTGAAGTAATAAATCGTAGTCGTCATCCATTTTTAATAAATCTTTATTCATGTTTTCAAACACGTGATCATGTTATATTTGTTATGGAATATGCATTTGGTGGTGATCTTATGATGCATATACATCAAGATGTTTTTGATGAACAACGTGCATGTTTTTATGCTGCTTGTGTTGTACTTGGTCTAGAATTTTTACATTCACATAAAATTGTTTATCGTGATCTTAAACTTGATAATTTACTTTTGGATCGAGAAGGTTATCTTAAAATTGCTGAGTATGAATTGATAATTTTTTATAAAAAATGTTTTTTTATATTTATTATTAATTATTTTAGTTTTGGTCTTTGTAAAGAAGGTATTGGTTATGGTGGAACAACAAGTACATTTTGTGGTACTCCTGAGGTAAATTATTAAAATAGTCGAGAGAAATATGAGATTTGTTAGTAGAAAATAAATAAATGATTAATTTTATTTTAATTTATAGTTTTTGGCACCCGAAGTACTTACTGAATCATCATATACACGAGCTGTTGATTGGTGGGGTTTAGGTAATTATAAAAATAATTTTTTTTATTTTTTATAGATAATATTTTGTTTTTTATTATTATATTTAAAGGTGTTTTAATATATGAAATGTTAGTGGGAGAATCTCCGTTTCCAGGCGATGATGAAGAAGAAGTATTTGATTCTATTGTAAATGATGAAGTTAAATATCCAAAATTTTTATCTGTTGAATCAATTACAATTATGAAACGAGTATAATTATTAAAATAGAATAGAATTATAATATATAATTTGAAAATTTAATTTTAAGCTTCTTCGTAAAAATGTTTCACATCGATTGGGTGCTGGTGAACATGATGCTGCTGATGTTAAACGACAATCATTTTTTAAGGTTTATTTTTATTTAAAAAAAAGGATTAGATTTATATCGTTTTATTTAGAATTTAATTTGGGAAGATTTGCTTTCGAAAAAAATAAAACCACCTTTTGTTCCTATTGTGGTATGTACTTTTTTTTATATGTAAATATTATTTTTTTTTTATTTTACTTATTTTCTAGCGAAGTGCTGACGATGTTTCAAATTTTGATACGGAATTTACATCAGAAGAACCAATATTAACCCCAGCAAAAGATCCCCGTCCAATTCGAGAAGAAGATCAAGAACATTTTTCGGGATTTGATTATGTAAATGAATGGTGAATTTAGTTGGTGCTGAACTCAATCTATTGTCATTCCACTTTCTTTTCTTTTTTTCCTTCTATGTATATAATATTTTTCTAATGATTCATTTTCCCTCTCGAGGTGCTTTCTTTCTTTTTTCTCGCTTTGCTCCGGCCTTTGTCTTCTGCATTTCTTAATCGATTAATAGCAACACTTCTTTTTTTTTTTCTTGTGTATAAGAATTTCTTTATTCATGGATTTATTATGAGAGTGAAATATAATTGTTAAACCAAGTTTAAAAAAACCATTTTCTATAGTTATTTTTATTCAATATCATTTATTCAATCGACGAATTGTTATTAAAAAAATGAAAACATACTTTAGTTATTTTCTATAGAAATTAAACAAATGTTATCTTTAATGATTATACATGAGAATCTTTTTCAATATAAACAAACAAAGGGGTTGTAAACTAATTATTATCTTTTTAAAGGAATATCATAAAATCTATAGAAAAAAGAATAATATTAATTGAAAATCAACCAATTTCTATCTTCTATAAACAATAAACACATTGATACTTAAGTAGAAATATTACAAAGTCTATAACTGTTTTTAAGACATCTATAGTATACGTAAGTGACAGTTGTCAGTTAACTGATAACATCTCTGTTTTAGTTGGTTGTCATTAGTTAGACAAGGATATACAAAGCAAAAGAAGCTACTTTTAGATTAATTTAATCTTTTTTTTTTCCTCCGATAAGATCAATCATTTCAAATGTTTTCTTCTTAATGTCGTGTTCAATTGAATGAGAAAACATAGTTGTTATTTCTCTTATTTTAGCTTGAAATATTTGTCATTAATTGAAGAGTCTCTATTCATATAACGACAAGTCGAGAAAAAAAAATGATCTTATCGGTCACTTGGAAAAGGATCATAAATCATAGAGACAATAAAATAGCGGGAGACAAAACGAGAAAGAGAAAGAGAGAGAGAGAAAATTTTATTTTTCTTATTTCTCTTTCTCTTATTGGATTTGAAGAGAAATATACACGGATTGATATCGATTTGACCGAATGACCAACAACAAAATACATTTTTGCAATAAATAAGTAAGACTCTTTTTTATTATTATTCTAATATAAATATGTTTAAACATTTTAAATCTAAAAATAAGTCAAACAAAGAAAGAATTATTTTTCAGATGTCTTAAAAATCAGATGTTAAAAAAAAGTTTTTTTTTTATCATGAAAAAAAGACATCGTTTATATTATTTTTTTACATGCCTTTTATCTTTCTTTCAAATAAAAGAACATATAAAATATGTTAATAAACATAAGTATTCATTAAACAGGTGATTCGACATTCTAACAAAAAGAAAAAGTTCAGTATTGTTAATCAGCTGAAATAACAATTAAATAAAAACATTTGCTTTTATTCAAAGTTCAATACAATCGAAAGAAGATTAAGGTTTGTACCGTAAAATGATCACATATATTTTTAATTATATGTCATCAATTATTTTCCTTTATTATTTAAGTGACTATTGTACAATGAGAGACAGAATTAACTAGTATATACTATTGTTAGATCTATCGATGAAAGACAACAACAACAAAAAAATATCATATGACAATGAATTTTTATCACATAATGATCATAGATATGATAAAAAGAGATGATTAATGACAATCGATAATAAAATTTAAAAAAAAACTAATCTGAAAATTTTCTATCCTAAATCTCTGCTATTATAAAAAATGATTCAATTTTCTGATACTATCGATATGCTGTTGTTGTTTGTTTTTTTCAATCAGATTATAGCACATATAGAAACTATATATATATATATATATGTTATAATTCATAAAGATCAAATTGATTGATAAATCTATATTGATTTTATTTTAGATAAATGGATTCAACATTTGATATATTTAATCGAACTCCATATATTCCAATTTATTCATATTCATTACCTGTTTCAAATGAAATTTCATCATTTAATTCAATATCATTTCGACCGAATACTAACAATATAACAACAACAAATGATTATTCATCATATTATACTGATAATAATCCATCAACTATTTATACAAATTTAAAATCAAATATTCCTTATAATCATTCAAATCTTACCGGTATTAAATTTTATTTATTAAAAATAAAAAAATAAAAATTCGTTTTAGATGTTAATATAACTACTGATCGATATAATAATAATAATAATAATAATTCATTATCATTATTAATATCTCGTAGTGATTATTGTCTTGTATGTAATGATCGTGCATCTGGAATACATTTTGGCGTATCAACATGTGAAGCATGTAAAGCATTTTTTCGTCGTACAAGTCTTTCATCATATTCAATACCTCAACCATGTTCACCAAATCGTTGTGAAATAAATACAAAAAATCGTAATAATTGTCCAAGTTGTCGTTTTGATAAATGTAAACGTCTTGGAATGGATAGAGATAATGTTATTTATGGTAAACCATCAAAACAACAAATGAATTTATTTAATAATCAAAATTCATATATTAAACAATTAACAAATATATCAAATGAATTAATAAAAATTTTTTTAAATATTCATTCAATTAATCAAATATCATCAATAACAAATTCATTTGAAATAAAACAACAAATTGAAAAATTTGGACAAATTTTATTTCAATTATTTTATGAACAAACACTTCATGTATATGTAAGTTATTATTTTATATATAATAAAATAAAAAATTTCCATCTTTTTGTATAGAATATTAATTTATCAGATATAATCTATCAAATATTTATTCTAATTTTTAATTCATATAAAAATAATCTTTTATTTGATTATTCACTTATAGAAAATATTAATTTACAAGCTATACTTTCATTATGGTTATTTGTTTATTATTATGAAACATTTTTATTAAAAGAAAAAATTTCACAAGATAAATTAACTATATTAATTAAATTACTTGATATAGAATTAATGAAAATTCATCAATATTATAATCAAGATCAAAATAAACAAAAATTTTTTCGAATAGATTTTATAAATACATTTACAAAATTTACTGATCTTCTTCAAGAAATTCATTCAGATAATTAAATAAAAATCATAGGAAAATCTTTTTTTTTTTATTATTTAATGTGTTCATTTCATAAAATAAAACAAAAAAAAGTAATCATATAGACAAATATTCAATATAGATAGAAAAAATGTCAAGGAATAAATTTAACGATGGATATAGATAAGCACAGTAGGTGTCAACTGAACATGTGCGTGATAAGCATATTTATTATCAGATCAAATTTAATCGGAATAATAAAAGTAACAGATCTATTACTTAACAACAAAGAAAATCATTCAAGAGAATATAAAACATATATTGATTAATGGATATTACGATATTTAATGATGATAACTAATGGAAGCATTAACGACGTGATGACCTTCTTTAATTTCCACATCATGATTCAACTATTAGATAGACAATGGTAAGATTAATCATTGTCATTATCATAATTAATCTATATTGATAAAGTTTTTCTTTTTCTGTATATTTGATTTTAATCAAATTTTTTATTAATTATAACAGGCTTGTTAATAAAAACACTAACACAATCTTTATCTATCTAGTCTAACAAACACTTGGTAGGAATCATCAATAGAAAATAATACTGACATATGTTTACCAGCTGAGTTTTGTCTATTCAATCTACATTGATTAATAACTCCTATTGATCTACACACATAATAAAAACGAGAATATATTCAGATTTTACATATCAAAATTTATATTCATTTCAATGTTTTCATAAGTTTCTATTTTTAATAGTTTTGATAAAAAAGAATCTAATAATTATTAGAAATATATTTTTTTTATTTAATTAATAATATTTTATATTATAATTCAATTCAGATTATAGATTGATTTATTTAACCTTCTATCCACAATAAATAATTACATCAATAATTTAATATTATTTAATCAATATAATTTATCATAAATTATTTCATGATAATAACAAGTATTTATAAACTACTGTTATCAATACAATAATAAAAATAAAAAAATCAATCAATATGATATATTTTACCAAAAATTGATAGGAAAGATATGTTGTTAATCTACTCTTAAAATATAATATCTCGAAGGAAATAATCTTTGATAGTATATAACAGAAGGTTTTGACCAAGTGTGTGTAACTAATTATTGACGAAGGTTATTTCTTTCTTTAGGATCATATATGATATTGTTGTCATACCTAACATTTAAAGCTGTTATCATGTCATATGTAAAAGTCAGCATACGCTATGTGTCATCATCTCATTTGATCTTTGTGGTAACTATGATGATATAGACAGAACAGGTATAATATGGCAATGACGATCATCTTATTTCTTGATTCAAGATTGATCATAGATGAGAAGCAAAAAAAAAGACAGAAGATATAATACTATCAATATACAAACAAATATTTAGCATATTTTCTATCGAAATATATAGATCTTTCTTCTTTCTTCCTTCTCGATACTCAGTCTATAATGGAAGAAAACGAAGAAGAGAGAGGAGAAGAAGAAGAAGAAGAAGAAAAAAAGAGGGAGCTATTACTCTTTCTCTTCTCGTTCGGTCTTTGTGCATATAATCGTTGGCGTTCTTAGCCAACATACATAAATATAACATCGAGTCGTTTCACAAGCACCAATTTCTTTTGTGTTAAATCCATATTGATTGGCAATCTTCAAGGAGACAAAGATAAAAATGAGCTTTTTTATTGATAATTGTTGTTTAAAATTAACTTATCTTATCTGTGGTTCAAATGAATCTTCATCAGAAAAGAAAAAAAAAAAGTTCAAATTACGGGTAAGTTTCATTGATTTTTTTTTGTTCTCAAGGGAAATTTTGAACATAGATACAACAAAAAATAGAAAAACTTATGATTACCGATCATAGTTAAATCACATGAGACAATTCGTGATCTGTTTTATAACATGAGATGTTGAACAGAACGAAGACAGTTATTTCATAATGAACAGAAATCGATTGAAACTTATTATTATTATTATTTTTTCTTCTATGGTTTCTTGATCATGTTTTATAAGAAACCTTTTTAAAAGTCAAAAAAAAATTCTATTATAAATTGACTTTTACGAAAGAATGTTTGATTATGGCATCAAAATGAAATAGCTTAGAGCTAGTTAATTGAGCTTGCATAAAATGAGAATATGAACAATAGCTTAGTAAGCTCGTGTAAACATCTCCATACACATACGGACGTATTTGCCTGCGGACATGATATGGTGATGGTAGGATGCCATTAAGTGCCTTATGTGTGAACGTGTGAGAGAAAGAACAATAATTATGTCATGTTCTCAGACGCAAGGCGGAATGCTGCTAATCGGCCATGTATGTTCTACGCTTCACTAGTTCTTTCTCTTTTCTTAACGTCATTTTGACGAACAATCTCATGTAAAACTTGTCATATTTTTAGACTAAATTTTTATCAACATCCGTTATGTTAATTATATTAGTCTTATCTTTTTATTTTCGATGACAACTGAAAGTGACAGGAAAATGTAACAAGGAGGAAAAAACTGAAGAAGAATCATTTGACACTATTCTTAACTATCCTTTGAGATAATTCAATAAATTATCTTCTTTTGTTGTCTATCAATACAAAATGAAACTATTCCACCTTTTATCAACTAGTACATCTGTCAGAATCAACAACCAAATTTGCATATTTGTTGTTTATATATATGATCATAATCATATGATATTAATACTGTCTTTTTTTTTATTAACACATATTATTTCTCACAATTGATTGTGACATTTCTTTCTTTTTTTTTTCGTTTCGTAATTGTTTAGCAACAAGGTATTGTGAATAATGCTAGTTCAAATAATAAAGTCATTAATCGAACTGAACCGACTCCTATCAGCTCCTATCATCAACACTATGTCAATGTCGCATCACTATATCATACTATACAACATCAGAACAGGTAAATGTGTGCATATGGCTTTACCAAAAAAAGAAGAAAAAGATAAGAGGTCATGCGACGCATTTGTTCAATAGGACAAGTAACCTTGACAAATATACGAAAGAATGAAGAAGAAACATGCTTTCTACTTGAAAAATGACTTTGATAAATGTGAAATTTCTTTTTTTATTACACTAATATAGATCTATGAAATTATATATTTCATTTAGTTTTTTTTTTCATTGACTATTAAACAAATGAGGTCATGTATAATGAATATTATTTATTTGGTGTGATTTATACATTGAAATTAAAGTTAACATTTATCATTAATTAAAAAAAAAACATCAGTTCGACATTTGAAAATTATGATAATCCAGATTTTCATTTATTGCATCTGTTTGTTATCGTTTCCTAAAATGAATAGTGGCATACTCTTGATTCCCATAGAGATTTGACATTTTCTATGATGAATATCAATGATTACATCGTCAATATTTATCAGACAAAGATATTTTCCTTTAAACTATTCATCACCTTTCCATTGTATTAGACATAGAATTTACTAAAAATAAAAAAATAATAATTTTATATTTTTAGTATAAAAAAAATTCCAGAATATGAAGATAAGAATTTCACACAAATAAATAAATATTCTTATGAATCTTCATTAAATTCTTTTATGGATTATCGTTTATCTGAACGATCATCTTCTATATTAAATAATGGAATTATAATAAAAGTAAGTTTTTTTCTTTTTATATTTATATTTTCATTTGATTAAATAATAATAGACAAAAATCGAGACATATTTTTTTCGATAACTAATCAATATTGTATAGGATCTGACGAGAAAAAAAAAGTCACCTGCTGAGTTTCTTTTTCTTTTGTATTGTTTTCATTCATTGAATAACTTTTCATTGTATTTAACGACCTTGTATTGCTCTTGAGACCGGAAAATGATAGACTATTTTATAATAAAATAATAAATTAATCGATTTTTTATGTAAATGTCAAATACAAAATGAATTATTTTTATTTAAGAATATAATTCTTCGTCGAAATAATTCAAATGAAAGATTAGGTTTAACTCTTTGTTATGGTGTAACATCAAAATCAACAACTAATATCTATATTCAATATGTAAAGATTATTTTTCATAGTTTTTTTTTTTTACTTTCTTCTCATTCAATAATGAATATCTATTGATTAGGTTGATAAAGAAAGTATCGCAGGTCATCAGGGTGAACTTCGAAGTGGTGATCAAATTATTAAAATAAACAATCATCGTGTTACAAGTCGAGACGAAGCAATTAATCTTGTCAATGGTGCTTGCCGTATTCTTTTACAAATAGTTCGATTTGAAGTAAATTATATTCAAATTTATTTAAAGAAAGAAATTTTTTTTTGTTTTGAAAAAAAAAATTAGTTTTTAAAACCAAACGTTCCAATAATTCAATCAATACCATTAACAGAAGATGATAGTGGTGTTATTCTTGCTTGTAATACTGATTTTGAAACTACAAATGATTATTTACATCAAGTAAGAATTTTTTTTCTTTTCTTTTAGAAAAAAAGATATTTTGTTTTCTTCAGAAATCTTCAAATGAATGTAATAATAATAATCTACTAAAAAATTCTATTAGTTTATCTTTATCTTCTTTCAATCATTGTTCAAATTGTCGTCGTATACAATTATATTCTCATCAATTTCAATATCGTCGTTGTTTATCATTAAATGATCTTAGACCATGTTCATTATCTCAAGAAAAAATTGATTCTACAAAACATTTAATTCGTTCACAAAGTCTTTTAGGAACAACAACAGATAATGAACAAGTTATTCTTAAACCACTTCCATTTAATCATCATAGTAAAACTAAAATCGGATTTTTCTTTTTTATTATTTTATATATATATTTTTCTTTTAAAAAAAAAAAAGATCATCGAGATGATAGTGATAGTGGTTTAGTATGTGGTCGATCTCGATCAAATGATTCTTATCGTTTTCGACATAATCAAAATCAATGGACATTAAAATATTTTCGACGTCGATGTCGTGAACAACGTTTAAAAGAACAATATCAAACAACAGATGATGAACCAATGAGTGAATTAAAACAAGGAAAATATTGGACAAGACAACAACGAAAAGAACATTTAGTAAAAGCAAAACAATATCGACAAAGAGCAAAATTTTTTCAACAACATACAATAAGTCCTTATTCGGAATCAATGACAGAAGATTTTAATTTATTAAATCGAATATTTCTTCGAGAAAATCAATATGAATTTCGACAAAAACCTCATTTAGCTTATAAATATGGACAACATTCAACAATTGAAAGAAATAAATTAAAACGAATGATTCAACAACATTATTTTAGTAGAATTAAATCTCAATCAACTACAACTGTTTCGATTTCTAGTACTATGGATAAACCATCGATGATTATTCTTTGAATTTTTCTTTTATGTTAATTGTGAACAGAATATCAAAAGAAATACGAATTATTTATTTCATTTTTGTCATTTTCAATTCATAAAAAATTATAAAATGATCATTTACAAAAATTTGACGAGTTCATTTTTATTTATTCCACAAAATTTAATTTTGATTTTCGATGTAGACGTGATATATCACAACAAAAATAGTGAACTATCATATTCATATTTGAAAACTATTCAAAAACTGAAAGATGATTAGAATAAAAAAGAAAGAATATACTTCAAAAATGTACTTCATTTATCAAATAAAAAATAGTATGTAACGTAATGATAGAGCATACCTGCTCGTCTCATCTGATCCTTATAATAATGTTCGGCTTTTTTGATAGATTAGACTATAATTATTGACTTGAATGTCATATGATATTAAGCTCTTTGTATGTTGATAATTTTGTTGATCAACTATGATCACTTATAGTTAGTGAAGTCTATTAGAATAAAAGTGTCAATGAATAAAGAAGAGAAGATAATAATTATGATTGATTTATTTCAATGAAAATAAAGAAATTCTTTAATTACATGAGTCAGTTTTTTTTAAATTTAAAGTGTATATCACATGCACGTTCACATTATAAACTAGTGGATTCAATTCAATTATCTAGTTCGTGTGCTGCATTTTTCAATGCTTTTGTAGCTGAATACAGTTCACGTACACCAAATGAAGGATGTTTTTGCCAACCAGGAGGAAAGGTTTCTTTTTCAAAAAATAATTTGATATCATCGATACTAATTCGTCCATGTTTGCCCAAAATATGTAAAAGAATGGAAGCTTCTGTCCACATAGCTTTTTCAATATTTTTGTTCCATAAACATTGTGGATTATTTGCATGACTATCTGCTTTGAAATACAAACGTGCAGCAGCAACATCTTCTGTAGTTAAAAATTCGCCGTCTTTGGAAAATGATAGAAATTTATTAAAACGCTCTTGATTAAATTTGTCCTGTTGATTATTAGAGAGAGCAGCGTCAATTCTACTTAGAGAACCATCATGTTCAATACTATCAGGAGCATGATAAGATAGATCGGAGAGTGAGAGTAAACCTTTTTTGCCTACAGTTTTATATGCTTGTTTAACAATAGTTTTGGCAGCTAACCAACTCAATCCCATTTTTTTCTGCATTAAATAAAATAAATAAACTATACAAACAATAGAAATAAATATACCTGTACAGCAAACTGCAAAACTTCTGGTGTGATGTTTTTACCATTTCGTGGTAAGTATCCATGATTGGCTAGAGCATTCAATGCTGGACATGGTGAACGCGAATCATTTGGTCCGGGTGCTTGATAATTATACTGAGATTCATCAGCAAATGCTATAGTAGATTTTGAATTACCCATGAATAAAGAAGACTACTCGGCTTTTAGTGCATATTAAAAAAGGAGTATGATTCGATACCAACATAAATATTTGGCTACTGGTATACATCATTCGTGTATCATATTAATTTATACGCAACAACATGAGAATTAAAAAGAAGCAAAAAAATTATATATAAGATCCATCATCTTGATTTTTTATTTTTGAGAGTATTAATATTTGCTTTTACTTTTTCTTTCGATCCATAATACAGAAGACTGAATGAGATTATTTATTGAAGATTATTTTCAATGTTGTGCAGTGAAATGAAATCAATCTATTTGTTGGTGCATGAGTATCACATAATTCTTTGGCAAAGCAGTTACCCTAGTCGAACTTCTTGTGACGTACGCATAAAAGACATATAATGTCATGTGCTATGGACATATCTTGAGACAAGACTTACGATGTTTCAGTGAGCTCAAGTTCTTGAACTTCTCGTCCTATCACTTGATATACTTGATCATATGTATATTTAAAAGCAACAATTGAATATTTTCCCTTTTTTATTTAGGTTCATCTTGATCGCATGTCAGTGGTGAGTTATATATTTAAAATGAAAAAACCAATATTTTCTTTTATATATATATATTTGTGTTGATGGCACATGATTGGCAAAAGTACGTTTTTTCCTGTAAGTCAATCTCGTTTTCAAACTACCAACGACAAAATGACTGCGAATGGTATTTTGATAGATATTTTCATTAATAGTCAATCTTGAAAAATATAAGTTTTTCAAAAAATTTTTTCGTCTAGAAAACTTTGTAGAGCTCATTTCGCTGATCATTTTGGTAAAAAAATATTCAACTTTACTCAATGAATAACGCAACTTGAGTTAAAATACTCAAAAATTTCGACTGTTGGTGCCTGTTGTTGAGTAACAGTTGATATTTTTAAGTATTTTGAGCTAAGCTGCGTTATTTATTGAGTAAAGTTGAAGATTTTTTTAACCAAAATGATCAGCGAAATGAGCTCTACAAAGTTCTCTAGACGAAAAAATTTTTTGAAAAACTTATATTTTTCGAGATTGACTATTAATGAGAATATCTATCAAAAATACCATTCGCAGTCATTTTGTCGTTGGTAGTTAGATATTCTTAGAGTTCAGTGGCGGATCTAGGAAATGTGATGAGGACGGCTGCATAGTCTTTTGACGAAAAATATTCATTTTCTTCCAGCACAAAGTTTTTTGCTCTTCATGTCCCCATTAACAAATTTTCCTTCACTGTACCGCATCCCACAGAGAGATTTTCTAAACTCGTTCCTGATAGAGCCAAATGAGTCTATTTGGCTTCATTTTGATCATGAAAATCTATTAAAATCGTTTAGAATCAATAGTTCTAACAGTGCTGTTTTTAATCTTAGTTTGACTGGTTAGAGATGGAGAATATAGAGTAACAGTATACAAATTTTAAGCTAGAAAGAAGATAGGATACAGCATAGTATTACCTTGCAAGATTCGAGTATGAATATAGGCATAAATTTTATCGTGATTTAATCGACAATTTTTTAGGCATTTTGATGCATTCGATATTTTTTCTTTTACTTTTTTTTTATTTCGATGTTTTTTTTTCGGTGTTTTTTCTTTCGACCTCTTCTATGCATATCATTATTGAATTACTCACATCTTACAAAGAAAGCAAAATTTCTGTATGTCAATCCAAAATGATAGTTTTGCTCAATAATATGAAACCTCATTTAGATAAATAAAAAATTTGTTGATAATGTTAAATGATATAGCAAAAACATACGACAAAACTTTTGATGAATGATTTTCATTACATCTTGTGATATACTTTATTTTCTAATACAATGTATTAAATGATTGGAAATTGAAATACAAAGTGTATCAATTTAATCTACCTCAATTAATAGTTAAATTTTACACAAAAATAGTTCTTATCAAAATTTTATTATTATTAGATTGGTTGAACACTGATCAAATAGTATAGAAAAATAGAATTTCGTTTTCTCTATCACCTAATAATAAAGGAAATTTATTCAAGCTTTCTATTAAAAAAATAAGATAGTGATGACATTACTTTTGGATAGCTCTAAGTACTATATCAGTTGAATACGTTTAATTTTCTGGCATTTATGGATTGGTATCTATTTAGTCATCAATATAGAAGATTCTATATATATTGTTTTGGAAAATATCGTCTTCCAAAATTGAATGAGGTATACTTATTGAACTATTTATTTGAAACAATAATTCTTCCACATATAGATGATGTGAATTTTCATCTACACTATAACAAAAATGACATTTTCACATTTTTAACATTCACAAATTATTTAAAAAGATCCTACAGTCTGGATGAAAATATTAATAATGTCAAGTATAAAAAGTTTGTAATATCGATATATTTGTTCAAAATATTCAAATGGGAATCTTATTTCTCTCCAGAACACAAATATAAAGAATTATCTAAAAATAATTGCAAATCTAGATTTTTGTCTTCACATAATGTTGATAGATGAATTTGATATTTTTCCATTCGAAATAAGTAAAAGATTGAGAAATAATATAAAAACAACTACAATAATTTTGGAGAAAACTTTCCTTTAATAATTTTTTTTCTATGTAATGAGAACAATTTAGTATCTCTGATTGAAACTAATCTTACATACTCTGAAAATATCATCAATCAACTTTTCAAGTACTTGAATCAAGATGATAAAATGAGTTTCAATAAATCCTTATCAAGAATATTCAGTTATTATTAATATTCATTAAAAATAAACAATGAAAACATTCAAACTGCATTGTTAGAAAATAACAATAAATAATAAATAAACTCTTCAATTTTGAAAAAAAAACTTATTTATCTTTATTTCCTTTTACAGATTATTTATGTAGATATGACGACTTATGGCATTTGCACTGGCAAACATAATCAAATAAATAGCTGAAACTACTTATCAGGGCTTTGAATGCATTTTTTTGTTGTATCAGTATGTTATTAAAATGTAAGAATATTATGCTACATTTTGCCTGGAATGTTATTAACAATAATGGATGCACGATTTTTAGCTCGATTTATGTAATAATTAATCAACTATTATGGTCTACTTTAATTCTTCATCATGAATCAATGTATATACTATCAGCTACTGAAGCATTCATAATTCTAATAAAAATTTTATAATAATGATCGAAGCTTATCTTTAATGTTCAATGTAATAAACACTTTCCAGAATGTAAACAATGATAAAATTGAAATGAAAATCTTATTTTTAAACTTGTACAGATGAAAGAAAGAAGTATAATAGGTGTTTTGTTAGAAATATAACATCTCTTTATTACATAGTGTGTGAATGAATCATTTTTTTTTCTTTCTTACAATGATTCATATATGCTTGCTTTTTTTTAAATAGTGATGTGAATATTTGTCTCCTCATGACTGAAAAGATACGAACAAAGTTGTTAAAATTAAAATCCTCAACATTCTCACCTTTTTGTTATGATTTACATGATATTGAAGATGGAATAGTTGCAATCTAAGAATTTCATATAATTGATGGTGATAATCTTATCTCACACATTTTACTTCTTTTATAATTGTTACCACTATTAGTATTACTATAACTTCAACACTATATCTTATTTGGCTTTATTATTTGCATAAAAATTGTTATTCATAGCACCATATGAATTCCGTCTCGTTTTAAATCATATTTTAAGCCTATCACATATGTTCTTATAATTATCATTTCAATATATACTATCATCATTGATGCTATTATACAAAATTTATATGTAGATTGTGTGAAGATTATAGAATAAATAAACGTTTTTTTTTGTATTAGAAATAAATCCATATTGTTTAATTGAAGTATCTATTTACGAATAGAATTTAGTTTTAAAAAGAAAATTATATGCAATTCATTCTTAAAGATATTTTACTAGAAGACAATCAAATAAATCGTATGCTTGATCAACACATGAAAAATGTTAGTCAATATAGAGGACTACCAATAACTCCATTGCAACTATGATTTAATACTATTTACTTTCCACATACTTTATGAATTTAATTTAATTTTTTTTTAAAAACATCTCAAAGAATTTTTTAATATGTTACTTCATTATCTCAAATATGTGCCCTTCACAGTTCTATTATGACTTATAATAACAAACGAAAGATTCGTTTCAGCAAACAAATATCAAAGAAACAAGAGTTTGTTATTTTATTTTAGAGAAAAAAGTATAAGAGATATGGATAATACTAGATACCTTTTTTATATGTAGAATTTAATCAATTTTACTTCAAAAAATACATAGTAAAAACCAATTATATATATTACATTATTCTTCTTCATTTTGTTATAAAATAGTCACAACACAAATTATTTTTGTTTTTAAGCGAAGCGTGACTTGTTTTCTCTTACATTACTTTCAATTTTCGCAGGTCGTTAAGGACAAATAATGCCCTCTATTGAATATATATAAAATAAAAAAAGGAAGGCACATACTAAACAACAAAAACAATTGGTTAGTTTTTATTAACCAACTAATATCTTGCAATGAATCATTACAATTCTTACAATAATTTCTTTCTTTCGTAAGTAAATATTTCTTGTCTTTCGAAACTTGCTCGATTATATAAAAGACAACAAATCAAAAACATCCAAATCGAAAAGTAAAATATGGCCGAACCTCCAGCTAGTTGGGATCAACAAGATGATGAAAATTCTACATTATCAGCAGCTGCTGCAAAATTTGGTGGCTTAAATGTCAATGCCATGGAATTTGTACCTTCATTTGGTGGTGGTGGTGCTGGTGGCGGATTTTCATTTGCTCCAAAACCTGCAGTTGTCCCTCCAACAGTAGTACCTAAAACTCCACCATCTACACCTGTTGTTCCTCGAAATACTGCCGACGATGACAAGAAACAAACGGAACCTGTAATTAAAACCAATGAAGTAAATGTTCAACGAGAAGTAAAAGAACCAGTCACTACTGTACGAGAACCAGAATTTGATGATCTTCCTGATGAAGATAGCGAAAGTTAGTTTAGTTAATTTCATATTTATACATTTATGTTATTATATATAGGAGTACTTGATGAAACAACAACAATGAATAAAGCCAATGCTGCTGGTGGACCAACAATTCCAATCGAAAAAAAAAAAAATTATTGTAAAACGAGATATTGTGCGAAAGAAAGAACCTCTCAATATTGTCTTTTGTGGCCATGTTGATGCTGGAAAATCAACTATCGGTGGACAACTTATGTAAATTTCATTTTATTGTACTAAATCATTCTAATAAAAGACTTTATTAATCTTAGGTTTTTAAC
>JAJEKB010021543.1:485976-513042 GCA_022393335.1 Macrotrachela quadricornifera | reverse complement strand
AACTCGTGTTGAAGTAACAAATATATATTATGAAGAAATAGAAACTGTTTCGTGTGTTTGTGGAGAAAATGTTCGATTGAAATTGAAAAATGTTGAAGAAGTAAGTGTGACAGTTGATATTATGTTATTTATTAATAAGTTTGAGTTTGTAGGAAATATCACCTGGATTTATTCTTTGTGATGCTCAACAAAATTCATGTGATGTTGGAAGAGTATTTCGCGTACAAGTAAATGAGAAGAAGATTCCTAGTTTGTTTTGGAAAGGTGTGTGATTGAGTTAAGGTGCTCAGCATTATCAATAATTGTTTCATCAATCATCCATACATTATTGCCAAGCATAGATATCAAGAACTTTTGGTATTTGTCCTAAGTCAAAACACAATAGATATTTTGAACGATGTAAACTAAAAAATCTTTCACTTTTTGACTAGTCAATACCCAAATGATGAAGAGATCTTCATTGTAAGGAATAAATCTAATTAAATACATTAATTTTATTTAAAAAAAACTCGGTTGCTACAATCGAACACAAATCAATAATATGTTCTGGTTATTCTGCTGTTCTTCCTATTCACGCAGCAGCTGTTAAAGTTCAATTACAAAAATTAATAACATTAATTGATCGTAAAACAGGTGAAAGAACTCAAGAACATCCACGTTTTATCAAACAAGATCAAGTTGCTATAGCAAGATTTGAATTATCTCAATTAGGTCAAGCAATTTGTATGGAACCATTTAAACGTTTTCCTCAACTTGGTCGATTTACAATACGCGACGAAGGTCGAACAGTTGCTGTGGGGAAAATTCTTGAAATAATCGAATAAAACTTTATCTCATTTCATTTCATTTTAATTAATAAATTCATAATAACTTTTTTCTTGCTATAAGTAGAACAATTTTGTCATTGAAATAGAACATCTTTACAAAACGTTATCAGTTTTTCACGATTCTGTTATCTTTACAATGACATGGCGTCTTTTTTTAAAATTTTGATGTTATTTTTTTTCTTTTCTGTGTAAAGATGAGAAGAGTCATATATCAGAAATGCTGTCATAAAAAATGAAAATTTTTTTTTATTTCATTTCGATTTACAATGACCGAACAGACGTATCGTTTAAATCCATCTGTTAGTGATGCTAATTTTAAATTATCTTGTGAAACAGTTCTTTCAAAACTTACTCGTCCAGATCAATCAACAATTGATTTGATTCTTAGTTATGATGATCCTGAAAAAGCAGAAATTATTTTAGCTGATGGACAAAAATATATATGGTATTTTGCTATTGGTAGTATGATGAATCCTATTTCACTTTATCTTCGCGATATAACACCTATAATATCGTATCCAGCAAAATGTCCCAATCATAAAATGATTTTTCGAGGTCAAGGTGGAATGGCTGATATTGAAGCTTGTCTTGAAGCTGAATTTCATGGAGTAGTTCATCTTCTTTCTGATGAACAAATGACTCATTTGGATGCAATTGAACTTACATATCATCGAATTATTGTTAATTCTATTAATTATCAAGGTCAATCTCATCTTGTTTATATTTATAAAATGAATACGAATAATCTAATAACAAATCTTCCAAGTGAACGTTATTTAGATATTATAATAAAAGGTTGTGAATATTATAAAATCCAATTGGATTATGTGAATCGATTAAAGAATGAGCAAGCAGTGATACCTCGAAAACAACCTCATACATTTCGGTCATTTACTGATATTCCTTCAGATGTATTTTATTCTGTCGAAGAACTTGCACGACACAATGGAAACAATCCTTCGTTACCACTATGGATTAGTATCAATGGAAAAATCTTCGAATATATTGGATTGCCATCTACTACCCATCCAGATTATGAATTTCAAAAACAATTTTATACATTTACCAAAGCAAAACTTGGTGGACGTGAAGCAACACATCTCATGGCTAGAACATTGTATGAACCATTGTATAAATTACCATTAAATGAGAATGATCTATGTGAAGAACATCGAGCACAGATTGAAGATAATTTTTATGGTAGAATTGCTAATGGTCAAAATGAAAGTTATTGGAAGCCAATTGGACGACTTCGTATGTGAGACACTTCATTGTAAAATTGAAGTATTCTATTTTTTAATAAAAATTACTTAATCTTAATCCGTCGTGCTTTCACATCTGTTTCTATAAGCGCTACATTCGAAGGAAGAAAAACTATTTTGAGCATTTCGATTCAAAAATGAATTTTAAAAACGAGTAATTGTGTTGCATAAATAATCAGATTTGACTTTTATAGAGCAGATTGAACTTAAATCTACTCAAGAGTATCATGATAGATTGTCTGGCTCAGGAGATGTAAATAACATTGAATGACTAAACCACTAACATTATATGAGTATTATAAATGCAATGTACTTTTTTGTCTTATGATAATAATCAATTAAGTGTTCGCATTGTATGTACCATCGATTTCAATAATCTTGTTTGGTAATACTTCAAATTTGTCATTTCTGGATTTTTCTGTTTTTTATAATTGAAAGTTGCACGATAATGTACTTCTTACCGTTTATGACTTCAAAAATCTTGATAATGGCTATACAAACATGTTTTGGTTTTATAATTCTAAACGACTAATAAATTTCATGCATTAAAAAAGGGAATCGGTTTTTTTAATCGCATTTACGAGAGAATTTCAAACATCTAACTCTTTTCCATCCTAATTCGTTTCATACTTTGATCTGACCGTAATGTGTTTCATAAGAAGTGCATAGTGCAGTGACATTTGCAATATAGTTCGAAAAAAAATTGTTAATATTTACTAAAAGTAAAACCAAAACTTCATCGCATCCAAATAACTTTTTCGCATACTCTCAGCTACATTCATTGACATGAAAAAAGATATTAGTCATAACATATAGGCAATGTGAAATAGTTTATTAAGCTTTTGGTAACACGTTCAGATTTAATTTAGATCATTGTTTATCAAAACGTTAGCCTTAGCTTTGTCTTGACTTGAAAAATAACGCTACAGTAGAATTAGATGAAGTCAACATACGCTTTCATTTGTTTTTTAAATCCATGGGCATCGTCTCTATCAATCTTTATTATGTGATTTTTCCTAGTCAAATTCATCATCTTAATTAGCAAATCAAAGGTTTTTCAAATAGTGTCTTAATTTTAATTTTATTTCTCAAACGTAAATTAAAGCCAAATTAACCTTTCAACTTACTAAGTTCTTAATTGTAGTATAGGCCGTTTTTTTGTTGTATTAAATGAAGTATCTTTCTAACTAAAAAGTTAAAATGAGCTAGAGCGTTTGCGACTTCTCCTTTTATACCTCTATGCGTCAGTACGAACTATAATGACTGCGTCGCATCGAAGGTTATCTCGTTATTTTACTGCAACTGCGACGCAGTTGTCAAAAAAGTGGTGACATGGGCTGTCTCAATGAATAAATTAAATGTAATACAGAAGAATTAATTCTTTAAAAAAAACGGGTTAATTGGAAAAAATAAATCTGTATATTATAATCCAGAGATTTTTTAATGTAATCATCTGTACAATATAATTCGTTATACTTTTACTTCACCTGTTGATTTTATTTTATTTTTCTCTTGTTTCCTTTATTGAAATAAATAATGTTATAAAAAGGTATATATGATTGCCTATGAAAATATATATATTCACCATTTTGACTCCATATTTTTGATAGAACATGAGAGAAAATATTTCGATTTACACGTATACAGTATACCAAAATAAAATTATATGTTATCAAATTATTTCAAAGCTTATATCCAAATTAAATTTATTGAACAAAGTTTATTATTGTGTTACTTAAAATAAAATATAACTATATGTTGATGATGATTAATAATGCAAGCAAATAAGAAATTTTTCATTATATGAACATACCGTGTATCCCGAAAGTCCCTCCCTAAAAGCTTTTTCATGTATCTTTACTATTACATTTGGCTTAATCAGGAATTTTTTCTAACTTGTAGATGAGAATATCGAGTTTTAATTGACCTAGACGACCTCACATACTATTCCTCAAAACTCATCATCTATGATCAAAATACAAAAATTTTGCTTGCTTCATAAAGTGCTAGTAGCTTAAAATTCTATTAAGACTTTTTCATTGATTTCTTCATATGTATAGATAGAGCTCGGCGAATTCGACAAGAATTTATATATTAACAAATTTTTGGAGAAAAAATATCCTATTTTTTATCTTTGTCTGAAATAAAAAAAACCACCAAAATTTTTGTATTTTGTTCTTAGATGATAGTTTTTGGAAAGTAGTATACTATGTCGTCTAGGTCAACTAAAACTCGATATTCTCACGTAGAATTTTAAAAAAATTCTGATAAAGTCAAATGTGATAGTAGAGATACATGAAAAAACTTCTAGGAAAGGATTTTTGGGACACACAACATAAACTGTTCTCAAGTTTATTCGTATTTCTAAAAATCTTTTCATTTATAAACAAGTCTTCTCATGTTAGATGTCCTTAATCAAACACTGAAATTTTAATATTTGTTCTTTTGATTCAGTTTAAAATATTTAAATAACAAAAAATAAAAAATTTTACCAGTAAAATTTCGACACAATTACTTTTTTAAAAGTATTTAAAAAGACTAATCTTACAGCTTTTTGTCAAGACAATAATGTTTTCAGTCTACTTCAATCTTTCATCGCATTAAATCTCGCGATATTTCCAATATATCTCGAAAAGATTGACTCACTTTTATAAAACAAGCACCTTGAAAAGTGATTAGATTTTCTAATTAGTTTATTTTCAAATATGTTGACATTTTATATAATATTTGTACAGAGATTAGAACAAGAATTTTGCATATCTTTAGCTCATTTCAACTTCTTTAAATCTCTTCATATGCAATTAGTTCCTGAAAAAATTTATGGTCAAACTCAATTACAGTCTAATTCTATTAATACAACTATAAGATATCAATGACCGTTTCTATCGCATAATAGTTATGAGAAATGATCGATTATGAATCGATTGAACAACCAAAAAAAAATCTACCACAAGAGCTTTTAATAAATATTCAAAAGTGAAGTTAGAAAATTATGCTTGTATAAAATTAAGTTATAGTTCGTAACCAAATCCATTAAACGAAAATAGCAAATAATATTGAAGAAATTATTCATTTTTTCTCAAGCAATGTTACAGTAAAATCACATCATTATTTAATGCCTTTTGTCTAGTCTCCTCATGAAAACCAAACAAAAGTAATCAGATAATAAATGAATAGATTACATGGAAACAATAAAAACTTGTATATTATCAATAATTTCAACATGAACAACCAAAAATTACAATGCATATATTGTGAAATATTAATTAAATGAAACTCTAAAAAATATAAAATATTAGAATATATAAAGTTTTTTATCCTTAACTATTTATAATACTTATTTTCTTTTCCTAATCTTTTTACTATTAACTGTACTTTATTATTTTCTTTTTTTACTTGAAATAAAAAACGTTGTAATAACTAAAAGCACATGATTGACTGTTACAGGCAGCTGTTCACTATTTTGATTTTATGCTTCTAAAGTAAATATGAAGCAAAATTTATTTTACATGTACAAAATAAATATGGACCTAATCATTTATCAACAAATTATTTGACAGTGCATTTTTCAAAAAGCATAAAGTTTATTCTTTTAATACTAGCGATAATAATTTTTTTTGAAAATCTTTCACGAAAATTCGGCATATTTATAGAGATTCAAATCAAATCTTTAAAACGAATATTTTAGAAAATTATTAGATTTGAGATTATTATATTTTATTTTCAAAAATTCCAATATTTAAGAAAAAAGTCTCAATGATTCAAACAAGAATTTTGCGTACCTTAAAAAAAATAATAATAATGTAAATCTTTTTATTTTAAAAATCATAAAGAAAAGGTAATAGAACAGATTTTATCAAAATGTATTCCTCTGATTATTCTGCTGTGAAATTTCTTTCATAAACGTCAATAATCAGAAAAAAATCGTGTTTTCATTAGTGAAAATATAATGTATCTTTATACACCATACACATATGAAATTCATATACAAATGTGAAAAAGATTTTAATAGAAAGTAATGGAAGAAAATTCTATTAAATACATACAAGATGATATCATAATGTTTGATATCATACTAATATTGTGATTAATCAATCGATGATTGATTTAAGATGAGAGACAATCTTATCTATGTTATTCTTTTATATCAGACTGACAGATGTTTGTTAATCTTAATCTTAGTCTAGAATAATTCTCAAAAAAAAAAGGTAATTAGTTCATCGGAAAGAAATACATCTTCTTCGTTTATTTTCTTTTCTCTTCGTTTAAACATTATTGACATGAAAGATGAATCATATGTACATATTTAACCATGTTCTTTGTTTATATTCTAACATGCATCATTTATATCACATATCAGACAGAAAAATATGGAAAGAATTTTGTTAAACTGAATAATAATAATACTCTTTCAATAATTAATATATAGTTTAGGAGAAAGAATTAAAAATTTTTTTTTATCAAATTGTATACTAGTTTATAAAGTTCAATAAGATTAGTAGATATTTATCACAACTTTTCAATGATTATAAGATTTGCTTATCAGCGAAAAATTAGAACTCAGTTTTTCATAAATAAAATACCAAGATTAGACTCTACAAATTTATATATTAGAATGAAGGTACATTCATTCTTCCTAGAACTTTTGCATTATTTTCACTTTTATATCGAATAATATTATTCAGTCATATATTTTTTTTTTCTGCATCTGAAAAGATACAAATCTTTGGTTAATGAAATAAAGAGATAGAGAAGATAGCGAGGACATGACCCTCATATATTTCTTCGTCTTGTTTATCCGTCGGTTTGGATTGCATTAGAATGTATAATGATAGCTGACCGTTGTACTATATCGCTAAAGATTGGATGGATAGTGAAGAAATGACGACGGAGAAAAAAAAAATCGTTGTTCTCTAATTCTCTTTCTATCGATTTCTCTTCATATATAATATATACAAGTGAATTGAGAGCATTTATATATAAATTTTTCTCTGTTAAATAGTTATCGTTGAAAATATACAACAATGGCTGTTGATCCATTAAATCGTAAGATGTCTTTTGTTGCAGCATTTTTTGCTTTTGTTGGTGTTATTCTTGGTGTTGTTGCACTTGCTACTAATTATTGGACAGTAGACCGTATTGTTACATCGGATACAGCAGTGCAAACAACAAATGGAACGGTATTTCAAAGTGGAAATAATGATTGGACATGGAATGTAAGTTTTATTTTACAAAATAGATTATATAATAATGTTTTTATCTTTATCTCTTTAGGGTCTTTTCTATTATTGTTCAACTCGTGGAAATGTTGCATGTGTATTCCAATTTGTACCAACAACATTTATTCTTTGTTTAATTGGATTAATATTTTTATTAGTTGGTGGAATATTTCTTTGTTCAGATAAAATTAAAATAAATAATCGTCGATTTATAATTCCAATGTTAGTTTTTGTTGCTTGTGTATTAATGACAGCTGGCCTTTTCGATTATGGATCATGGGCTCTTTTAAATTCTCATTCATCACGAACAATGATTGCTGCAATTGTTTTTGCCTACTCAGTTTTACCTATGTCAGCTTTTATTGCTGGTCGATATTCAGCTTTAGATCGATTTGTTACTAATGGACATGTTACAAATGGACAAAAATATGTACCAGCTTCAACTAATGGAAATTAAGAATTTCATTTAAAGAAAAAAAGACTTTTCTTTGTGTTTCTTCGTGTAGTTGTTAGTCTTTATTGTTTTGTTTCTTGTGAAATCTTATTATTGTTCAAGTTATGTGAAATTATCTATAAAAGTTATTCAATATTTACTCAAATAAATATATAGTAACATGTGAATTTCATTTATAAATTTTTTAGAAAATCGTTGTGAATGTCATTCAATAGGAGTTTAAATGATGTGATTATATTCTCTTGTATAAGTGATACTGAATATTTGAAAATGACTCAATATCATCTTGAAACAAAAGACAAAATATAACAAAATTCAAGCACGAAAAAAAAATTACTAAATAGAATTTCAGACTAAGATTTCGCATTAAGAAACGGAGTCTTTCTGCATATTAAAGATTATAATACAAATTTTTGTCAAGCAATAAGTCGAGAAAAATCATTTTGATTTCCATTGAAACTTTTAGAAAGTTCTAGTAATCATAGGAACTATATATTTGAACAAAATTTAAGTCTGATATGCTATAAATTGATTCTTTTGGTAAATATCTCGTATTAAATTGGGAAATCAATGGAACGATGGTGATTTTCTAAAGTCCCATAAATGTAAATCTTAGATATAATATAGATTTGAAATAAAAACACTCTTGAATTTTGTATAACGTTAATATGGAAAATTCATCTCAGTGAACTGAAGGTTCCATAGTATCTCAAAGTGTCAAACTTGAAGGTTAAATTCATGTAATAAATGTTTATTTATGTGTTTTATCATGTTTCTGTTTAGTAATTTGCTTCTGAATGTTTACAACTATTAATATGATGATTGTCTTCATGGTTGAAATGTAGTTGCAATTTATTTGCTCTATTTTTATCAAAAAAAAGAAAGAAATAAACATTTTCTAATATATATAATGAATGGAATTATATAATTGAGAAATGCTATGACTATTATTTATTTAAATAAAGATTGATTATTGAAAGAATATTATATTTTACATAGTCATTTATTAAAGAAATCATTCCCTCAGTTACATAGTATGAATAGGTGGTTAAATGTCGAAAGACAAAATGTCAAAAGTGAAAATGCCGAAAGAAAAAATGGCAAAAAGCTGATTGTTGAAAAACAAAACGTCGAAACAAAAAAGGGCGAAAAGAAAAAATTGAAAGAAGGACCATCAAGAACGTCGTCGAACAAATAGCTATCAGCTGACGATGCATTGCGAGCATCTAGTTTAACTTCAACTTTTGTTATTTTAACTCTTTGAGTACTAGCCTCCTGGATAAAGAATACTTTTCTAAAATGATTTTTCGAAGATCTGTCAAGCTTATTGAGGAAAATGGTCTGATTGGTATTAGGATCTTTATACAAGATATATATCTCCAACTGTCATCTTTATTATAGGAGAAACCGTATCTCGATATTTTTTTTATTCGCGAGTTATTCGAAAATCGTAATTCTTAAAAAGAAGTGCTGTAAAGAGTTCATCTATCTACGTAATGTTTATTTATCTTTGCATTTTTTAAATAGGTTTAGTCTATAATTTTCATCAATAAAAGAGATAATGCAATATACGCTATTATTGCTCTCGACATTCGTTTTTCGGCATTTTCACTTTTGACATTTTCTTGTCAACATTTTACCACTTTACTCATAGTATATGAAATGATATGATGACTCAATGTGTCCTATAGTTACCTTTTTTTTTTGTACTGTTCGATACGCATGAAGGATTATTATAACTGAAGTATGTTTGAATTATATTCATCTATTTTTATGAAGGAAAAAAAAGGTAGTTTTTGGAAGTATCTAAGCAGGAACAACATTTGGCAAACAAAATTTTTATGACAACCTATAAAGTGTGTGTCATTTTTATCATTATTTATGCGGTATTTAGATTATTTTATTGTATAACCTGTATTAATTTTAACAATTTAGGTTTTTCTTTTTTTCTGCTACGTCTTTGTCATCAAAAGATTGTTAAATCACTGGAACTTATTATCATTATCATTCCCTAATAATAATCTTGACTCAACTAACCTTATAAGGTAATTAACATAAAAGTTAAAATTTTCATATCGTCATCTATATAATTGAAATAATGTCAAAAATTTTAAATCATTTTCATTGAATAAATGAATTGTTTATCAATGAGATAGTATTCTAAAAAGTTTTATTATTCATATAGGCACACAAATTCTTTGGATATATTGGATTTAGATCTATGGCGTTATATTCTTATTGGTGGTCGTGGGAATCAAACATTATGTGAAGTTCCTTCTCACTATCTTCCTATTGCTAATGCTTATTGTCATGCACAAAATAGGCCAGATTGTCCAAAGATTCCATGTACTCTTATTTATCTCACTAATGAATTTACTGAAAATGTTCAATGTCTTCGAGGTGGAAAAGTGGCCGTTGGAGTTGAACCTGATTGGATATGTCGAAAAAGCCCAGCATTAGAATTACTTTCTAATCCTCATCAAAAACCATCTATACGTGCTGAAGCATATACAACAATAACTACAGAATTGTATGGTGAAGCATTAGCACCATATTATGATAGACAAATATCAAAATGGGGTTTAACATTAGAAGGTGAATCAATAGGATATTATCCTTCTGTTGTTGATAAGAAACGACTTTTACCTTTGTTCGATATTACTCTTGGATATGATCGACGAATATTTGATCTTATTACGGATGTACATTTACCGGATTATGTAGATAGAATAACAAATAAATTTAATAGACGATTAACAATAAAACAAGTGTTAGATAAAAAAAATAAAGGTTCGTTTTATTATTATTTTTTTTAAAGATGCAGATTTCTGAGATATTATAATTTCATATAATTAGCGTTCTCAACTGTCAATCATCAAATTTATAATCAGAAACTTAAAATCTAATAATTGAGATTGATATCAATATAAAATTGAAAGATAAACCAATATATAGAAATATTCTATAACGTCTGAATAGATGATCCGTTGTTGAGAACCGTTACATTCGAAGGATGATAACAAGATGTATTGAAAAAATAAATATAAAATTCATCTATTCTAAAGAAATAGAAATTATAGACGATATAAATCTCAATCTGTCAGCAAGGTTTGTCAAATTTATTAATCTTTATAAAAAAAATTATTTTGAATTTTTTACTAGCGAAACTTATATTCCTATGTTTATTTGCGAGTGACTTAGTATTTATTTTTGAAAATATCTCTGGAATATCTTTTACCATTTACTCTTCGTAATAGTGAATTAGTCTGTTTGAGAAATTTTTTTAATATATCAATATTTATCTAATAAAATTCACTATTTAGATCGAGCACCTATTCTCTGGATGAATAGTAATTGTGATACACCATCAAATCGCACTGGATATGTGCTTGAATTAATGCGTTATATTCATATTGATGTTCGTGGAAAATGTGGAAATTCTAATTGGACTGCATCTTCAAATGTATCTGATCCTAAAAAATATGCTCAAGAAAAAACAGCTCTTGCTAGTGAATATCTTTTTACTATAGCTATTGAAAATAGTTTAGAATATGATTATGTTACTGAGAAATTATGGCAACCATTAGCTGCTGGAAGTGTTCCAATTTATTTAGGTGCACCTAATGTTGATGAATGGCTTCCATGTTATAACTATTCATGTATTATTCATTTACGACAATTTACATCAGTAAATGATGCGGCTAAATTTATTCATAATATTATACAAAATGAAAATCTTTATATTCAATATCATCAATGGAGAAATGAAAAACAATTAAGACCAAGTTTTATTAAAATGGTTAAATATTTTCAAGAAGCAAATAAACATTCAATTGAATGTTTATTATGTGATATGGCTTATCGACATGATGATGGAACAATTAGACGAAAATTATTAGCAGCTAATAATCCATTTAATCATACATTTCCTTCTTTAGTTTAATAAACTTTTTGTTTTTATCTACATTTTACAAAAATATAAGAGAATATTATTATTTATTTTGTTTGATGAAAATTTTAATCAAACATCGATTCAAATAAAATCCAGATAATTTCGTTTCTTTTTTTATAATAATGAAAGAGATAGAAAATTCTCAAAGAACATTAATCAATGACATGATATTTAAATAAATCGTTTTTCTCTAACCAACAGAATTTCATTATCATTTCTCTACAGTACATCTAGTAAACACATTTATGCATTTCAAAGATAAATTCATTTGTAAAAATTATTCTAAAATAGATTAAATATTATATGCATCGATAAGATGATTTTTTCTATATTCTGTAATTAAATTCAAATAAAGAATGTCAGAATCTCATAGAGATCATGATAAATCGTCAAATACATCTTTATCTCAAAATCATCGAAATAGTAAAGATACTCATAAATGATATAATCGAAAACGATCACATCTTGAAATGTAAATTTTCTCATCACTTATATATATTTTTTAATATAATAAATTTCTTTTTTCTTTTAAGAGAAAATATTGATGCAAAAAATTTAATCAAAGAAGCACATATACCTTTGATATTAAAAGGGATTTACTTGGTAAAAAAAAACCAAATCTAAAGAAAAACTAATAGATATTTATGAAATGAATTTAGATGTTTTACCAGCAAGAAATGCACGTTCATCAAGTATAAAATCATCATCATCATCAACAGATAGATCTTCAAAAATGTAATAAATATATATATATATTTCTTTTTGATTTTTAAAAATAAAATAAATTTAATTATAATTAAGAAATTATGAAAGAATTTCTCATCGATATTCATCAAATTATGAATCATCTCGAAAAAGATTTACAACACATGAAAGAACAAATTTTAATCATCAAAAGTATTTTAAAATATTTTCTTATTTAAAAAAAAGAAAAACAAAATAAACTTCAATTTTTTTTAGCAATCGAATTGGATTAGAAATCGATGATCAAACATATAATTTATCATCAAAACCTGATTCTCGTCGATCTTCTAATGATTCAATATCTCGAAATAATCAAATACCATATTCAATTTTAACAGGACCTAAAAATCCAAATGAATTAGTTGATTGTCAAATAATTATTGTTAATATTCGACAAAGGTTTTATTATTTATTATAATTAAATAGAAAAAGAAAAAAAAAAACTTTGTATATTTATTATAGAAGTTATGCAGAAGAAATTGAATCTCTTCTTAGATCTCATGATCTTGTAACATCAATAATATTTCTTCGTGAAGATTATACATTAATTGAAGCTATTGCAAATGCTACTCGTTTACAATGTTTATATGGAATTATTGCAATGCCTATGCATGAAGAACGACGTACAGCTTCTTTTCATATTCTATATGGACAAACAGAAGGTGAGGATATTTAATGTGTTTGATTCTTTAAAATATTGTCAGTCTGAACAATTAAACATCTAAATGTTTTTATTCATTTATTCACATACTATTAAAATAATACTGCAAAACTAAAAATTGATGAAAATAGTAGATACGTACAATTAAGTCGGTGTGAACAATTACTAAAAAGTAAATGAATTTGGAATATATATTATTCTTATAAAACTTAACGCTAATTTTTTAATTAGACACATTATTGAATATTAGAACGTTTTGAAAATGAAGTTCTTCCGCATATTCTAGAGGTATACTTTCCAACATATAGGATCAGCTTTTTTGACATATAAGTAACATCAGCATACTACTGTTAACACAATTATTAACTACAATTTTACTCTAAATTTTACAAAAAGAATATTTCGCTCCTTTCCTAGTAAAGTATCTGTCAACAATATATTGAGTAGAATATGTAGTAACAAAACAGCGAAAATGTCGAAAATTCTAGAATTCTCTTTTCCAGATTTATTTGAAAAATACTTGACTCTTTTATTGAATTATATTTATTTTAGAACATCGTAATTTAACCTTGGAAGATGGTATTCATATAATAATAACTAATTTTATGTCTTATAAAGAACATGTTCATAATGAAGAAGTAAATTCATATCGTCAAAATATATGAAACAATTCTTTATTTTGAACCAATTCCATCTTATGATTATCTTCATCAATCAAGTAATCATTCTCAACAAGAAATAAATCCACCAATATTAAATCTTGGAGATAAATTACCATTATCAATGTTATTATGTTTATTGGCTGATGGTAGACAATTAACATTAGAAGAAATAGATCGTATACTTGTTCATTAGTTGAAGAAGAAAACGAAAATGCTAACATTATGATCAGTACCTGCTTAATATACAACAATAACAATATTTAATTATCAAATAGCTGTTTCAATTTTAATAAAGTAAAAAAAAATTTGTGAGTTTTTATTATATACTCACAGTAAAGGCAAAAGAGATGAAATTATGAGAAAATATTTAAAAAATTAAATAAATTTATTTCATGTTAACCCGATATCGAGAACTAGTAAACATTTGGATTCTCTTGAATTTAATTCTATTTACTTTTTAAATAAGCTATCGAATTAAATAGCTATATAAAATATGGTAAACAAACGTACGATGTGCACAGTACCACAGAGAAAAAAAACAATATATTTCGACTGAATAATTTTTCTCGTCTCGTTTTCTTTAGTCATTCATTCATTTTCTATTTTGTGCATTAATATTGTCATGTCAACATCATATCCTGATCAAGCTTTATTGACTGAATACTAAAACGAGGTATATTATCACCATGATCGATTAAATCATTAATTTTTCTTTTGTCTTACTTTAGATCATACCCATGTGGTACGAACCGCATAAAAACCGACGGTTAACCGGCGGTTTTTTCCTCTTCAAACGCTCTTTTTATGTTGCTTATTTATTGATAAATTTTCACTTTTATTATGGTTCTATTATATTTTATTTTTAATTTTCATCAAATAAAATAAAATACACATGTTCAAAAATGATGTTGACAATAAATATAAACATAAACAAATAATAGGTTTATCACATTTCAAAGAATATGCACAATATAAAGAAATACATTTTAGCATTAGTTCAATCTGTTACTATTTAATAAATACGAGGTGAAGTAAAGACAACAAGACACTAGAGTAATAAAATTGAAATAATTACTCATTGATTATACGATCAACGACTGTCATTTTTTTTTCTTTCTTCCAATTTCGCCGTTTGTTCAATATCGCTTCATGAATATTTGGCCATTCAACTGTTAATTTGCTTGCTGTAAGTCGAAATTTAACTCTTACAGCCTCTAAATAAAAATAAGATGAAAATTATTTACATTCAAAAAATATTAGTTGAAAAATGATTCCATCTATTAGTTAAACGCTTGCTAGAAAAAAAAATTTTATACTATTTATGTCAGAACTTGGATAGCACGTATAAAAAAATACTTTAAAAATATATGCTCGATTTCTCTTTATAAATTATTATTTCATTTAATGAAATTGAAAGATAATTACAACAAACCTTTAATAAATAAATAATTTGGATGAGTTAAAAGTTCATTTTTCTTTATTATAGGATCAAGTCCAATTAGTTCATCTTCAGAAAACAAATCATCTACTAATTTTAATGCAAACAAATTCTTTTTTGTTGGATCACCAGGAAGATGTAGAGCATCAAAAGTTGTAGCTCCACCATCAGTTGAATACAGCTAAATTATAGAAAATATTAGATGAGTTAAAAAGTAAGAACAAACTATCTCACCAACTCAAAAGGAAAGGGTTTTCCGTCATTATCTGTGCGAGCACCTTCCAACAGATCAATTTCTTCTTGAACATCAACATAAATCTAAAATCAAGAGAGCTATGGTGAGAAATGCCATTGTATTATCAACACTTACTTTCTGTTTCAAAAGACATTTCTTTATCTTTTTCTGATTCTCTAGAATAAGTTTTTGTGTTACTTCATGTCGTTGATGTTGTGTTAGTAATTGTTCAAACATTTGTCGATTATACTGAGCATCGATTTCTGCTTGTTTTAATTCCAACAAAACATTCTTTTGAAATGAAGGTAATGACTCATTACCATATCTCTCATCATCATCTGAACCAGCAAAAATATTCTCTTTAATATTCTTCTTGGATCGTTTTGTTGAAATGGAAACATTCTAAAACAATTAAAAATTCGATCAAAGCGCTCTGTGACATGTGTTACATTTGATAAAAAATACATAGCGCGTGTCCTGACTATTTTTTTTGTGAAGAAAAAATTGTGTGGATCATTTCTATACAAAAATCAAAATTGTAAGTCGATTATTTTTCGTATCTATTATTGATACTTTGCTACTATTCTGATATTTATATTTATTTCTCACTTCATATATAAAGAATATGTACAAAAACTTGACAAGTATCATGATCTATTCTTGCTTTTTTGAAATGAAACAAAACTCATTGCATGGCTTTTACTTTACTATTACAATAAATCATAAATTTTCTTTTTAATTCGTACAGAAATTTAGTATTTTAGATATAAAACTATAGGTATTTCTTTAGATTTTTCGTGATCAAGAATTTTATCCAACTTATCGATGAAACTCCTTTGAAAGCTCGCTTAACACTTGGACTTGATATTGATGGTGGTAAAGGTAAATGTACTTCTTGAAATTCATCTGATTCATCAGCTTTATCATCAAAAATAACAATATCCGGTTGCTGAGATTCAACTACATGTTTGTCCAATAAATCATTCAGATGTTCAACTAGAAGAAATAAATGTCATAATATAACATAATATATCGTATAACTAATTTAAATTGTTTGTGAAAACAAATAGAAAAGCAAAGCAATATGCTATTACCTGACATAGACGATGCTGATTGTAACTTTTTATCATGACTATGTTTTGATTGTACAGCACGATGACCTTTAAAAGAATACAGATACGCTAGAATTAAATTATAAATATTACTTGCAGCTGAAGTTGATTGTTGTGATGGAATGATTGTCGTCGATGAATCTATATATAAAATTTCATGGATTAGCGAATTTAATAGATTAGACAACATTCTACACACTGACAACTGTGGTTGATCATTTGATTGCAGAGGATGATGATGGTGAAAGTTGACTAGCAGTAAGAAGACATGGCAACACACGACTGGCCATGTTACTTTTGAAGAAAATTTTGCTCTTGGTGGTATTAACTGATGAGGAAGACATGTAGATGAGAATCTGAAAAAAAATCAAATAAATTAAATTTAAGTTTTCATTTTAAATAATTAATCATGTTCACAATCATTTCGAATTTCTGTTAAGCAAAAATAGTTCTTAACTGGAACTGAAATGCATCTATGTCTTATTCGAGACATCGGAAGTATTTCAAAAACACTTGTTTTTGTTTGCATAGAATATAAACGATCAAGTACTCCGCTTATTTTGCAAGCATTATGATCATGAATCTTCAGAAATGACGAGAAACAATCACATGCTGTCGCTTCTTTATAACGATTAACTAATACAAAATAATTGTTATCAATCTTAAGAAATACGATACAGTCACCATAAAGAATGTGATCTTCATTATCATCGTTATATGAAACGATGTGGCTAACACATTTGAATAATTTGTCATACAATGTGGAATGATATGTAATAAATGGATGTTTAAAACGTTTATAAAGTTTTACCTCTTGTGATCCAAGAAGTTCAATAAGTTTTGAACGAAACTGATCAAGTAAAGAATTTTTAAGTGATATTTCATCAACACCACATGCTTCTGGAATAGTAAATGTTGGTCGATCAATTATCGAAGTCATATCTGTCTAATAGCCAATCTGAGAAGGTAAATTACGAGTACCATGAGCTTTTTTTTTGTATATCGAATACATGATTCAAATGCAAATGCCGATGTGAATGATAATCCACTATGATATCGAACTTGTTCTGCCAAATGAAGATGTGCATGTAAACTATATAATTCTATTGTCGAATCATAAATAAGCGAAGATGATTGACAATAAAAGTTAAGTAATTTATCAGCTAAATCAATTTCCGATTTATCTTCAGGCGCATGAAGAAGTTTAATTACCAATGCATAGACAGCAAAATGAAAAAAATATGAAGCAGGTAAAATATCAACTAAAATTGGAAGTCCAATATGTAAAGCAAATAAACGACCATGTTTACTTAGGGTATACCAAAAGTAGTGAGCCTGATACTTTATTCTTGTATCGAAGGCTTGGAGAAATTTTCTTTTTTTACCAATAGATAGAGCGTGTTTCACTCTATTTTTCTATGCTATTTGATCAATATGAAACTGTTATCATAATAATAAAATTTCGATAAGATCGGTTTCTGTCGCATATGTGCTGGTAGCATGAAACCTCGTGTGTATTTTTGGAATAACTTTTCATAGAAACAATATAGAGAACTACGGTTTTTGCCGTTGGAAAGAGGAGATGAAGTCGCATCGAACCATATATTATCGATTTTTCTAACATGATTTCTGACGGTTTTTTTATTCTATTTTCTAACCGTCGGACAAACGCTTGTTTCATGAAAAAAAGAAAAAGCAAAAAATTTGATAGAATATCCTAGTAGAGATTCGTCTAGAATAGGTATTATCCATAAATAATTAAATTTAAAGAGCTGAGTCTTACGCAGTTTGTAGATCTTCGATTAACGGTTTAAATGTGAACACGATTATTGACAATTTACTATAAACAACTCATGCAATAGATTTGCTCTTTAAAAGGTGAGCTAAAACCTTACAAAAAGCAGGTTAGAAAAATCAGTAATACATAGCTTGATGCGTCTTCATCTCCTCTTTCCAACGGCGAAAACCGCAGTTCTCTATCTTGTTATCATCAAAAGTTATTCCAAAAATACTCACAAGCACTCATGCTCATGCTACCAGCGTATATGCGACAAACACAGATTTTATCGAAATTTTATTATTATGATAACAGTTTCATATTGATCAAATAGTATAGAAAAATAGAGTGAAACACGCTCTATCTATTAGTAAAAAAAGAAAATTTCTCCAAGCCTTCTATACGAGAATAAAGTATCAGGCTCACTACTTTTGGTATGCCCTAAGTAGCTTTCTAATGGATTAATTCTTTGATAGAAAAGTCAAAGCGTACCCTTACATCATGTGGTAAACGTTGAATTGATAATCGGTGATCAACTAATGAATCCTCAAAAGTTCGTATAAGTGATTGCCAACGTTTAATGAGTATTTTAATGTGGTTCAAGCACACCAGGTGCATATAATCATATAAAACGCATGTTGGATAACGAATAATCGAAAGTAAAGGTGAAAAACCACGCACACCATTCACTATCACTTCATTAGTTGTTTGTTCATTTTGAGCAGCTGCTAATTGAGCATTATGTACATATTCATCATGTGTTCGTGGTTTATTATTATTTTGGTCATATGGATATAACACAATACGAGAATTAACATTATATTCACCTATAATTAGACAATATATTAGAAACAATACTTAAAAGAAATGAAAATAACAATAAAAAATCGTCATAAATATAAATTTGAATTATTAATTCACCATGAGCAGAGCACCAGGTACAAGCATAATTTCCATTAAATAAAATTGTTTTGAAAAACAATGATTTCGCTGGTAAATCAGCAATAAAACCTTGAAGTCGAATAACAAAATGAAATTCTTGGTTGTCAATGAAAATAGTTGTACCATGCTGCATAAGTATCTTCAGTTGAGCAAGAACAACATCGAGAAGAACATCAATGTTAGGTTTTTTTCGACTTGACCATAAAGCAAGAACAAGAATATTACGTTGATATTCGCGAAATGGTGGAGGAATCTCCACTATATTAGCAAATAAAGGCCAAAGGTTTTGTTGAGAACTACGAACCAATGGAGCACCATCAGCATGAAGCATAAGAGTTAATGTTCGTTCCTAAAAGAAAACAAACATATTCATCCGAAAATTAATACTCAGCTTGAATATATTAACATTCTTTCTAATAAATATGACAAAGAATATATATTTCACATTAACAAAGCATATGATATTTCCTTTTGAGTATCAATGTCTTTGTAATATTCAATTATGTAAGATCTTTCATGAGATGATTTATGGGTTTTCTTTCACCGTCAAAAATTTAAATTAAACTAGAGTATTATTTTTTACACTTACTTTTTTTTCTTTAATATCATTTAAATAAAAATTATAATTAGTTATATCACCAGGAAGAAACATGTTTTTATTATTCAAAAGTAAATTAATATTCTGTTTGACGACAGAATGAAGACCAGAACGAATATCCATAGTAATAATCTCTGTAAATCGATTGTTAACTAAATTTCGACTAAAATATAAACAATTGGAATTGGAACATCGCTTAACACCACCATCAAATGTGAGTACATCATTACCACATTTTTCACAAATATATTTCGAAGTAAATGTAGTTGAACGACCAAATAGTTTTAAAACACTTTTGTGTGATGTAGGTAAAGTATTTGGCTGCGATAATAATGATTTAATTAGTTTAAATAATTTGATTGTATGAAATTTATCAAGATTAACATTAACAGCAAATTCCATAATGGATATCGTTGCAGCACGAACATTAATAGAAGAATTGATAAATAAAGAAGGCGAATTATCGTAATTAACCGAATTTTCATTATCAAAATCAAGTTCATTTGATTCATGATCAGGTAAATTATCACCATGTAATATATGTGGATTATTTAAATCAATAGCTGGAAGTGAAAACGGAAGTTCAGCTGTATCAACATCAGAATCTTCGGAACTCGACGAAAGAAAAGTAGAGAGAGATATGCTGCGTTTTCTCTATTCACAACGACAATCTCTCTGTGAAAGCACTTTATTGGAATAAAATTTGTGAGATTTCATATCTAAAAAAAAAACGAAAAACAGAAAATAACTATTATCCATTTCAAAATACAAGAGTCATGATTATTTTTTAAATAATTTTTCACAAGAATGAGCTAGAGAGTTGCGGTTTTCACCGTTGGAAAGAGAAGATAAAGACCTATCGAGTCATATGTTAAAGATTTCAATGATATATTTTCTCCAGCTTTTCCGATTAGCTTTATAAAAAAAGTGACAGAAGAACGTTTTTTCTTCAGAAAAAATACAAAAAAAAATGTTTTTCATCAGAAATTCCTAGGAAAATCGACTTTGAGTATTGAGTGAAATGCTTATAACTTTTGGACGACTGAAGCTAAAATTCTGAACTATGCGTAGTTTTGTAGATATTCACTTGGCAGTTATAATGCACTCCTGAAAATCAAAAATCTATCTGAGCGATCCTAATAATACATTGGTTTTTAAAAAATATACTAGAAAATTCTTTAAAATGTTATTAAAAAATGTTGTCAATATGAGTTTAATACGTCTTCATCTCTGCTTTCTAACGGTGAAAACCGAAGCTTTCTAACTCGTTCCTGTAAAGAGTTATTCAAAAGATGGTCATGGCTCCTATATTTTGAAACGGATAATAGAACTTTCGACTTTCAATTTGAAAAAATAATTGTGACTTTGATACGTACGTAAGCAAATTGAGTAGAAGATCTAATAATCGAAATATGTATTAAAAATTGGCTGCGAGCGAACAGCTACATACTTACTATTTTCGAATAAATAGTATTAAAATAGAAATAATGAAATTACTTGGAGTAAAAGAATAGTTCAAGTTGTACATTACATTTACTACTTGGTAGTAGTCAGAAAGGAAAACGAACGACAATGGTCGACCGTTAAATCGTTATAATATGTCGCCTACCAATCGAGAAATTTTTGCAGCGCTATCTATATAAATTCTTTCAGTTTAGTTTTAAGTGGCTGGTTTATTATTAGAAATTTTTTTTTTATAAAAATGTTTTTCTAGATAATACTTAGAACATCAATCCAATTTTACCTGTAGAATTATGTCATACTTCAAATTTATTACAATAAACGCGGTATACTGCCGGTTTTAATAAGATCATCGTTTAACCGCCGGAATATCGGCAGTATACCACCGGTTTTAATAGAGCCGCCAAAAACCGGTGGTATACCGCCTTATACCACCGGTTTTTTCTTTAACCGCGGAAAATCGCCGGTATGCATAAAAAAGTGACGACATGGGTAATTATTACGAACAAACTGCAGTGTATTAATGCAGCAATTGAACAAAATAAATCAGTCGGTCTTCGATGCGAAGATTTAGAAAACGAAAAAGAAGAATGTGAAAAGAAACTTGAATCCATAAAGAAAAATATTGGTAAGAGTTCATTTTTTTTACACTATCTATAACAATATTTTTTTTAGCTACACTTCAATCATATATAAATGAAGCAAAAAAAGAAAACTAATAGTGATATATACAAATTTTGGTGGAAGATACAGACTAAAAATGTTTAAAATAATTTAATGTATTTTTTTTTGTAATCAATTTATTTATTGCTAGATATAAATAACAAATATAATAAATAAAATAAAATTTACACAATAAAAAATAATTAAACAAAAAAATAAAATAAATGAATAGATGAATATAACGGGTGCGCTATATAAAATGAACCTCTCAGCATTTTATCGTTAACTCTTTTTTCTTTCAACTAAAAGATATGCTTTTTGTGAAAAGATGCACCGTGAAATTCTCTACAAAATGACTTATTTCGCATTGGTTCATTATTTTTCGTCATATTTTAAAATAAAACGGATTCACTTGAGAAAATGAGCAGTACTTTCAAAAAACACCCATTTTTTTATAATTTTCCAATATCGCGTAATTTACCGTTTCTCAGTAACTTTTATTGATATTTTCTTTTAATTTTGATATTTATCGGTTTAATTCACTTAGAAAGGCCTAGACAGCTCAAAAGCATCAATGATTCACGATTGTTTATTAGTAACATGAAAATATAAACAAAAGACTTTGATAAATGACACGATATCAGAAAAATGTTGAAAAAAGTATTTTTTGAAAGTACGACTCATTTTCTTAAGTGAACCATTTTATTTAAAAATATGATAAAAGGTAATGAATCACTGTGAATTGAATCAATTTGTACAGAATTTCATGATGACTCTTTTACACAAAAACCATGTCTTTTATTTGAAAGGAAAAACAGTTAAAGATCAAACATTGTGAGGTTCATTTTACCTGGGGCATCTGTTATTCTGCCACTACTATTTTTCACATGTGTGAGATAAACGAACCAATCTTTATTCTACATGCCGCATACCTGCAGGATGCAGAACACGTAAAATTTTGGTAGAAAAACTTCTACAGATGTAATAAACATAAAAGTAATGCGACACAAGTTTACTTTTTTTATCGTTCTCCAAGCACTCATAGAAATCCCGTATTTTCCATTGCGATGATTTCGAGAATGAAAACTTACAAAATATTCATTTCACGTTATAACTTCTAATTTTCACACATGAAGTTGATATCATATTTCTTTATGAATATGTAAAAGATAAATCTTCGTGAATTTTCTTTTTCTTCTCATTTTGAGATAATTAAAGTGAAAAGATCAAGAAACGTTAATCTATACTATTTTTTAATAATTAACTTTATATATTAACTCTGAGAAATCAGTTGATAATAGATAATAAATCATAAAGATAATTAAATCATCAATCGATATCGATCGTTAAAAATATGCTCATAATGATTAGTTAAGATGTCATCCCACTCAACTTGGCAATGTCGACAAATTACTATTGTTTACTCTCATTTAATTTCAAAACTAATTACTATTAAAAGTTTTTTATTATTTATTTTATAAAGCAAAGTAATTATAACAAAAACAAGATGATAACAGAGGAAAATAAGCATAAAAATCTTTTGAATGCACTAATATTTCTTCGATAAATAATTGTTTCACTTTACTGCAATTGTATCGTGTTGTATCTCTTGTAAAGTATTCCGTTACGATTGCTTAAGCACGACAGTCGACTGTCAATTCTATTAGACGAGGTAGATATGTTTTTGCTACATTGAGAAATTGCTTCACATAATCATTATGACTAAGTCACAAACGAAGCGAAATAAGAAAAGGAAATTCAACTTGATATACTTGATTATCACCAGAATCCACTTTGTCTGGTATCTGTGACTGTGATTCGAAATTTAAAACAGATAATTTTTTTAAAAACGGAAAAAAGCGAGCCACTCGAGCAAAAAATTCATGTTTGAATGGAACTACATTGTATACCGATGAATTTGTAACATGACCAAAATCAATAGCTGGAAATGTGTTCCCAATAGATTTTAACACATTCGACCCGATGGGTCCCACCGGTGGGATCCGCCCTATTGTAAGAAAATACTGAATGAAAAAACATTTTCTTCTCTTTTTTTCTTGACTAAAAGGATAGATGGGATACGTCATCTAACCTGGCACGCTAGTGTCTGAATTGTTTATTACACAGCGTAGTGCTTTTCATTAAAACAATCAAGGCAAAAAAATTTGTCGCAATCAGAACAGAAAGTTTTTATTTTTTTTTGTTGTTGCATTACTTGCTTCCTTTGACTGTTGTTGTCTTATCTTCTCATAACACCCAGCACAACGCCGTCTGACATCGCGAGTAGACGCTTCTATTTCTTGAAGCTTGCGATCGATATAATAAAGGAAGACAAGCCACTGACTTATCTGACCAGTTATCAGCATCTTACACGTCTCTCAGGAAATCAGTAAAATGGTATCGAAAGGTGGCATTTGAATTAGTTTTTGGGACGGCACTGGTCAATAGCTACTTGATATACAACCCAAGTGAGCAAAAAACCGGTGAAGACGAGCGACATGACTAGTCCAAAATGTCCGAAACATTCGTCAGGTCTAGTCTAAAACGTCTTGTACACTCGTCATGACTAGCCACCTTTAGAAGTAATGTCTTCTAACCACGTCTGGACTAGTCTAGAATGTCCTTGAACCCCGTCATGTCTAGTCTGTTTTGTCCATTGATCCCGTCCAGACTAGTCGGAAAATTTAAAAAAGAAGGTGAAAGGTGGATTTGAACATCCAACCCGACAGTATTCGGTATTTGACGGGCATCCTGACGACATACTAGGACATTGAGATAGACTGACGTCAGTTTATACAGTCTAAATGACGAATTGACTCCCGTCTATCTGCTAGACAATGACAGATCATTCGATGTCAAACGACTTTGACTAGTCTGCAACGTCTTTGGTAGTAGTTGGGACTAGTTTGAAGCATCATCTATACGCGTCATGATTAGTCCTTTTTTAAACACTGTTTCTCATCCTAGTCCAGACTAGTCTGAAAAACTCTAAACGACTCACTTTCTTTGGACTAAATATATCCTTTTAATTCGTCTAAACCGATGAATAATGAAGAGTAAGAGTATAGTGCACACAGAAAAAATTTTTCAATATGTGCGTCATTTGTTAAAAGTAATCGATGAATAATCAGATGTATTTAGCATATGGATTAAATAGGAGAAGAACAGTTGTTTTATTGCCTGTCTTGTACTAAAATCTTTTTAGATTGTAGACTACGATTAATCTGTTATATTATGTTTACGGATATCAATGACATGCATTTATTTTATACTAAATTGTGTTGATTGTCATGGATGTTATTATTTTTTTAAAATAGAACAACACTAAGAAAGCCTATCATAATCAATAGTAAAATCAAAGATAGGTAATACACTTCGTATATTTCTGTCTTGATATATTTTATTATATTTTGCATTTTCGTATGTTTAAAATGTAAAAATATATCGAAACTTAAAAGAATAGGAGTAAATAAAAGAACAATATTTATCTGGTACCGATGAATATTAATTCATATATTCTAAAGGTATTAAAATATAAAATTTTAAGGAAAACACAAAATAATTTAAATCATTTCATGTGATAATTTTTCGTTATTTTATTTTAAATATAAAGTCTAATAATTTTCAATTTAAGAAGAAATTTAAATTAAGCAAAGTTAATTTAATTGTTAATTATGAAGATAAGGTGATGTTAATTTAAAACTAAACCATCATATGAAAAATCTAGTTTCTTTTAAACATAAATAGTCTTTTATTTTTGGATTTAAAATTTATTTTTTAATGTAACTAATTATTTCCAGTTAATGATATTCAATAAATATCCGTCGGAAAAATATAAATATTTTCTAAATCTATTTTATTTAATGTTATATAAATAATTTCGTCCACTATAAAAAATAATTTTTTTTTAAAAGTGAAGACAAAAAACTTTGAGCAAAACTATATTAAACAGCATTTTAAAATGATTGTGAACATGTAGAAGTTGGTCTCTTGATCATGTGATTCAATGGTCTAAACGATGGGTAAGTGATACATAGGATGCGTGTTCGAATCTAACCTTTATCTTTACATATTTTCATTTAGACTAGTCAGGACTCGTCCGCTACACAAGACTACAACATGTTCTATGTACCGTCCCTGACATCCTTACTTTTTTAATTTTAAACTCGTTTCGGACGGGCGTCCCTACCACCCGTCGAGACTAGTCTTTGTCTCAAAAAGTCCTCGTCTAGGACTAGTCTGCGTATTAGGCAATAGAGTTCTGCATTAACCAACTTTTGACCAGTCCTGGACGAGTCTTTCTCAAAAGGAGACTAGACTAGACGCGTATAATGTCGCCCGTCAACCATGTGATTTAGACGGGGCTTCATGACGGGCAAAACTCCCGGACTAGTCATGTGCTAGTCGAATTTGAGACAAAGACTAGGCATGACGGGGTGACATGACTTGAAAAAAGACGAGTCATTTAGCCCGTCTTATGCTCACTTGGGAAGGTAAAGTACACCAAAAGTAAAATGGCCATCTTACAATTTCGTGAAAGTCTTGTCCAATCTTTACTCCTTGATACGCCGATCGAGAAGCTGAAACATGGTCTAAGACAACAATCAGCAAGTTCTTTAAAACGCAAACTAATCGATCACAAGCTTCAAGAAATAGAAGCCTCTACTCGCGATGTCAGACGGCGTTGTGCTGGGTGTTATGAGAAGATAAGACAACAACAATCAAAGGAAGCAAGTAATGCAACAACAAAAAAAAATAAAAACTTTCTGTTCTGATTGCGACAAATTTTTTTGCCTTGATTGTTTTAATGAGAAGCACTACGCTGTGTAATAAACAATTCAGACACTAGCATGCAAGGTTAGATGACGCATCCCATCTATCCTTTTAGTCAAGAAAAAAAGAGAAGAAAATGGTTTTTTCGTTCAGTATTTTCTTACAATAGGGCGGGTTCCACCGGTGGGACCCGTCGGGTCGAATGTGTTAATCAATGACATGATATTTAAATAAATCTTTTTTCTCTAGCCAACAGAATTTCTTTATCATTTCTCTACAGTACATC
>JAJEKB010021543.1:360695-460976 GCA_022393335.1 Macrotrachela quadricornifera | reverse complement strand
AAAAAAAAAATATATATACATATAATATTTTAATTGAATTAAAAAATTTACCAATAACTCCTAAAATACATATACATGCAAGACTAACTGCCATAAAAATTCTTGATAATAGATTAACACTAGGTTCATTATTATAAATTGTTTCATTTATTGCCATTTTTTTTCTAATCTAATTAAAATAAAATAAATATTTATGAATATATGAAAGATTAGATTCTATATTATTCATTTGAATATAAATTTAGAAAAATGCATTAAAAGAGAAAAGAAAAGAGAAGAAATAGTATATTTTTAGTAAAGTATTTCATTGGTTAGAAAAATTTACTTGTGTTAATTGTATTAAAATATATCATCTGCACAAACTATTTTTAGAAAAAAAAAATAAACTAGAATATTAATTAAAATTTTCAAACTCGAGAAAAATAAATATATTTTTGTAATTATATTATTATCTTCAATGTCTTATCAAATAGAAAGCAATTACTTTGAAAGTTGTTTGTATAAACAAAATAAGAAAATAATATTATCCATATGTGAAGCAATATAAGATCAATGTTTTTCCGCATAATTATGTTCTTATTTAATAAGTTAACTCGATATTATGGGAAAAAAAATAAATAGATTTATTTTTTTATCGTGCTCATTTATAATTGTTAAGTTTTTATTAATTAAAACTATTACTAAGAAGTACTTACTTGTTTCTTTCTTTAGAATACTATGGCTTATATGAATGATAACCATTAGATGTCATGCATTATATATGACAAACGGTTATTTTTTTCTTCTTATTTTTTCTTTTCTTTATATATATATATATATATTGTGTAGGAAAAAATTTAGATGTTGAAATATATAATTAATCTAATGGCTATATTAATGCTAAAGTGATTCTTATTATAATTAACTTACTTAAATTATAATATAATAAAAAAAAAAAAGTAGAAAATTTTTCGTATATGTAATCATGTAAAAATAAATTCTCTTTTTAATAAAAAAAAAATGCTAAAATACAAAATAAGAAATTGTTCTGTTCGAACAGATGTTAAAAATCAAACAATTTCACACAGGATATCCTACTTCTATTTTATAAAATGTAGTTTTCTTCTCTTAATATAATTGCTAGAATTTATTAAACTATAAAAATTTCTCTATTATTTTATATAAAAGTAAATATAATTTTGCCCAATATATATTAATAAATAATAATAAACATATTTTTAATTAATAATTATAAATATGACAAAGTAACTTAAATAAATATTTTATTATCTTTAAATAAAAACCATAAAAAGAATATTTTGAAAAATGACGTCATTATCATTCGTTACTTTTTAAATAATATATTAACCATATATGAATAATATTTCTTCGTATATCTTTCGATATATATATATATTCATATTTTGCAACTAATCTATAGAACAGTTTCATCCATTTATCTTTAGATGTAATTTATATCATGTCAATTGATATAATTATTTTTGACATAATGATGTACCTTATGTTATTGTTGAAAGTTTTCCTAATATATCTCACATATACACAAAAAAAATGCCAAGTTGTTTATATAAATAACATAGATTATACAGTCTTTCATAAATGACATATAATAGGGCAAGTTCGATTTTACAACTAGTATGAACTCATATCTTATCATTAATTATTCTATTGAAACATTATTTTAGAGTATATATATTATGTACTAATAAGACTTTCTAGACTTCAAAAAGAAATAGAAACAGTTATCTATAATTTTATTTATTAATCTTTCTACTAATTATTTGCAATGATAAATAGCTGATAATAATAATAATATTTTGTGTTGAATGTCGCCGAAAGAAATATTTTTAATATTGCTAATTATTTCTTCATTGAAATTAGATAGTTTTTTTTGTTTAATTAGAAAAATTTTATTTGAAATTTTTTACAAAGCTAAATGTAATCGTTATTATTACATACAGAAAAAGATCTTTATGAACAGATGAGAATCAAATTTTAAAATTAACTGTTAATAAAATAATATTAAACTTTAGATATATTCTCGAAACAACAATAACAAAAAAACCTGTTTGAAGAATTTCTGTTAGAATAAAATATAAAATAAGATTAAGCTACTTACGTACGTAACAAATGAAAGGAAAATATTATGGTGTTTGTTACCGTTTGTGATAGAGAGAAAATTTTACTAAGGTGACGTTGGCAATCTGTCGTCCTGTCTATCACCGTCTGTGATGCTCTATAGGTCCTGCTTATCATAATTTGCGTCGTTTCCATGGTAATATCTATCATAGTCTATTGATGAGAATGGTAAAAGATAGATGAAAATTTCTACTCTTATACAACTTGTCCCAAAAGTCATTATTACTGTAGAAATGCGTAGAACTTCTTTACTAATCAAGGGGTAATTCAGTATTTTTTTTCCTATCTAAAAGAGAAAGGTCTCAAGTTTTTATTCTTAAAGACAAAGTCCATAAATACCCTTGAAAGTGTCTCATTACTAGTTATCAAGTAACATTTAAATATATTTTTAATAACAAAGAGCAATATATTATATTTTGTCCTCTAATTATTTCAAGTTTTATTATTATTAGAAACTTTAAATCAATAGTCTCTTCTACATGCTTTATTAATACTCATTCTGATACTTTAACTAGAAAAATATTTTCAAAAATTTTTAAAAAAATGAACATAAAAGCATTTGCAAAAGTTCTAAAAGTTTAAAATAAAGATGATCACAAGACAAACACTATATATTGCTCTTTACTATTAAAAACATACTAGATTTTTTGTTACAATGAGTAACAATACACTTTCAAGAGTATTTATAAACTTTGTTTTTAAAGATAAAAGCTTATACTACTTTCCTCTCCTAAACAAAAAAAAAACTAATGGATTACGCTTGATTTATAAAGAAATTTTACGCATTTATTAATTGATCACGACCTCTGACGCAGCCTGTGTACTGAAATATTTCTTTTATACCGTGTTTCATAAAATGAAAATGCATATTATTTCTACGTTCTTTAAAAAAAAAGATTGATGATGAAGTTTTCCCAATGCTACCTTATAGTATTTTTAAAATATTCACAACGATTCAATCCATTAAACACATCTCTTTTTTCCTTAATTCAGATTGTTAAAGTCTAAGATTAATGTTCCATATATATACATATCAACGTCCAATCTAAAATTTGCCTAGAAAATTATTCAATCAATGTCAGATAGAATAGATCCTAATATGTATGCTAATATATATTCATATAAAATTGCTTATCATATATGATACAAAAAAGTTTAATCATATTATTATTTTCTTATTGAATTTTTGTGATATGTAGATTGAATTTAATCCATTTGGTTACATAACTATTTCTTATAGAACGGATAGAAGACTATCTAGAAAAGGTTTGTATACTTTTCTTACGAAACGATATATTATAATAGTCATAAGTCACATCCGTACGCTTGTTTAAGATTTCTTTTATCATAATTTGGCTTTTGCTTGTCTCTCAAAAATGCCGTGTCAATTACAGCCTGTGGCATAGGAAATTATATCGATCTATATATAGTATCTATTTACAGTAGAGTGCAAAAAATATTGTTGTCACATACATATACTTTCTCGAGTTCGAATTTTTAAGTGTAGAAACAAATTGCACCGAAACTATCTTTGATAACCACGGTGATGCTCTAGAATTCAGCATGATTGAGACCCACCTGTGCTATCTATTTATCGAATAATCATCTTACAGTACCTAGATTACGACTAGCGCTAAGTCACAGCAATCGTATTTTAAGCAAAAGTCTTTGTCTATAGTATATACTGATATGCTAATGAGTTCTGACAAGAATTATTCATAAATGTAAATAGATGATCACAATCTGTAGTTCTCTTTATACAAATAGCCTTTCCATAGGATTTTCGCACTTTCTCAATAATAGTTCGTATAATTAACTTGAAATTTTTAGCTTTAACAGATGTCAGCTAAGAGATGAAATCTGTCCTATCCAAAAAGTTCTTAAAATACGCCATCGAGTGTAAATATAGGCCACAATTCTAGGAGATGACGTTTGAGTTTATCTCCTCTCCGGAGCATTCTTTCAAGTTGAAACTGCGGCTAGAAAAGTTTGATGCAAACTGAAGCACATAGACGTTCTCTCTTTTTTCTAAATAATATATATGAATAACATTAGTTTAAATTACTTCAAACTTTCCAGATCTCTGTTTATTGATGGTTTTAATAATAATAGTTTTTTAAACTAATACATAAATGCCTACACCACAGTTTTCAGTATCTTAAATATCATATTGACGTTTGTATATCAATTTAAAATTTCTTTTATTAAAATTATCAAAGAGAATTCTCCCACGTCTGATAAAGGAAAAATTTTCTTAGAAAATATTTAATTAAATTTAAAGGTTTTATTATTGTAAAGTACTGAATCAATTCTATAGATTATTAATGCTACTCAATATAACTTATTTCCAATAATCTTGTATTTGATAGAAAATTTATTGTTTAAACCTTTAAATCGCGTCTCTAGGGACCTTCTATCACAGTGTGAGTTAGATTCAAATATTTGTTTCTGTTATAAACAGTATACAAAGTTGCAATATTTATTGTGATCTATTTTTTGACTTAAGCTGTTGTTTATAATTAAAGCCTCGTTGTTTTCGAGCATTTGAATTTATCATCACTGTTCTTCACTTAAAGATTACGATTTTTAAAGCACAGACCACTGAATCTTAAAGTAATTGTTTAAAATTAGAGCATAGATTTTCTATTCTTTATAATAAATCTAATCAAAATATTAAAAAATTAAATAAAAGATATATCTAGAATAATTCTTACTATATAATAAATAGATCAATTGTATTGTAATCAAATGATGTTGATGAAATAATTCATTGACTAAATGCTGAATCTTTCAAGAAAATACTTTTCAATTGATTTTTTTCATTATGGTCTGGTATATTTGAATCAAAACTATGTCACTAGTCGTCTTTATATTATTATTAGTAATTGCTTGAAAAATAATTGTCAAAAAAAAACATTCTTTTTTACTTGTCATACAAAGATCAGGTACCATTCAACCAATCATGCTCTGTATGACATATGATAAAATCAAAAGATAATATTTTTTCAAAGGTAAAAAGAAAAAATTATGAAAAATAATCCATCATTGTATTAATACAAAATATTTTTTTTGTTAAAAAAAAAAGATCTTTATGCAATCATAGTGAAAAGAACTTTTTTTAAAAATAAAAACATCTATATTATTTTTTCAATATTCGATTTTAATTAATTATTTACAAAAATATTTTTTTCATTATCTATAAAGTCAATGTTTTTTATCAATTTGACTCGATTACTCAAGCAAACGGATGTAGAAAAAAAAAAGAACAGCATATATTCTTGTTTTTCTTCGTTCATATGTTTGCATGAATACTCACTTGATTCTATTCTTTTTTCTTTTCTTCTTCTTATAGACGTTAGAAAATACTTGAGATAAGAAATAGAAAATAATATATATTTTACTATTCTTAAGTTTATCCGTCTTATTTTTTTCCTAAGGTAAAGAAATTCGTGATATGGTGTTGACGTATGTCTGTGTGTTCTTTCTTTCTTTTTTTTTTTATGTTTCAATGAACAGTAGTATAATTGAATTTGTATATGTCTAAGCTTGTCTTAACACGTTGAACAAAACATTGAATGATGATAATCGTATGTGTATATAAAGACGGAAGCTTTGATTTACCGCATAGATCGGAAGAAGAAGGAGAAGAAAAAGAAAAAGAATGAACTTTCGACAAAGCAACATAAAGAGTTTTTTCACCAACAAACGAGCCAGAAAAAGAGAAGAAAAAAAAAAAAAACTGCTAACGAGACGCAAAGACGAGGAATGTCATCATCAACATTTTCTCCTTTCACAACACACTTGTTTCCTTCTCTCTTTTCTCCCGACAAATAGAGCGATAGTGGTGGGTGACATTTCGGTTGGATCGAGAATACAACATGCACACACATCTCATCATCTGTTCGGATGAAACGTGTGTATATACACACATATACGCATACATTTATCATGATAATCGATATATATATATGTATATACATACATCAGTTATATTCCTTCTTTGTGAGTTAATTCAACCAAATCTACTCTTATTTTTTTTTTTAATAAAATTATCTCAATAAAGATTTTTTGTTCATTTTCTTCGAGCCAATATTCTAGATAAAATAGATTTTCTTGATAAGAACAATAATTAAGTTTTGATGTCTAGAAAAATTTTCTGATAGAATCACATTGATTTAATTAATTAAATCTTTTATATATTTCTCTCTCTCATTTTATTTTCTTAAAGATTGTATTAAGTCATGAATACAATTGATTGTTCGACAATAAACAACGAAACACTTACTCGTCTTGTTATTATTAATCATATGGTAGCAACAACTGGATGTACACATGAACAAGCAAAACAATTATTAATTTCAACTGAATGGAGACTTGAAGTTATATTGAATATTTTTCTTCTATTTAAATAAAAAAAAAGGAATATATCTTTTTTATTTTAGGCAGCAATTAATTTATTCTTTGATGAAAGAACAATGCCAATTCCATGTTGTAAACTTACTGAAGTAAATCATTTATATAATATTATTTTATTTTTATTTAATATTTAATTAAGTTTATGACACCGGCAAATACTCCAGCTACACCACCAAATTTTCCTGAAACTCTTCTTTCATTTAATAAATTATCAACATCAGGTGGAACACCATCATCAACAACAACAACAACAAATGATAATCAAATATCTTCAACAACAAATCATTCATTATCATCATCACCAATGAATATGACAATGATGATGGATGGAACTGTTTAAATTAATAATTAAATAATTTATTATGCTTTTCTTTTATTTCAATGTTTTATTTTAATAAGAAATATTTCAATCTAGACAATAAATCTTGGGATAGTACGGGCGTTTTATTTTGTAACGTTTTTGTATCTTCTCACATCTCAATGTAAGTCCTATAAACTATATGAAAGAAAAAAAAAGAAGAAAAAAGAAAAGCACATTAAAGATAGTTTATGCTTTTAAATCGTCAATATATGGCATTGTTTTAAGATTTCCAACAGCGGCTATTGTTGGTTTTCCACTTAATATTTTCTTTGCTAATTGATTTATTGAATCATGTGAATAATCACCTTGTTCTAATTGTCCAATAATTGATTGAACATCTGTTATTCGATCACTAATATCTGGTTGAGTTAACATTTTTGAAAATACATCAGATGATTGTTCAGCTGTCATTTGAAGATTTACTTGAAGTTTTTTTCTATTAAATATAAATAATAACAATTATTAAGTCGGTTTATTTTTTATATATAAACTTACTTAGCAACATTTAATTCTTCTTTACTAATACCATTTTTTAAAACTTTACTAAATTCATTCCAAACTGCTTTAACAACCTTATTTGCATCATTTTTATCGCACATAATATGGACACCAAATAAACCTGATTCAGCATAATGAAGATTAAAAGATGAAACCTTTAAATAAAAAATTATTTTTTTTTTTGTATTATTTATAGAAAATAAAACTAACTAAACAAGATGCATCAGCAACTGATTGGGCAGCACGTTGAAGTCGATTTGATCCTGGTGACCATTTTATATTTGGACCTTTTCCCATAACTTCATTTAATAATGAACTTGTTAAAATACCTTTTTCATCTTTTGAACTAAAAATAATTTTTAATTAATAAAAAAAAAAAACAAAACAAATTAGATATTAATATACCTAACGCCTTCACATGCTAATGCAATATGAACTAAACTTGATTGAGTATCACATCGTAATTCTCCTATTTCAATTATCTAATTATATTAATAAGATAAGAATAACTAAATCAAACCTCCTTTATATTTTGATGGTTCAGGTTCGGAATCAATTAATTTAAGATTACCAAAACCAGGTGTATAAACACAATCAAGTGGTGAAAAACGAAATTTATCCGCTAATTGAACAAGTGTTTGATGATTACAACCAGTTCCAACCAAAGATATACGATTTGGTGTATAATAATGTGAATGGTATGTATACATCTATTTAAAAAATAAATTATTATTAATTAAAAATATTTTTACTTTTATTTACTTGTCTATGTGACAATTTTTTCAACATATCAGCACTGACTGATAATGATCGACTTAAACCACCTTTGAATGCTGCTTCATGAAGTAAATCATTTAATTCTAAGAAATAAAAAAATTTTTATATATTTAATTTTAAAAAAAATCTAGATAATGTACGTAATTCGGGTGCATCTAAATATAGTTTATGATCAATTTCTAATCGTTCTCGTTCATCATGTATTTCATGTGGTTTAAACATTGGATAACAAACAATCGGAATCAAAAATTGAGCTCCGTGTGTTCTTAATTTTTAAAAATAAATAAAGAAAGATAAGAATGATAATTAAATATCATTTTAAATACATACAATTCACTTCGAAGACCTTCAATTGAATAAATCATTTGTTCCCGTGTTTGTACACATCTAATTTATTAATAAAGAAAAAGAAAATTTTTTTTTGTATAATATATTTTATTTTTATTTACTTAAAATTGGCACCAAGACGTTCCAAATTTTTTGTTAAACCAAGTCGACTGACATATTTCGTGCTCTAAATAATATTCATATTCAATAAAATATATCACTATCTTTAATAAAATGGAGATATCATTATAAATCAAATAAAATGAGTAATTCTCATTCAAAAAAAAAAATATATATATATATAAATTTACCAAATTCGAAAAAACTCGAAGAAGTGTTGTAACACCACGACTTTCATATGGTTCATATTTGGCACCAGCTTCTACAACAGCTGCAACACGAAATATTGGTGAATTATTTTCCATTGAAGCCACAACTAATCCATTTGATAATTTTGTTACCTATATAAACATATATGAATATTATTTTTTCAAAAAACAAAAAAACTTTTATCTTACATTAATGCTCTCTTTTGGTAATTTAACCCGTTGTGGAATTCCAAATTGACCTGATTTTGTTTGAGGAACATTTCTTTGATGTCCAGCTGAAGCAACCGCCGCTGATGATGATGCACGGCGCTTAAATTAAAACAAAAAATTCTATTTTTACAAAAAAAAATAAACATATTAAATTAATCTAACCAGAGCATTAAAACTATATTTGCAAGTTGCCATCGACATAAATAATAAAAAAACGGATAAATAAACCAAGAATATATGAAAACCATAAAGAATATATATTGTCCTCGCTAGAAAATAAAAATATTTTCTATTGGTTAATTGAATAAAACCAATGATTATTTTAGTTTCATATATTCTTTAAAATGTCTTTCAAACATTGTTTCTCATTTCGCTTTGTTAAAATTTTATTTAATAATGAACATCATTTGAGATATTTATCATCTTATAGAAAAAAAATTTCAATGAGTAATCAAAAAAAAACTAATCAACCAACTATTGCGTAATGTTTAAATATTTAATTTTTTTTTATTAAATTTAAATATTTTCTAGTTCATTCTTTGCAAAAAAAGATTCATCAACAACTCTTACACCAAAAAAAGAAATTGAACAATCTGTAATTAGTGTAAAAAATAAAGAATTAATACAATCTCCATCATCAGATTCCGATGATAAATCGTTATTATTTGTTCCTACAAAACGATCAAAAAAACGTGTATTAAGTTTTGATGAAAGTGATCAAGATCAAAAAAGTAATTCATCAACAGAAAATATTAAAGAAACACCAACTAAAATTGTTAAACAAATGAAAATTATTGATACAAAAGTTGAAATTAAAGATGATGATAATAATATAACAATTACAAAAATTGAACAAACAACAACTATTCCAATTGAACAAAAAAAGTAATTCAATTATTTTTTAATAAAAATTTTTTTTTTAGAAAAATCTTTATTTTAGTATTACTGATCCTCAATCATATAATCCTGGTAAAACAAATTATGATCCAATTAATGATGCATGTTGGAAACTTGGTGAAAAGTAATTACAATAAATTTATTTTATCTCATTCACTATCATACTATAAAATCCTATACTACAATACGATCTTACAGTATAATTTGATTTGAGATTCTTAAGACCATGATTTTGTACGATTTCATGTATTTCATAAGATTTTATGTTTGTGTTTTTGACCTAGGTACTGAGAATCATTCATTAATTTTACAGGCTTAGATATATTCTTAAGAAAAAAAGCTGTGTCTTGCAATCCTTGCGGAATTAAAATGTGAAGCCCAATATATCCATCTTTCTTACTTTCAAGAATAGAACTTCAACAAGAAGATACTCCAGATATGTTTTAACTAGATCTGAGTTACACATGACCCTCTGATAGTACTCTGAAGTCGTCTGTCACTATCTCTAATGGTTAATTAATTAATCAAATGCTAATTAACTAATTTGTCAAGATATCGGTCGTGGTCTATGGGAAGAGGCGGAAAGAATACGTCCAAATTTCTATCCCTATACACTTCAACACTCTCGTTTAGTTCGTGTTTCACAAAAAATTATCAAATCTGGTGTTGTTACTCCAGTATCTTCTCGCGATGAAATGTAACACCATGTCTCATGACTCTATAATTTCAAGATTATATTATAATATTCATGTTTTATTTTTTGATATATAGTATTTATATTTTAGTGTTCCATACAGTGCATTATCATCAACATTATTATTAATTGAAGATACATCAGCTCGTTTAGAAATAATTCGTATATTATCAAATTTTTTTCGTTCAGTTCGTAGTTTATCACCAAATGATTTAGTTCATTGTGTTTATTTATGTGTTAATAAAGTTGCACCAGAATATGATGGAATTGAATTAGGTATTGGTGAAACAATTATTATTAAAGCTATTGCTGATAGTACAGGACGTACTGTTGAACAATTAAAATTAGATTATAAATCTAAAGGAGATTTAGGTCTTGTTGCTGAAGTAATTTTTTATATATTACAGAAAAAACAAAATTTATCATAATCTTAATTATTCTTAGGCATCTCGTTCAACACAACGTACTATGTTTAAACCAAAACCTTTAACTGTTTCACATGTTTATAAAAAATTAAAAGAAATTGCACAATTAACAGGAAATAAAGTAATTTTATATAATTAATTTGAATAAAAATAAATAAATTTTATTTTAAAAAGAGTCAACAACGTAAAGGTGATATAATAAAAAGTCTTTTAGTTTCATGTCAATCTCATGAAACACGTTATCTTGTTCGATCTTTAATTGGTAAACTTCGTATTGGTTTAGCTGAACAATCAATGCTTGTTGCATTAGCACATGCTTGTATTCGTAATCAATATTCAAATTTAAAAGAAGCAGCATTAAAAGAACGTCTTGATAATGGTACACTTGCTGTAAAAGATGCTTTTTGTCAATGTCCATCATATGATATACTTGTTGATACACTTGTTAATAAAGGTGGAATTGATATATTAAAAGATTTATGTAAAGCAACACCTGGAATACCAATGAAACCAATGTTAGCACATCCATCAAAAGGTATTGATGAAGTATTAAAACGTTGTGGACAAAGTGAATTTGCTTGTGAATATAAATATGATGGAGAACGTGCACAAGTAAAAATAAAATTAAAATAAAAATATTTTATTATATTTTTCTTTTCATTTAGATTCATTTAACTGATGATGGAAAAATTTATATTTATTCAAGAAATTCAGAAAATAATACAACTAAATATCCAGATATTATTGAACGAATTCATAATGCATTTCAACCACATGTTAAATCATTAATTTTAGATGGAGAATGTGTAGCTTATGATATTGAACAAAAAAAATTATTACCTTTTCAAACATTATCAACTAGAAAACGAAAAGTAATTTTTTTCAATTCTATTATATTCTATACAAAATTGTTTGTTAAGATCATTAAAATTGTTTTGTTTTTGTTATCGTAGCTGCACTAAATTGAATACACATAATGAGAGGGCTGGCAACGGATCTAACTTTTGGAATCTTTCCAATAATTTCGGACCTATTTCTTCCCTCATCATCACTCGCTCTCACTCTCAAGATTAAGCGTAATACTTATTAGGAAATGACCATTTTCGTTACAGCTAAGTAAATCATTACTGACAATCGATAAACAATATGCATATATTCGAACTAGAATAGTGTTATAAACATATTAGTTAAAATTTGATCTATTGAATGTTTTTATTTTTAGGATGCTGATATCAAAGACATAAAAGTCCAAGGTTTGTTTTATATAATAAATTTGATAAATAAAAAAATGATTAATTAATTTTAGTTTGTATATTTGCATTTGATTTATTATATTTAAATGGTGAATCATTAGTTGAAAAACCATTTCGTGAACGTCGTCGTTTATTACATGAATCACTTCGATGTATACCTGGTGAACTTGTTTTTGCTGAATCACGTACAACATCAAATATTGATGAAATAAATATGTATTTGGAACAATCAGTTAAAGATGGTTGTGAAGGTCTTATGGTTAAAACATTAGATGATGATGCAACTTATGAAATTGCTAAAAGATCACATAAATGGCTTAAAGTATTTATTTTATAATTTAATAAAATAAAAAGAAATATAAAATAATTTGTATTATTTAGTTAAAAAAAGATTATCTTGATGGTGTTGGTGATACACTTGATCTTGTTGTTATTGGTGGTTATACAGGAACAGGTTAATTTGATTTTTTTTTGCTCTGCTATTATCTCTTTAATGATAAGTTTTTCTAGGTAAACGAACTGGTGTTTATGGAGGTTATTTATTAGCCTGTTATGATAAAGATAATGAAGAATATCAATGTATTTGTAAAGTTAGTTTTTTTTTTCGAAGAAATTATGTTTTTAAATAAAACTGAATTGTAGTTAGGCACTGGATTTACTGATGAATTACTTGTTTCACTTGGTAAATCATTAGAACCACATATAACACCAAAACCACTTGCTTATTATCGTTACTCATCGTCATTAGCACCTGATGTTTGGTTTGATGCAGTTAAAGTTTGGGAAGTTAAATGTGCTGATTTATCTTTATCACCAAATCATCATGCAGCAATTGGTCTTGTAAGATAAAAATTTTTAATTTTAATTTCAATTATTTATTTATCATTTTTTTTTAATATTTAGGTTGATGAAGGAAAAGGAATATCTCTTCGTTTTCCTCGATTTATAAGAGAAAGAGAAGATAAATCAGTTGAAGATGCAACAAGTGCTGAACAAGTCGCTGATCTTTATCGAAAACAAGAAAAAATTAAAAATACTAGTGCAGATAATCAAGTTGATGATGATGATGATATGTATTAAAATTATTAAACATAGATTTTTTTTCATATATTTTTTTTTCTGTTCAATGTTAAATAATAAACACTTGAAATTTCATCATGTTATGAAATAACAAATAATTCCATTTCAAGAAAACATTATTTTAAGAAATTTATTTAATTTTTTTTATGATTTAATAGAAAAGTATACCTTATTGTTTTTATATGTGAAATTCTTTCCTTTGAAATTGTTCCATAATCTTATGCCGCCGCGGTGGCTCAGTCGGTAGAGCGTCAGTCTCATAATCTGAAGGTCGTGAGTTCGATCCTCACCCGGGGCATTTATTTTTTTTTTGAAAAATTTACCTATTTAACAATAAAAACACAACAATTACTTTTTTTATTCTTTTGATATGAAAAGAATGTTTTCTTCATTAACTATGATATATGTATTTATTAACTTTCATTAATATTCGAATAAAATTAACAAAATACATGCTACAAGAAAAATGAGCTCACTAATTATTAGAGTCTTTTAATGTATAGAGTAAAAAATATATAATGTAATGTTTCAAATGTTTATAGCATTTGTATAAGATTAATCATAGATTACGGATTAGCAAGAGTAGTAATTTCGCTTTGTGATAATTCTCGACTATGAACATAGATTTCATCAATAGAGCCCTGATAGACACCACTTATAGAGGTAGAACAATAAAAACCATAACCAATAACTAAATATCCGTAGCCACTGCCACTGATATATGATCCATTGCCAGTTGTGCCAAATAAATTTCCATTTACATATAATGAATATCCATTTGTCGAACTGAATGTAGAAGAAATGTGTGTCCATGTATTTTGTGTCACAAATGGACCAATTAGTACTGGTAGTGAACTAGAACTAGTAATGTGTACATATAGCTGTCCCGTTGATCCACTACTTGCTGAATAAATACCAAGAAAATTGGAACATGAACTCGAACTAAATGTAGATGTGAATTGAACAAATACATTACTACTAATTGATGATGGATTTATCCACATAGAAACTGAAAATGATTTGCTAGTAGCAAGACCATAAGGGACTTGATAAAAACCATAAGCTTGAAAATAGGATGACAAGCCGAGAAAACGCATTGCCTCATTGACACGTCCAACAACTGTCACTGTATTTATTGAGGCTCCGTTTAATCCATTAGGACCACTATCAACATTTGGATTTGGTAAATCAAAGGAGTAATAGGCTATCAATGATGCATCACGTAAAATTTCTACTGCAGATTTTGCTCGTGTTGTTATCATTACATTATCGATATAACCATGGAAAAAATTTGTGGTAGAAGAAACTTGAGTTGAACCTATTTGAATACTTCCATTTTTTCCTTGATAAGGTTGTGCACTTGATTTGATAGCATCTTGTACTCCATCTAAATACAAAATTTGTTGTTGTGTTTCATAATTATAAACAAATGTAATATGATGCCAACCAGTTGATAAAGACGTTGAACTAGATAAATCATTTAATGTAAAACCAACATATAAACGATTAGATCGAAGAATTAAATAAAAACATTGATTTGTACATGTTGAACATTGACATTGACCAAATATTCCTCGATCACCCGTAGTTGTCGAAGGATAAATCCAAGCTTCAATAGTAAAACTTGTATAACTTAAATTAAAGAATGGAGTAGAAACAAGAAATGATTGATTTAATGTATAAAACACATAAAGTGTGCGACCATGTCCTACATATGGTGTTTGTACTGAACCATTAACTGAATAATATGTTGCACCATTTATTAATGTACCATTATAAACATTGTAGAGATCTGCTACTGTATTGTCAAAGGACCATGTTGCAGAAACAACTGTTGGAGATATAGTAGTAGTTGTAGTTGTGCTTTTTGTTGTACTTATTGTTTCTAGGAAAAAATTCATATTTTATCAACTATTGTTCAATCCAAAAGGCAAGCTGCTACTTTTTCAATTACTTTCTTTCATTACAACGCATCAGTCTATAATTTTTACCTTTTGAAAGAGTAATCATTGGACTATCGTATCTGTATAACATACGCCCGAGTGAAAAAATACTCTTCATAGAAGACTATGTTTTAAGGTTTCTTTTTACGAGTATTTTTATTAATATTCACAATAATCTCGACTCAAATTATGTCAAAATGTAGCTTCAATCACACTTTTTTCATTATAAAATCATTACATTTTCGATCAACCCTCAATTTCTTGTACTAATTATCAATATTGCAACTATGAATAAATTATTCGAACTAAAGACGTACCCAGAAAAAAATGAATAGTTGAGTAGTGTCCAAAGATTTTTCAGTGGGGATATGGATGACGCTCTACATATTTTCTTTTGATAGTAAAACAAAGACTATCAGTAGAAGAGCAGCATCTGATTTAGTCTATCTCTGACTAGATCACTAGTTCGAATCTCTTCTTCCTTATAGTGAAGAAAAATCATAGCGTAATTTATTTTTAACAATCTTACTGCCCTATTCTGTGAGATAAGTATTTCTATCAACTACTCAACAAGGGGTATTTTTTTGTTTAATCAGATTAATATATAATGATATACTCTAATACTTTAGAAAAGTCAATGATCATCCAAAATAAATATACCTGTTGATCTTGAAAGTAAAATACCTAATACAATTGGAATGGTAATAATAGCAGCAAGCGCTAAAGCTGCTGAAACTCCTACTAAGATCTTCTTTTTTGTTGACCATCTACAATGAAAATAAACAATAGATTTAATTTATTTATAAAATTATTAAAAAATATGACTTTGTTTTGGTTGGTATTTCATTCAGATTAGTTGTTGTTATTTCTCTTTGTAGTTGAGGAGATGATGGAGGTAAAGGCGAATTGGGAGTCTAATAAATAAATATAAATGAAAAGTTAATCTAAATATTATCATAGAGATACAATCTGTTCATCTCACTTTTGGATATCGGTGTGTATTTGTATGAACTTCATTGGCATCATGTAGATGAGGAATATTGGATGTTTCCAATGTATGAATACGTTGTTGATGTTGAAATTTCTCTTTTACAGGTGCACTACGACTTATTCGTCTGTCTGCACGCTAAATAATAAATATATTCACAATATTATATAACTTATTCAAATAAAGTAAGATTATGAATGTTTTCTATCTATGTGATTGAAACATAAATTCAATTAACATGAAGAACATCTCCTATATGAATAGTCTTGATTATTCTTTTAGAATACACAAAAAAACCATTTCATTTTTGTGATATATCTATATATATATATAAAGAAGAATGTCTGTCTGTTCGTTATGCATTCGGCCCCTGTACGACCTAGTGTCACCAAACTTTCCATGGTGCATCCCAGGCCCGGAGGAAGGTCATAGCTGGGTCACCCACCGAGGGTGTGGGGTGTAGGTGAAATCTCACCCAGATAGTATTGTCTTAACTAACACTGCCAAACTTTCCACAGTGCTTTTCTGAGTCCAGCGGTAGCTTTATAAAGTGCTGTTATCATTAATAGGAGAAGGATGGTGGTGTTTGGGTGAAATGTCACCCAAGTCATATGGCAATAAAATTTGCATGAATTTTTCAAAAATTTAGCGAATTTGTTATGATTCTAAGATTAATCATTTTGTATGGATGGTTCTTTGGTCTAAATGTTAAAATCGAAGGTTTCTAATACATTATAAGAGAAAAAAATGTATACAAGTGTTTCCTTGATTCACAACTATAGTGTATCCATTAGTTTCCTATGACTCACAGAAACAACATATTTGTTGTTTTTCTTGACCCACAACAATGGCATATCTATATATTTAAAGAAGAACGTTTGTCTGCTCGCTATACATTCAGTCGATGTGATCGCTAGCGTCACAAAAGTTTTCACACTACTTCCTTAGCTTCTGAGGAAAATCATCTTGAGGTTGGAACCACCAAATGGAGTGCGTGGAGAGGACTGGGTGAAACTTCATTGCGATCAACACAGATCGAAAATCTGATGAGTCTGTTCGCTATGTATTTAGTCATCATGCGAGATAGCGTCACGGAACTATCCGCATCAGTTCCTTTAGTGCACTAATGACAGTCGGCAGTGATGGGGAGTGAGAAAGGAAGGTGTGAGTGTAACTTCATCCAAGTCGTAAGAGACTGTGATTTTATTCACTTTCTAATCAAACGACGCAGTTCAATGCATTTATGAGAGTGAGGATGTCAGCTTGAGCCGGATGAGAAGAGTCTCACTGAAGTTGCCTTATGTACGGCGGAAAAATTTCTGTGAAAGATACCCCACGCATGGTGGGAAATGCTCTGTAGGAGAGGTTCCAGGTGCGATGAAAAAAGTCCTATGAAAGAGGTATCACGCACGGCGAGAAGAGTTCTATGGCAAATACTTAATGCATAGCAGGAACAATCCTATTAAAGATGTCTGACGCATACCGGTAAAAGTCCTGTCATCGAGGTTTCAGGTGTGACGGGAAAACTTCTGTTGCAGATGGCTCAGCCACAGCGGGAAATAGTCCTGTAAAAGATGTGTTATGTACAGCAGAAAAAGTCGGGTGGAAGATGCAAAACTTTAACCATATTCTCTTTGCAGTGAGTACCTCCTCTAGTAAAAATCTAAAGTAACCTGTTTTTTCATAAATTCATAATTTGTTTGTTGTTGAATATCTGATGATAATTCATCTTCATCTAAATTTGGAGTTATAGATCGTCGTCTAATTAAACCAATTCGAACTGAATTTGCAGCTTTCTTCATTGATGCACTTTTAATACAGACGTAACAATTTAATTTTAAATTTAATATTTATTTGAAATATTTCTTTTTCTATTATTCTCTCTTTTCTTTCTATATTAGTTTAATTGAAAACAAACAATATTAAAGAAAACTGTCATATTCAATTTCAATAAAGAAAAGATCAAATCAATATTACAATTTCTTTTTTTTATTTTTTCGATCGTCTGAATACTTTCAAAGATTAGAAAGAGGAATAATTGCGTTTGTTTTATTATGGTGTGATTGTAATTAAATCTATTCAACTATTACTAATTGTATGAAGAATTTCGTCTAATTTTCTTTTGTTGTGTGTTATTTTGTTTTTCTTTCATTGAATGCATATTTTTATGATAAATATTAAATGAAAATATCGAAGAAGATCATAATCTATTGTTCTTTCGGTGTACTATATGCACTGTATTTATTAGTGTCAGAGTACATAGGATTTTAATGTAGTTTTTCGAAAAGAAAATCATAAATATTTGAACGATAATTTATAGAGAACAATTTTTAGAAATATACATTATTACAAAATAACATAATGTTTAACTTTTAAATGATAATTTTCTAAGGACAATCAAATTTTAATAATCTATTAGAAATAACCATCAGTATTATTGTCGAAATAAAATACTTTGAAATAAATAATTATTTTTAAATTACTTAATGTTTGAAAAGATTTTTCAGACAATAAAGCAATATTCTTGTATTTTCAAATAAAAATAATTCAAAAAGTATAAAAGAAATACATTATGACATATGTTTATGTATTTGTGCTATCAAGGGGTACGTAGAGCATTCGAGAAGGAAGATCAAATCTTAAAAGTTTCAAATCACAATGAACTTCATTGAATTCATGATAATGTATATATGATGATTATAATATTATCAAATACATTGAATTTATATTTTTCAATGGAGAAGTTCGATGTAGTACAATAATATATTCATTAATATCATCATTATTATTTTTATATTTTTAAACAACAAGTTAAAATAAAATTGATTAAAGAACTTTGATGACAAAGATAAATAAGTATAATAAAGAATAAAATTTAAAATAGAAATAATTATAAATGAAAAAAAAACATGTTTGAATAAAAAGCTCTTTAATTATCTCTATAATTTACGAAGAAAATAATCTTTTCTTTTCAAATACATTAGAAGAGAAAAATATCACATTCTTGAGAGAGTATTATTTTATAAGAGGAAACTAGATAATTGATGATATGTTTCAAAGGATAACATACTCTTTAATATCTTTTTTTGTTCTAAAAGATCTCATAAATTCTCCAAAGAGATTTTATTAAAATATTGAATATTATATTAATTTATCTGTTAAAAACAACTAGTAGTTTTTGTTAATCAATAATGATACATATAATGAAAAAATTTTTGTTACTGTCTACATGTATCGTAATATATGATAATTGTGATAATGTAATCATCTTTCTTATTTTTTACATATTAATCTCAAAGAAATTATAGCAAAATTCCGTTTTTACCGATATTTTTTGATGATTTCTATCATCAACTTTTATACTTATTTAATTGTGAATTTTAGAATTCTCTGTGACTCTTGATTTTGCGCATTTTATATTTTTTTTTTGTGTGTAAAAGAGTATGATAGAGACTTTTTTAAATTAAACTTTGTTTTTATTATATAGACAGACATTTCAATAAAGAGACTCTTATTTTTAGAGAAGTCCGAGACATTCACCTTGCTATTCTTTTTCTGCGCATAAAAAAAAAGAACTTTTAGAAAAAAGGTTGTCATGCTCTATGTTATTTTTCAAGTTAAAAGTATCTTCTTTCGTTTTTTGCAATGTTGATATTAGCAATATCCTATGGATATTTTTCTAGAAGAAAGGAAAATTAAACTAACTAAAACTTGACAGATAAAGAGTTCAGGCTCATGAAAATTGCTACACCTGTACTCTTTCTGTAAAGGAATTGACCTCCTCAATTCTCGTCTACGTACATAACTGACTGATATCAATGAAGTAAAAGTTCAAGATTTGTTTTATTAAATCACGTACAATATTAAATAAATATGTATTTGAAACAATCAATTAAAGATGGTTGTGAAGATCTTATAGTTAAAACATTAGATGATGATATGACTTATAAAATTGATAAAAGATCACATACATGAACTAAAATATTTATTTAAATTCTTTATTTTTTTTTCTCTTCAAAAAATATTTCAATTTCAATTTCTTCTTATTTTTTCTTTGATTCTTTGTTTTACCAGAGTATAATAATGAGAATCTTTTGTAAAATTATCTTTGAAAAAAAAAACACTTGAAAAATGTTTGATGAAATAATAAAATAATGAATGAATTTTTTCAATTCTATGATTCCTTTTCTAATAAAATTCAATAAATCTCAGTGATAAATTTTAAATTTCTATTTAATTTCTTTTTGAATTTGTCTGGTTATATTATTTATTAAAATCAGAAACTACAAAAGGAATTTGAAATTAATTAGTAGCAAATCAATACTATTAATTATTAAAATAAAATAAATATTTATGTATGTATAAAATATGTAATGACCAAAAATGTCGCCAAGGAGAATGCTATGGCGCGTGAATCACTCGAGGTGCACAATGTCGATTTCCTTGATTTATACGTTATTTAATAGAGGACATCGAAATAGTAAAAACTCTAAAAGGATCTATGGACGTTTTATCTATTTTTCAATGCATACCTCGGTATTTAATGACAAAAATCAAATCGTGAAATTTTATTTACAGTTAGGACTAATAATTCTTAGGATATTTTGAAACTTTCAGCCAAAACCAATGGTTCTTTTTTTGAGTTATTGAATTTTCCAAAAATAGGCGTTTGCTGTAGATAGATCACAAAAACCAAGTTCAATTGAAAAAATCAATATCTCGAGAAAAGACTATTGTTTTTGGCTGAAAGTTTCAGGATATTCTAAGGATAATTGGTTCTTTCTAGGAATAAAATATCTAATCAAAAATTCACAAGTTGATTTTGTCGTTAAATACCTAGGTATAGACTGAAAAATCAATAAAATGACTATAACTTTCCAAGGAAAGACTTTGAGCACAATTTTTTTTAGACATCTTACCGTTTCGATGCCCTTCATCAAATGACATGTAAATCACGAAAATAGACGTTTGATACCTCAGGCAATTCCCTCTTGAATACCAAAATTCTTCTTTATGAATTTTTTTATTTTTAGATTTGCAGTAGACAGTAGTTTGGAAATTGCTTCGGACCTGAGTACAGAATCAAATATCATTGTTGATTTGACACGAAACAAAATATATTTTGACTGTAAAATAAACTGAAGGAATATAAAACAAGAACAATTTTTATATGTTTGCTTCTATTCTATGTTCCTTTCTTAAAGCATCGATTTAAACATTATTTTTTGTATCCATTTATTTAATTATTGCAATTCATGAATTCACATTCTTGTCTAGCCATCAACAACTAATTCCAGTAAAGAAGTGTATTAGAGAAATAAAATATATATGAATCAATTTTTTCTTTGTGTCACATTTTCTCAATAACATTATAAGTAAAGAAAGAGAATAAGTTACGAATATGATGTATACTTGAGTAACCATGAATCAAATAATATTTAATTATCCATTAGTATATACTATCTGAATATTTCATGAAATTTGATTGATTATTTATTTTATAGTACAAAATTATATATGCATATACTAGATATAAACATAAATTACATTTATTGTTTAAACCCAGTTGTTCTATAAAACTGTGATAAAGAAATAAAAATAATTTCTGAACTGAATTTATTATTTATTTGAGATTGGACAAGAAGACTTTGAAATATCTTTGATGTATATCTCAATGAATTCTGAGCGACGTTTAAAAACGTAAAGACAATCGACTTGGATTATTAATTAGAATATCATTTATATTTATCGAAAATAGATTAGTTTCTTGTTTATTTTACGATTTTCATTATCATTAACAAGTAGAGAAGTTTTAATATTATTGAAATTAAAGAATTAAGTTCTAAACGTCTTTTATACAAGAGAGGAATATTTTATACACCTAGAAGATTAGTTGTGCAGTTTTATGTCTTTCAATCGATTGATAGATGCTTATAGTTTTTCTCGAATTCTCAACTTGTTTGTTTTTAAAACTTTATACTATCAATAAGACATTCTTACTGGTTTTTAATATAATATATGTCTTGTTTTTTTTTATTATTTTGTTTAGATGAACATGAATAGAATAGTGGGTATCGAAAAGAAAACATTTTTGTCTGATTTAGTAGAAAAATGCTGCACATGGAAGTTTTTGTTAAGTACAAGTTAGAAGGAATGTTAAAGTATATGAGATAAAAACTTACATCAACTCCCGTTTTTCTTCTTTACATATATGACAGACATCTCAGTAACATTTCTTCCATTTCAGACTATGATAGATACTTGTCTTTCACCGTCTTTTTATACTTACTTTGATAGTATATAGTAATTCAACAACTGGTACATATATTGCGTTGTTGAATACCTTTATTCATAGTATAAGAAACTGCATCATATTTAATTTAACTTTATACAAGGTTTGCACTAACGACTTTCTTTTTGACGATTTTATTTATTTACTGCAACAACAACAATAACACCAGTTTTTCTTGCTGTTCTGTTTTTCATTTATTTATTAGAGATCTACTTGTTTTTTTTCTATGTAGATCTTCTTTCTTCAATATTAACTTCTGTAGCATTTCAATTATATTTAATCCATTCAGTGACAAGAAAAACAATGACTAAAATCATCTGAAATATTCTTATTTAGTTTGATATAAGTTACAGCAGCATCAATTATTTTGTATAATTAAGTGTAGGATAATCAGTAATCTTTTCTGAACATCGTTGTAAAGGTCTTCGTTTGTTATTTAACTATGAGAAAAAAAAATGAGTATTACTGTTTCAATACTATTGTGTTCTCAATATATACGATTTATAATGTAATTAATATCTATCCAAACCTAAAAAGGTCAACGATGGGTGCGGCGAGAAATCGGGCCTTCAAAAAAACTTTTTTTTCTGTTTTGTTCGAATTTCGCATCCCTTGGATGTCATCGAATAACGAGTTCACTGAAGAATTGTCTCATGGCACGGTTAGTTTCGACTCCTTGGACACTTTATCGGCCGCTTGACATCTATCGAAATTGCGACTACTCAAGGAGAAGAAACCCATAGATAAGGTACTTTCAATTACTGGATATGATTGCTATCAGTCAAAGCTCAAGGGAAAAAGATGTACTCAATCAAAGCAAACTTATCGAAAAAATAGTTTTGATCGTTCAATTTAATTTTGACTGCTAAAAACTTCTTCAAAAACTCAATTTCCTAGTGGTTTTCCATTTTCATTCCAATTTAATCAGAGATTTTTTGTTTAATACATAACCTTACATAGCTCTATGATTTGATCAACATTCTTTATCAATTACGATCGTGATCATGAAGAAAAGAAATTCATCATGTATTTTAGCTTTTGATGATCTAAGGCATTCTGAGCTCTTGATATTATTGTGATTTTCGATGACACGTTAGCAAAGAATCAATTGATGGAAGAATTTTGAAAAAGTTATTATTTTCTATTATTAAATTTTTATATATTTAAATTAATGATAAAATGTTTTAGTTTATTCTTAAGCATATATCTGAATCTTGCTCTTAATACGAGAAAACTTATAATAGATAGAATTATTTTTCTCAACCATCGACAATTGCAATATTTATTAAAAATGTTTAAAAACAGAAATCAATGAATTTTATGAAACTGAATTTTAAAATATGAATATTATAAAAATAATTTTTAAAAAATTCTTATTTTAAAGAAAATCAAAAAAATTGTCGAAGTTATGTATATGTTACAGGGGAAATTAAAATTCTAGGGGAATTTAAAATTGCCCTAGCAAAAAGTTAGGACAACTTAAAATTTTAATTTTCCCTGCAGGGCAATTTAAAATTCTTCTGACTTTTTTCTAGGGCAATTTTAAATTCCCCTTATATTTTGCTAGGACAAATTAAAATTTTAAGTTCCCCTGGATTTTAATTTCCCCTGTAGCATATATTTCATGACGATATATAGATTTATCTTTGATTAAAACGTCATATTTAGTTTATCGGATCTAATCAAGCTTCATAATAGTAAGTACATATGTTCAAATCTTCACTTGGGAAAAAAATCGATAAATACTAACACCTCAAATACAATCAAGTCCAAAAAATTAAATTTCGAATGCTCGGAATATCGATCATTCAAATTTCTACGAATTTCAACCATGGAAATCTATTGAAATTCGTCAGAGATAGGCGCATCGAAAGAATCAAAGTTCTAGATTGAGCTCTTGGCTTGTCACACTTAATAAATCCAGAAAAAAGCTTAATGCATCTTTATCCATCGAAAAAAGAGTGACTCTTTTTTCATGATTCATTTCGTTTTCAGTCAACTGTAACATCACCTCATCATTCCTTTTCGTTTTCCGTTTATCGCTAATGAGTATTTATTTTTTTCTCCCACCTTGTTTTTCATAATAACACGTTTAACAGCAACACAAGATAGGTAACCTTCTCAAAACCAATCAAAAAAGTAAATGACGAAGGAGAGAAAAATATAGAAAGGAAGTAGACACTTTATGAAAGAACACATTTCGATTTTGCTTTTAGTAATTATTATTCAACCATTTTACATTATCAATATCAACGAAGCAAGTAATGAGCCATAAAAAATCAAAAGTAACTAGCAGATTTGATGAACCAACAAAAGCAAACCAACCACTTACTATCGCAAAAGTTGCTGTTACAACTACACAAGCAGCAGCCAATACCAATTCTTCACATGGACGAGTTGTCCAAAATTACTTATTAATCTGGGTTGATGCTAATATCCATGAATCAAACATGGATTCTCAAAATACGTTAACAAACTTAAGAGCCGTTGTGAATGATGTCAACATTTTTACTACGTCGAAACAATGTATTCAATTTCTCAATGATGTTGATAGAGAGAAAGCATTCGTCATTGTATCGGGAACATTGGGTCAAAAATTAGTTCCCATTATTCATGACATGTCAAAAGTAGATGTCATTTACATCTTTTGTGGTTATAAAGCGACCTATGAACAATGGGCAAAACAGTGGAAAAAAATTAAGGGAGTATATACATCGATCACACCTATTTGCAAAGCATTACAAATAGCTGTAAAACAATGTGATCAAGATTGCATTCCTGTGAGCATTGTCACAGGAAACGTAGGGGGTTCTAGTCAAGATCTAAATCAATTGGAGCCCAATTTTATGTACACCCAAATATTCAAGAATATTCTTCTTGAAATGGAACATAACCAAGAATCCATCAAGAATTTAGTCACTTACTGTCGTAATCTTTACAATGGTAATACGAGTGAATTAAATGTTATCAAACAATTCGAGGATGAATATAATGGAAAAAGAAGTATATGGTGGTATACACGAGAATGTTTCGCATATCAAATACTCAATCGTGCACTTCGGACATTAGAACCCGATACAATTATTCATATGGGCTTTTTTATTCGTGATCTGCACAAACGAATTAAAAAATTACATAAAAAGCAATTTAAGAATTACAAAGGGAAGTCCTTTATTGTGTATCGAGGACAAGGCCTATCTGAAGAGGAATTTCAGAAATTTTGCAAAACACGAGGCGGACTTATGTCTTTTAACAACTTCTTATCCACCAGTACAAGCCGAGAAACTTCTCTCCGATTCGCTCAAGATGCATTAGTAAAAACCGGTATGGTCGGCATTCTATTTCAAATGTCTATTAATCCTTCTGTTTCCTCCGCTCCTTTCGCCGCCGTCCGAGAATTTAGTTATTTTAAGGGAGAAGAAGAAATTCTTTTCTCTATGCACACCATCTTTCGTATTGGTGAAATTACAAAAATCCACAAAAACAAGCCACTTTATCAAGTGAATCTTCAACTAACTTCCGATGATGATCAACAACTTCAAGCACTTACAAAACATATACTACCAGGAACAGGTAGAACGGGATGGGAACGAATAGGTACCTTGTTGTTCCACATAAAACAATTGGATAAAGCTGAAGAAATCTACAAATTGTTGCTTGAACAGACATCCGACGAGAGAGAGAAAGTATTTTATTGCAATCAACTTGGAGCAGTCAAGCATGATCAAGGTGATTATAAGAAAGCCATCTGGTATTATGAACGAGGAATTGAGATATCTCAAAAAATTCTTCCTGTAAACCAATCTAATTTAGCTACTTCCTACCACAACATTGGTCTGGCATATTATAGCGTAGAAGACTATTTGAAAGCACTTGCGTTTTACGAAAAAGCACTTGAAATTCGCCAAAAAACTCTTTCTCCAAACCATCCCGATTTGGCTACGAGCTACAACAACATCGGTGGAGTTTACGAAAAAATGGAAAAGTATTCGGAAGCACTTTCGTTTTACAAAGAAGGACTTGAAATTCTTCAACAAACTCTTCCTGCAAATCATCCTGTTTTGGCTACGTCCTACAACAATATTGCTGGAGTGTATCACAGCACGGGGGAGGATTCGAAAGCGCTTTCGTTTTACGAAAAAGCACTTGAAATTCGGCAAAAAACTCTTCCTCCAAATCATCCTGATTTAGCTTTTCCGTACAATAACATCGGTGAGGTGTATCGAACCATGGAACAGTATTCGAAAGCACTTTCATATTTTCAAAAAGCACTTGAAATTCGTCAAAAAACTCTTTCTGCAAATCATCCCCACTTAGCTTTTTCCTACCAAAACGTCGGTGAGGTGTATCAAACTCTGGGAAAGTATTCCAAAGCATTATCGTTTTTCCAAAAAGTACTTGAAATTCGTCAAAAAATTCTTCCGGCAAATAGTCTTGATTTAGCTAATACCTACCATGATATCGCTGATGTGCATCGAACCATGGGAGAGTATTCAAAAGCACTTCCATTTTACGGAAAAGAACTTGAAATTCTTCAAAAAACACTTCCGGCAGATCATTCTGATTTAGCTTTTACTTACAATGATATTGGTGGTATGTATCGAAACATGAAAGAGTATTCGAAAGCACTTTGGTTTTTCGAAAAAACACTTGAAATTCGTCAAAAAACTCTTTCGGCAGATCATCCTGATTTAGCTATTACCTACACTGATATCGGTCTGTTATATCGAAAAATGAGAGAGTATTCGAAAGCACTTCGGTCTCTGGAAAAAGCATTTGAAATCCTTCGACAAACTCTTCCTACAAATCATCCTGACTTGGCTCATTCCTACTATAATATTGGTTCGGTGTATTACAGCATGGGAGAGTATTCGAAAGCAATTTCGCCTCTCGAAAAAGCATTTGAAATTCGTAAAAAAATTCTTCCTGCAAATCATCCTGATTTAGCTATTATTTACAATGACATTCGTGAGGTGCGTCAAAAGATGGGAGAGTATTCGAAAGAAGTTTCTCTTCACCAAAAAGAACCTGAAATTCGTCAAAAAACTCTTCCTTCAAATGATCCTCACAGAGGTGGAGGAGACAACAAAAATGTCAGGCCGCCATCGCTGCGTCCCGCCCCGTTCCGTCAATAAAGTCTCGCTTCGCCATCGTCCCACCTGTTCAGCGCTAAAACCGTTCCATCCCATCCGAAAGTTGCTTTCAGAAACACTTATTCACAATTTTTTTTACTAATTTTTCATAATTATTATTTTATTTCATGACATCAAATGACAATCGAAATATATGAAAATAGCAGTGAATGACGTAAATGAATTACATAGTAATTCAAAAAATAGCAGGGTCTACCAGGGTTTACCATGGCACATGATACTCTGAATGACTTTCTTGAGGGTGAGGGAGGAAACACACATACGGGCTCAGAGGGCGCATCATCTGAGTGAGGGTGAGGGCGAAAAGGCGGAGGCCCTGGTAGACCCTGATAGACCCTGGTAGACCCTACTATTTTATGAATTACTTTGTAATTCATGTTTTTTGAATTACTTTGTAAATCATTTCCGCCATGGTCTCAATATCAATTCGTTGTTTCAATTCAGTATGAATCTGGTTTGCCTTTCCGCCTCTTTTCAAACATGAATCATCTTTTTCGTTTTTCTTCTGAAACAAAACTGAAGTTTTTAAGCATAATAATTAATAATGTCAGTCGATTGACTGTATCAATATGCTTCCAATCAGTAGGATCAATAAACAAGTTCAAGACTATCCTTCAGAACGCATCATAAGAACTAGATTTCAGCGAGTAAAATTTCAAAAATTTTAATAGATGCGAAAAATTTCACAAAACATCAGTTCATGTTGATTAGTAGACTTCTATACCATTGGCCGTTTCAAAGTTGAATTAGTGACAATTTCTCATGGATTCCAAAAAAATTCATCACATCACGTAGCTTTACTAGCGTAAGATTTTCTCATTTTGAGTAAATCTTAGGAAAAATTGTCGAAACTCAACCATTGTGTACTTAGAAATAAAAATTTTCTGAGACATAATTTTTTTTATATATTACTAAGTACCAAATGAATTCTAAATCATATCAAATTTGCACTGTTGATCAAAACTGATATTTATGTGTTTTCACAGACAAGTTTTTCTGTTCATAGTACAAATGAATCACAGATTTGAGAAGGAAACCTTGAAATTTTTGTTTTAAACATAACTTATCACATTATATTGCCCCATAAATATATATGGGCTGCTGTTTTTTTTTTCAATTTTTTAAGGTCTTTCTGTTCTTGGAATATCACAAAGTGGATAGATTTTGGAACTTCTATTTTTCTGTATATGAGCACTTAGATAAATTGAAATCATAGTCAAATGCCTTTGAATTAGATTATGTCTTTCTTCTCTATTACATTTGTGTATACCTTCTTTTCTGAATTCAATAAGAACAGCATGATAGCAATGTCAACAGCTAATAATCGCTATCATTTTTTGACTTTCTTAAGTCAGTATTGAATCCATATTAATGGCGCGTCAGTTTCTCGATTTTAGAAGGTCGCGGCAGCCTTTTCCCGTATACTAAAAGCAAAAAATATACATTAATAAATAAATATTTCTAAATAAATAATAACAATGTAGATAATGACAAATATACACAATACAGAATTTTAGTTGAATATTCGATTGAATAAATCGTGCAGCCAATATTAATGTGTGAAGACATTTTCAAAAAGATCGAAAAACGTCTCAATATGAATCTGGCTATATTTAAAAAAATTTAAATATTAACAATAATAGGTAGAAAACCTTAAAATTTCGCGACACACCGCCATCGCCTTGTCCCGCCGACAAAATAAGACGGGCAGTGTTAACTTGTGGCTCATCCATCTCTGGATTCTCATTTGGTTCCTTCCAACAGTAACATCGGTAGAATGTATCGAAACATGCGAGAGTATTTGAAGACACTTTCCTTTTACAAAAGAAGCACTTGAAATTCGTTAGAATACTCATCCTGCAAATCATTCTGTTTTGGCCACTACACACAAGTACATTGTTGGAGTGTATAGAAATATAGACAATTACTTAAAAGTACTGTAGTTGTATGAACGTGCTCTTAATCAATTTCAAAGTTCCTTACTTTTGAATCATTCCTATATTAAAAATGTGCGAAAGCGCATCGAATTTGTTAGAAAGAAATTGTAACGTATCATTTAATAAATAAAGAAAAATTATTTACACCTAATTGAATCACCTTTTTTCTAAATCATTTTTTCGGAGACGCTTACAGAGAAGCTGTGTGTGAGAATTGAAGCACAATGGACACAGCTGATCGGTAACGTATGGCATGTATAACATACCTTCACGGACATATTTGCATTTCATTGATTAAGGAAGTTTCTGTATATTACTAAAGTAATAATCATCGTGGAATATTATTCTAATTTACATCGTTGTTGAACACATATTTCGAAAATAAATTTAAAGAAAAAGTTGAAAAAAACAAAAAGAAAGTTCATCTGAAATTAAATTGAATTGATTGTTATTGGTTATTGAATAGGATCCTGAATGATGTTGAAATGAAAGAGAGATATATTCATATAGGTATATAATCACACTATCGTCTAATTGGTACAATTAATTAATTCATAAATTTTTATTATTCATTTCAAGTAAAGAAACGAAGAGTGAAGAATGGAATTATCTAACTAGTCGTGATTATGATTAGATTAGTTTGTAAATATTAGTCTTTCGATAGCACAAAGTATTAATATGATTTATTTATTCATAGAAGAGAAAAAAAAACAGAATTGTTTTGCTATTCAACATATATATATATAATGTAGTGTACACAACACTAAGATTTTCTTTGTGATATATATGTTTAAAAGATGGGACAGAATAACTTTCTAACTGAAAGTCATATTTTTCATAAATGAAAATATTGTAGAAGTTTCATTGTAAAATTTATTTAACAAACATTACACGTCATTTATAATAATGTAATTATTTTTATACAAAATCTAAGCTAGAGATGTTCAATAATAAATCTAGTTTTATAGATAAATGAAAATATGCTTTTATCACGAAACTAATATCTTCAATAATAAATAAACGATGGCTCATAAATAATATTTAGTTTTTGAACTTAATACGATTCTTAAAAATGGAATATAAAAGTCTAACTGGAAAACAAGAAAATGGATAAGATAAAAATAAGTTTTGTGAAAATATATTATTAGATGTATATTTGTGCATACGAATTTTTATGTACCTCAATACAACAAATATTTTTTAATATTTTACCAAAATCAGATTAAACTCAGATATCATAATTAAAAACATCTTCATTTTCGCTACAAAAAGTGGAGCTAAACATTTAAATCATATCTAAATATCATTAGAATTCATCTAATTCCATTTGACAGAATGCATTAATGGCCAACAATAGAAGTAAGAAGTCACAAGATTGTCATCTAGTCTATGAAATCATAATGTTAGATAAATTTCATTTTCTTAATTTATGCATATAATATTTGAAACATTTCTATGAGAAAATATATCTTATTTCGATTTGTTTTTCGAGTATTTTTGAAAGAAAAGATTCTCTTTGAAGAACAACAAACAAAAAAAAGTTTTTTTATTTAAAAATCTTTCCATAAATTTTTCTAATAAACTTCATTCGACAATAAAGAATTTCAGGTTCTATTAAAATCTGTAATTGCTTTTACAATAAGGCTATTCTCTTATGATAAAAAAGTTTTAAAAACTAATTTTGATGACAAAGAAAAAATCAAGTGTGTGAGAATCGGAACATGATGGTGCCTTCATTATATTCATTTTTGTTTTTGGTAATACTTAAGTGCAAAAGAAAATATAGGAATAGGAAACACTACGAGCTTTCAGCATACGTAATTAGTTTTAAAAAAAAATATATTATTATAATAACATATGAGAAATATGGAGTGAAGCAATTTTTTTTGGGGAAATATATATTCAACGAACGAACAAAAAAACTTGCAAATGAATCTCCATACTGTAGTGCATATTATAAATGTACGTAGTTTTTTACATATAAAAATCGAATATTTAGTGATAATATATTCAGTACGAGATATCTGAAGTACCATACTAGTGCATGATAGATTGATAAACGTCGAAAAGAAAATCAAACGAAGGCAATGATAGGTAACTTCATTAAGAGTAAAATAAGTAAATATACATGTAATTCTTATAAAGCATCATCATTTATAACATATCACAAGAGTATAGAGTGAAAATTTCAGTTTATCCTTACAAACATGATTCAACGATCAATTTTATCCAAATTTATGTTGTAAAATTTCACAATGGATGAATTGTATTGATACAAATAATTAATTTAATTGGTTTGATTTTATTCGGAAAAAAGATGCATTCAAAAATTTGTTAATCAATCCATCAGTATCTGTTTTTTTTCAAAATTTTGTTCAACATATTCACGGAAAAGTTCATGATCAAAGCTGAACAACGTATATTGGATTGCATTGTCATTTTTATATTTAAATTTTCTTCATTGTCATCTGATATAGTACACAAATATCCTAAGTGAATGACATGGCACTTATCAATAACAAATAAAACTCGTTTCAAAGATCATATAATTTGTCATTCTTGAATATTCTAAAGTATTGTATAAAGGTTTCAAATAAAATCCAAATTACAGAATCTTTTTCCTAAAAAGCTATTATCTCGAACATCTTCTATTAGTTTTTCTCTATCCATTATAGATTATTGATATCAATTATATGCATCAGCGTCTTCTTTTAGCGATAAATTTTAAGATGTTATTGTAGTTTTTATTTTTACTGCTGATATTTTTATATATTTCTTAAACTTATGTGTCGAAAATGATTATAGAATCTACGTAAAAATCAACACTCTATTTACATAACGTTAAATCGAAATTATTTTAACAATAAACACATATGTGAAGACAAATTCAAAGTATAATTAGAGATTATCTAGAGCAAGACTGAAATGAGCATAATTAAAATATTTTTATAAAAGTATCTACTATAATTGTTTTTGAAAAAAATTAATGTACATGAATAAGTATTCGTCTATTACCAATTGAAGAAAAAAACTGCCATTGATTGAAAATAAATGTATAAAACTATCTTAGCGACTGTATATTTTTTCGCTTGAGAATAACTGACTAAAATAGCTACTAGTAGCTGAACTAATCAATTGTATCGCATTTCTCAAAATAATTGAAACGATTTACGTTAATAACAGGAACATCTGTTTGTAGATTTTGAAACGAGGAACTTTTCAAAAAAAAAATAGTCTAATTTGATAAAAATATTGAGAGGCTCATTTCACCTGGTGTAGTATCTGTTAAATCATCATTAAGAAGGCGAAAGAAAGATAACGACAACGGAGATTAATGCGCTTTCTCCATCTGTTGTTTTACTCATGCTTCACTTTCTCTTTTCATAGTGATATAGCAATTGCGGAGGAAGAAAGATTCTCTTTATCTCCAATTTCTATTCTATATTTCAAGAGCATCCCTGGGAAAGAAAACATAAGTTTTCATTTTAAAAGGGAGTGTTCTTAAACAGCAGCTGCTTTTCTCACTTGTTAGCAAAAAGAACGTTTTCATCATATGAATTGCACAAACCATTCCTTTAATTTTGACTTCTTAGATGAGCCTAATTTTTCACAGATATTCATTAACTCGTTCTCTTCCTTTACTAAGAAATTTTTTTTTGAACTTGTTATACATTAGTCGTCCAACCTGCTGTACATGTATTCCTTTTTTCTGCCACGCTCAAAAGCAATTTCTTTTTTCCCAAGAGCTTGAAACAAAAGCAGGAGTAATCGCGCTTCTGCTTTGAATCGTTCCGGTACTGCTTCCAAGACACAATTTTCAAGAGATGGTAGGACTTTTTTTTTGGAAATTTTACCAACACTCCTAAATTTATACCTTTGCCGTGCATTCAATAGAGAATACTAGTAAGCGACTAGATATTGATTAATAGATTCGAAATTTAAGAGCTCAAGATTCGTTATTGCTTGGCATCTTTGTATAATTGAATTACATCCTTTTGCTGCAAACTCTTATGTTTAAACCCCGTAAGTGCCTTTTTTTTCAGCGTATCCACCGTTTCTGAAACAACTCATGAATACTTTGTCAGATTTGGCTCAGCTTGGTCCTAAGTACTGAAGAGATGCTCGGTAAACAAAATACTCAGTTCGGAATTATGAACTTTCTGAATGTCAGGAAATTTAAATTTTTTCATCATTTTTCAATAATTCGGTTTCAGGAAAGGGAACTCACAATTTTTTTGCAAACATTTGTTTGTATGACGTTCGCAGTCTTTTAAGACCAACGTGAGCCTAATTAGATAAGGTATGTTCTGGTTATTTTGTACTTTTGAATGGTCGAACGTTATCTTTTCGTATGTATGCTATTACCATAGGTACTCTACTAGATCCCTCCATACTGAAGGCTTCTCTATAGATAAAATCTAGAGTACTGCGGGACAGTCCCAAATTCCGTTTGTTTCGTCCCGCAAATCTTTAATAAAATCACAGCGAACGTATTTAACGACTCGTAAATTTAGTCATTTTTTTATATTTTTTTAAAAATTTTTATATATGGAAATCGGCTTTTTTAAAATAATTTCACAAAGTAAAAACTTTTTTTCTATTTAAAAAAATCTTAGCATCGAGCTATAATAGAAGTTTCAGAGGTCTCTAAACTATGGATCAGGCTAGTCAGCGAATTTTCGAAAACAGACATTTCATGTCTGTGTAGGGATGAATGATAAAGTTGTGACGTTTGGTTTCAATTAGGGCTGTCATATTTACGTTGTGTTCAAAAGTAACTGCTTATTGTTTTACCCAAAAAAACATGATCATCTGTATTTAAGATTCTTGTACAGTGTCAGATTGCTTCAAAATTTTGCGCTTTTTTCTTCTAATATATGCTTCCCAAAATGTAACAGTCTTAGCCACAGTGTTGTGATTCATGACAGCGTTTTCGTTTGGTTGTAGGATCTTACATAACAAAAATTGGCATAGACTAATAATAAAAATGTTAAACGATTGTGACTATTTCCAGTTACAACATATTGTTTTTAGATTGTTCTGTAATTAAGATTCTATTCATTTTCGTCGCACAAAACATGGCCAGCTACAATGGTGTTATCATCTTCTTGATTACTTTCTTATTTTTTAACGTCGTAGCAGCAGAATCTGATATCTGTTGCATGCCAAGAGGTCATCGTGTGAGTGTACGTGACTCTTCTGTCACATTAAGTAATTGTACAGCAAGTGGTTGTGCCACGAGCAACATCATCATGTCATACATACACTATCCCGATTTAGACAACTATCGATATCGTATCGACTTTCATGCAGAGCCTTACGGTACTGGACCATTCTTTGAAGGCACTACTCTTGGTTTTATCACTGACAAGACATCTCTTCTCGGTTATGAGTTTACTTATGATACTAAGCAATGTACCTGCAAGAGAACCACCAAGCCATCTGGTATCTACCACATTACTTGTGTCACAGATGCACTGCAATTCGTTGATAACATTGGTATAGGTGTAGGATTCAAAGCTCAGTTATACAGATCCAATAGTACCAGTACTGCTGGCCCGAACACCATCCAAAATACACATAACTTCGTCGCACAAAATTTTGCTGATGGCAATAACAATGTTCCATTGTGTGCATTGGTTCATGAGAATATTGTTAATCGTGAAACTGTAACAAGTACCGGCCAGCTAGTAGCCCTTTCTACTCGCACTATTGAAGTTTATAACTTCACTCCTCATGCAAGTGGTAGTGATTATATGATTCCTGCTTACTGTCCTAGATCATGCTAAATAAATTATTCTAATAGGTCGAAATTGTTCTCTATTTTCACAAGACACGTCAGACTTACTATTGCCTCCACTTTCACTTACCAAAGTAGTAGTAAGTGTTTTTACAATCGAAAAATACTATATTTGGCAGTAATGAACAATCTTTTTATTTATTAATTATTAATTTTTACATCATAATTTTCACTACTTCCTACTTGCTTTGTTAGTGATTAGGGTTATCACTCTTAGTTTTTTGATAAATAAAGTGTTTTAGACTTACGTGGTTTTTTTTGCTGGAAATGAACCAATGGATTACGTAGATCTAAATGCATTCTAGTCAGAGCTGCGCATCCGTCAGGGCGATCCTGCTGTCCTGCCCTACTCTGCCGCCCGCCAGGACAGACAGGGTCAGGACAGGGCAGGGCATGGCAGAAATACAGGTGCTTGCAAAAAAACTTGAAAAAAAAAATTTTTTTCTTAAAAGGTTTTACTCTGCTATTATAAGTAACCACAAAAGTCATTTTTTGAGAGCTAAGCCCTTAACAGATATACTACACTTTGTACATGCAGAAGTGCGACTCTTTTCTTTTCGATTTATATTTATTCATTTGTGCCGTCAACGAGTAATTTGAAAAGTCATCGTATTTCATTTTTGTCTTTTTGGAATAAGGACATACAATCTACTTTTCTTATTCATCCTGAAACAAACATTGCATTGAACACTATTTATAATAATATTGACAAATTAAAAGAAACAGGTTCAATTAAATATCGAGGTGGAAATGACCGACCACGAGTCCTTGATGGGAAAGAAAAAAAAAGCTATTGGTCAATATATAAGATATAATAATGAAATAATCGTTAGAGAAATAAAAGAAAATCTATCGAAAATGAATCACAATTCAATATCTATATCAACAATGAGTTGTCACCTTCACGCATATGGTTATAAAAATGTTTTACCTCAATATATCTGAACTATATGTATTCAGTATTACTAGTTGTAGGCTATCAATTCCTACGCAAAACTTTGACAGAACTCTTGTTTGAGGAAATATTGTATAACAAAATGGGCTAGTTCTATTGCAAATACTTTAATATAATATTTAGAGAAGAAATTCAGAAAAAGAGACTAATTAACTCTAACATTTTTCAACTAAAAAAGCAAAAAAAATTGAAATATCCGTGATAAATATTTTTGATGTGACGAATGAAACGAGATAGTTGTATAATATCTTTTTTATAAGTCAATCAAAAGAATATGAGATTATATTGTTGTATAGTACTCGACGTGGGCTATCTATCGCACTACAAAATAATTCGAAGAGCGTGTATATAGAAGAAGATATTTGTGAAAGAATGTTTCAAAGTTTTTTTGCAAACCCCTATAAGCATGAACCTTTTGTTTGTATGGATAAACTTTAGGAGTACTATACAAATTTATAACTTTTGACTAAAATACCAAAATGATTTCGTTTCCCAGTCACTTTAAAGTGTTTCTCTTCCAATGCTTCAATTTTTTTGCATTTTTTGTAAATTTTATATTGATCATATCTTAGGCTATCATTCATATGCATTGATCGTAATATGCCAATGCCAAATAAATCTAATAATATCAAATTCCAAGATTTTAAAGCTCTTCAGATTAGTTTTCCTCTCTCAGTTCATCGATTATCGTTCCAAAAGTAAAACCAATTTTATGAACTACAAGGTCTAGGGACTTGATATTATTAAATTTATTTCTATTACTACTTGTATTTTCATTACAAAATGATCAGATTTGTTGAATTTATTCTAAGCACAGATTAGCTAAACATCGTCTGATTTTCTTTTGTAAACTCACACAAAAAAAAATGTCTATAAAAACTAATGTAAAAGATTTGAACGTTTTTAAGATCAAAATAAGTCATAAAATCGTAGTAACAAAAAAAGATTTATTGTATAATATCTCTGAAAATAAATAAAGATTAAATTTTTGTATTTCAGTTAAAGATGGTGACATTGCAAGAATGTATCATATATTGTTAATAAATCACAATAGGATTCGTGTACACTAATTTAATCTTGTCCGAACCAACCAATGTACAATTTAATAATAAAATTTATCCATCAATCTAAATTTCGACAAATTTAGCAATATTCTTTTTGATTCTGTTCAAATATTTTGATTTCGTTCTCATGATAAAGAAGAGATGACTTAGTGAATGGGATTATTTTGATAGAAGAAAACATCAAAAGTAGAAAAAAAGATTGAAAGTACCATTAATATTAGTGTTTGTTGAAGCTACGCTGCATTAATAGCACTTCAATATTTTTTTTCGATATTTTTTTGTTTTCAGTATTTTTGTGTTCTACTAAACTCAAATATATCGGTTCCTCAATGGATCTAACAATCACTAACTTATTTTAAAAATGAAAAAGAAATCGATTCTTCTATATTTTGACTTCAATTTAAAAAGAGATTGTATTGCCATGTTGACTTTATTTGTAAATCGTTCGAACATAAATTGATATTCTTTATCATCGTAGTATGTTTATGTGTACTTCATATAGGCAAGTTCTTTTAACTTTGAATATAAATGATAAATTGATCTGTTTTATTAATTACTAGACAAAAAATAGGATGTAGCATCAAAAAGGGAATGTGCCATTGACAGCTTCACAAACTTTGCATTTCAACACTGAACACGGTGAGTTTTCTAGGACGGTTCATTTATGAATTTATCAGGACAAAAAAAAGAAAAATTTTCTAGTAAAGATTAATTTTCTTTGGAGGAGTTTTCTGATACAACGGATCAAATTTATCTTATCTTACAGCTCCTTTTTTTTACAGAAAAATCTTCTATATCGTTCTATGCTTTTAATAAAATGTGGCTCTTAACGAACTAAATAAATATTCTGTAAAATAAGGTAAATGTATAACTCTTAACTAGATAGTCACAAATTCATTTCAGAATCGAAACGGCTAATGTCCTTCGTTTCTAATAGTCGACATTCATAAATATTGAATTTTTCTGATATGAATGTTTTTTCCCCATAAAAAATGATATTTTATGTATTTTGTCCCATGTATTCAAAATATTGTTTGAGAATATTCGATGAAATTATTCGTAGAAAAAAAATGCATCTTTTGTGGAGAATGCGTCGATAAACGTGACGAATAAAATCAACCGTTATTTAGTCAATGCGTCATTCACAAATGCCAACGTGTACATGTAATTGTGCAATACTTACAAAATACCATTACCATTGGATTGTATGGCATGGAAGTAAGGAAAAAAGTATATAAATACTCGATTCGTTTCTTTTATTGACATTAAAAATGACAAGAGGTTCTACTTTATCTACAAGTGCAAATAAGAAACCAATCATAGCTCTTGATTGTGATGGTGTTCTTTTGGATTATCATACAACTTTTGCACAAATTTATGAAAAAACATTCGGAAAACAATTAACAATTATTTCACCTAAATCTTATCATGTAAGTTTAATTTTATTTATTGAAAATTAATTTTATAATATGATATATAGGCAAGAGATATGTATGGTGTTCAATTTACTAATGAAGAAAAAATTCAATTTGAAGAAGTGTGGGATGAACATGGTTGGAGAACAATGCCAATGCATGATGGATCACTTGAAGCTTGTCTTTTATTACATCAAGCTGGTTATGAATTAGTTTGTGTTACAGCAATGCCTGCTCATTTTATTGAACATCGATTAGAAAATTTTCGTTCACATGGTTTTCCTATAGATAAAATTATTAGTTCTGGTTATGATAAAAATAATTTTTATAATAATCCTAAAAGAAAAATTATTGAAGATTTACATCCAATTGCATTTGTTGATGATTTAAGAAGAAATTTTAAAGATATTCAAGGTGTTCATACAAAACTTGTTTTTATTGATAATGAATATCATGATGATCCAAATCAACATGATAATATTTATTATGATATTAAATATGCAAGTCTTTTGGAATTTGTTAAAGATTTTCTTAAAACTGAACAACATGGACAAGATATTATTTGGCCTGAAAGACCATTACATCTTCTTCCGTCAATATAATTTTACAATTTTTTTTGAAAATGTTTTTATTAAATAAAAGATTTTATTGGATTATATCTGGTTTATATAAAAAGCTGATTTTTCTAACTACAAGGAAAGGATATTAACGATAAGCATTGAAAAACAACCATCATATATTTAGATTTAGATGTTTTTCTTCGAACAGACATTTATTGAAGCTATAAAAGTTTTTAATAGAAGACTTCTAATTTAAGATTATTCTATTATGTTTCATCGAAATGCATTGCAAATAAAACTCCTATAGGAAGTAGCGATAATAATTAATGGTTAATATTACATTTAAGATTTGGTATCATGAAGAGTATATGTTATTATTCGAAATCAATTCACTTACTGATGTTATATTTACACCAGATATTATTGTTAAATAAAGGAAATTAAAGCTTAATAAATGATTTTATGTGTTAATGACAACTGTATTTAAAAGCTCAAATGAAAAAGATTGAAAATATCATACGCATAAAATTAGTTTAAGCTGCAAAATTTCTTTTATTATTTTTACTGAAGTATTTATTTTAGAGTTGTTAAGAATAATCTAAATAGGATATAAATCAGAGCTGTAACTGGTAGAAGTTTTTCAATACTAGTACGAATCTAAACAATTAGAAGAGATCGAAATACCATGAGTCTTTCTTTACTTTTCTTACCTATTCACAGTCAAATTAATTCGTTGGCTAGCTGTCTATGTTTTAATCATTGACGTAACGGTATAAGACTTAACTATAGTGCTTTCACTATATATTTTCATGAATTTTATTTCTTCAGTCTTTTCTTGGTAAAGAATCTTGAAATTCTTTGAAACTTGAAGAATATGTTGATAACAAATATGTGATACAAAGATACTAAAAAATTATGCAGATAGACGATGCTATAACATTTACTGATGAACCTGTCTCATATTTGTTGATTTTTTTTAGCACAAATACCAAGTTTTATCATTATATCTTCGTGCAATATTTTATAAACTATAATAGAAATACTGTGAAGAGTTTTAATTCAGTTTTACCATTTCTATAATTCGTAATTGTAAATACTTGAGATTAAGTTTCTTGGAATCCGATTCCAATGGTTTCAGTCTTTTTAGATACTGATTGGACAATCAATTCTAATTATGATCGAAAGTTAAAGTGTTGACAAACGTTTGTTGTCAATACTTCTTCCTTTCAACTAATGACTTTTTAAATAAAAGAGACTGTTATTAGTTTTTGTTATATGATATCAAATCTTACTTTCTTTTATTCACAAAAGACTAACAAAATAAAATATATAAAGGTATGAATAAGGTAGAATAATTCAATTCAACGATGTATATAGTGATTCTTTTCTTCAACTTTGTTATTAACAATTGGAAAGACTTTGTTTCTTTGAGTATCTAAATAATAATCATATTTTAGTTGAAGTTTTATATTTACACTATCGTCTTTATCAATCAATAATTTTGGCAATGTTGATGTATAATGATAAGCTTTTGTACATATATCGCACATGAATGATAGCCTAAGATATGAGCAATGTAGAACTTACAAAAAATGCAAAAAAATTGAGATGTTGGAAGAGAAACACTTTAAAGTGGCTGGAAAACGAAGTTATTTTGGTGTTTTAGTCAAAAGTTATAAATTTGTACGGTACTTATGAAGTTTGTCCATACAAACAAAAACTTCACACTTATATCTATTATCTGAAAAAGTTGGTCGATTAAATTTAATAAATAGTAGAATTCTAGAATTTTACTTTCTTCAAGAACTTTCGAAACATCCTGTATTTCCATCGTACAAGCACTTCAATAGCATATTATAAAGCTATATTTGAATTTTTTTTAATTTGTGCGTTTGTATCAGTTATCATGTCGTTATCATTTTCTAACTGTATTCAATTTTATTGTTTTAGTTTTTAGAATAATAAAATGTAGCTTTAAAAAGAGAGAAACTTATTTAAAAAAAATTTATAGAATGAACCTAATATTAGTTTCGTTGCTTTTTTTTATCAGTATTTTCTCCTTTTTGTATTCATTGAAAACAACAGAAAAAAAAATAAATAAAATTATTCTTTAAAACTTGTTTTTCATCTAAGAAAAGCTCTCAATTGATATTCTTCAAAAAATTCAATGAAAAACAGATTTTTTCATTGTGAAAAAATTTTTCTACAAATCTCTTCCATTTCTATGTATATCATTAACCATTCTCTTACAATGGCTAAACTGTGGTGATCTTTTATATTAATAGAAGATCTCAAAGCAGCTAATTAATGAATGAAGAAATTATCGATTATCTTTTATAAGATCGTTCCTTAAGTTCGTGTAATTATACCTGAATTGAATGCGTCAAGCAATTACTTTACATCATTTTGTAACGAGCACAGTTTTAACATGATCCACGCGTTTCCAGTATAATTTCCTTAGTATGAAAGGACTTAGTTTTCATAACCATTTCTGTCTATGTTTCAGAAATGATGATGTGAGTGAGTTACTATCTTTATATCTCGTTATCAAATCAATGCTGGAAGAGAAAAAATTTCGAAAAGGTAAACTTTTCTCTGGGTCATAATCTGCGATAGTCGGAATTGAAAAATGATTGTTCAAAGCTTTTGGAGATTTTCAGAGGATGTCTATAAAATCTTTCATACGTGATTAGAGAATTTTGAAATGCTAAGACTTCTAATAAAAAGAGCAACTAAAACTGACTATGTAATGAAACTTTTAAAATGATGCAACGAGATTTTGAAGAGATCTTGCAGCCCCTGATAAACCCTATGAAACTGCGTATCTCGATTTGTAAAACAGATACCTCATGCACGATTTTATTGAAGAATGAATTCGAACTATAATATTTCAATCATAGATAGACATGGGTTACGGCAACAATTTTTTTCATCCAAAGAGAAAGATGAAATTAAACTCAAAATGAATGAAATATGCTAAAACTGAAAGCTCTAAGCAATAGTGGAAACTAAATGTACGGCGCACGTAGTTTGGATATAGTTGCACGAAGTTTCTGGGCAACCTGATATCAATATGTTGATTCATTCTCTTGCAATTTTTTTCAAACTGTCTGATAACTGGTTTCGACCGAAATAGGTGTCGAACTCGATACAGATCATAAGGATTGATGGAGAACCAACAATCAAAATGTTTTATCAAGGTATATGAGAATCATTGTGAAAACAGATATTAGTTTTCATGACCTATTATTATATATTTTCCTCTAAACTCTCTATACCAATTTTTCGAAAACTGTTCATCACTTATGAAAATAGACAGTTCTTTATGTAAACATATTTAACATAAATTTATTTTTACTTGCCATGCTATAGTGTAACTATTTCAAACAAAGTGCTCTTCTGTTTTTTATCAATCGGAAACTGAGAACATTAACTTTGAGAATGAAATTGTTTTTCTTTCTTGACGATAATCTATGAATCAATTACAGAGAGAGACTTTTATGGATTCTATAGACCTATAGACAAAGATCTTGTGATTAATTAAACAGTACATTCATTACTATTACTTAGGGCATACCAAAAGTAGTGAGCCTGATACTTTATTCTCGTATAGAAGGCTTGGAGAAATTTTCTTTTTTTACTAATAGATAGAGCGTGTTTCACTCTATTTTTCTATACTATTTGATCAATATGAAACTGTTATCATAATAATAAAATTTCGATAAAATCTGTGTTTGTCGCATATACGCTGGTAGCATGAGCATGAGTGCTTGTGAGTATTTTTGGAATAACTTTTGATGATAACAAGATAGAGAACTGCGGTTTTCGCCGTTGGAAAGAGGAGATGAAGACGCATCAAGCTATGTATTACTGATTTTTCTAACCTGCTTTTTGTAAGGTTTTAGCTCACCTTTTAAAGAGCAAATCTATTGCATGAGTTGTTTATAGTAAATTGTCAATAATCGTGTTCACATTTAAACCGTTAATCGAAGATCTACAAACTGCGTAAGACTCAGCTCTTTAAATTTAATTATTTATGGATAATACCTATTCTAGACGAATCTCTACTAGGATATTCTATCAAATTTTTTGCTTTTTCTTTTCTTCATGAAACAAGCGTTTGTCCGACGGTTAGAAAATAGAATAAAAAAACCGTCAGAAATCATGTTAGAAAAATCGATAATATATGGTTCGATGCGACTTCATCTCCTCTTTCCAACGGCGAAAACCGTAGTTCTCTATATTGTTTCTATGAAAAGTTATTCCAAAAATACACACGAGATTTCATGCTACCAGCACATATGCGACAGAAACCGATCTTATCGAAATTTTATTATTATGATAACAGTTTCATATTGATCAAATAGCATAGAAAAATAGAGTGAAACACGCTCTATCTATTGGTAAAAAAAGAAAATTTCTCCAAGCCTTCGATACAAGAATAAAGTATCAGGCTCACTACTTTTGGTATACCCTAAGTAATACTGACGATTGTTAACTATCTTCTCCAGAGTAATAACTCAACGTTCAAAGAGTCAATATGAAATTCATCCTTTTGAATATATTTTCTTCATTTTGGGACATACTAAATCTTATGAATTTTATATTAACATATGAATAATGAAACAGATAACATCAAATAATTTATAAAATAACAAACATCAATGAATATTTGTATTATCATGCTCTCACTAAAACTAACCATTTGATCTCTAAGCAGGTTTCCCATTAGTCAATAATCAAGATACGTCTTTATTAAAAATTAATAAATAAAGAGGAGACATTAAGTTAAACAAGATTGACAGTAGAAATAGCAATCGATCGTTATTTTTGTAAGATGATTTATCAATAGGAATTTTACTGAACCTATTTAAGATTAATTTTATGAAAAATAGTTGCACAGAAGTATTTTACCTTCCTTTAATCAACAATATCACGATTAAAACGAAAAACAATTGTTGTATTTTACTCAATGAGACATCCAATAGGCACATTATAAGGATGTGTGAGTACGATAAATATGAATAAGGAGAAAATCTTTATTGACAACCTTATTCTACCAAATTCTACTTCAAGATTCAATTGTCACATCTGCATGCAGAACCGTTCTTGTGAAATATGTTGCTCTGTCACACGCTCACAATAAATTCATGCATACATATTTGCTACAATTTAGCTGATGAGACCTAATTCATCTTCCACATAAAACTTCAAAACTAGTAAGTATGTTTTTCTTTCACTTCAAGTAGAATCTGTGTTGTTGAATGATATACTACTTTTTGCACAAATGTACGTGTTATAAGATAATAGATTATCAGATTATGAAGCAAGGATGTAAGCCCTCTAGATGAAATATTTCTTTATTTTTTTTATAATTTCTATCAAGATAGAACAATCAAAAAAAGTGAAACAATATGAACAATGATCGATCAAACAGATCACTGAAAAAACTTTGAATCATTTTTCTTCTAATTCATCTAGATTAATTGTTTTCTTCTATTTCTTTATATGCTAGATTAATGAAGATTTGATTCGTATTATGCAACTTGTTTGCAAGTTGATGATAATCAAAAATTTTTTTGCTGATGTCTGATCGTCATAACTAGAAAAAGGAAATTTTCATTTTTGTTGAGACTACTTATTCAGATGCTTACAAAATCACAAATTCTAGATAGTCCTTGTAAGTGATTGACTGTTGTAAAGATATTTTAACGATCGAACCAAAGTGATGTGCCATTATTGTCAGATCGTTGACAGCATCTATGAAAACAAAGTTGATAACAAAAAATAGAACCAATACACTTACTCTGCCATCCATTACCATATGAATTTGGAAACATCGCGGAAACTTGACTTAAAGATGTTCGTTGTATCTATGAGAAAAATAACGTAGTTTATTTTATACCAATTATTCAACAACGAAGAACATCTTCATTGAAACGTACTTGCTCAATGACACACATATTTAGACGAGAACTCAGGAAATATACGTAAAATATTATCAATATTGATTATATGAATTATTCATCAACAATTTCTTTTTTTATATACAATAATGAGAATGAGCGAAAAATGCGCGCCTGTTATGTCTAGTCAGATCATCAACAAAAAAAGTAACTTTCAAGGATACGTCCACTATGGTCATTTCTGAAGAAAGAATGGTCAATGTTCATTACAAAAATTGAATAGAAAAACGTACCATTGGTTCACCACAGAGTAAACCATTAAGATGATAAAAATACAGACGTTGGATTATTCTTATTTTTTATACGAGGTCACACAATCAGTCGACTGTGCAGTACTGATAAAATCAAAGAAAATAATCATGACTAATAATCGATATAAAGTTTTGTAGGACTACCCACGTCGATGATTCGAACGCCATTTTCGGTGCCGTATGAGGCATGAAATGACTAAAAAATGGCTATATTTGTGCAGGAAACGGGCATGGGCGGATGCCGTTTAATACCGTAATCCGTTAACCCAGATTTGTATATGTAGTTTTTTTCCGGAACGGAAACAGTGCCGTTTCAGGTCGTTTCCGGTGAATAATCATGAGCCATATCGCTGCCATTTTTCAGCCGTTTCATGTCAAAAACGCACCGTTTTTTTAGACGTTTTACACCAGATAGTATAAGTAGCTTTTACTTCGTCGACTCTATCATAATTATTCAGGACGAGCATTACGATGCTCATATATGATTGTATACGACGAAATTCGACGATGTACGATCACAGTATACTATCGTATTTACGATTCTATACTGTGATGCCCATATTATCAAAAGCAGGCAAACATCAGCGATTAATCATCAATTATGAGAATAACATCGCGATTCTAACTAAAAATATAATTATTTTATTTAAAATAACTTACCATCCATATTGGTATTAGACCAGCCTAAATAAAAAAATAATCATTTTATCTATAATAACTTACAATTTGTATTGGTGTTGGACCAATCTAAATAAAAAACGAATCATTATATTCAAAATAATTATTTTTTTTAAAATAATCGTTATATTAAAATAATCATTACATTTAAAATAAGTGACCTTTCATATATATAGAGACTAAAAAAACATTTTTTTTTGACAAAAGGCAATACATTCTAAGCTATCGGCGGAATACGGCTTGATGACGGTGAAAAACAGTAGGCCTTACGGCTATCGTTTCAAATGAGACGGAAACAACTAAAGGAAACGACTGTAGCTTTTCGTCGTTTTCAAAACGCTTTACGATTCACTGTAAACGATGGCTTCAAGGTGACCGTTTGTCGTCGTTTTTTACTGTTTAACGGCGTTTACCATGGCGTATTCTTTCATCTGAGTAGATAGTATGTGCATTTATCGAAATGACACATGACATGGTTAGATCGTTTGTTAAAGAAAAGAAAAAAAATAACTGATAGAAATTAGTATTGAATCTCATAAGACAGAAGATATATAAAGTGACATTCGATACGATATCTATTTTCTCTCTAATTATCAGTTTGATAAAAACGAAGCGAACTAAAAACGAAATGAAATGAATCACTTGAAAACAACTAGATAAATTTTTGATGCATTTGTATAAAAAAAACGTATAAATTGTAAATAAAATAAAGAATTCTCTTATTCTGCACACTTAACATACAGTGGTTTGCAAAAAGAATTGGAACAAAATGACAACATAAAGAATTTATTTTTTCTAGCTTTTTTTAGCATTTGATTTGTATCTATTGTGGATATATTCTTACTAGATAATTTACTAAAAAAATTCACATATCTGATTCATCTCTCTTTTGTCCTTGGTTAATGGCGGTCTGAAATGGTAAAGACAAATCAGTTAAGATCTCATCATATTTCTGTATTACATTATTGGAATATAGGAATTCGTTCTGCCAGAAAGATTCATCAGGATACCAAGATACCATTGTCCACAATTAGTTACCAATTCAAAAAAACTCTGAACTCAAAGTTCTTTAGAATATCAACCAGGCAATGGTCGAAAACGTGTTATTGGTCCAAAACATAGTCGAACATTAGGTCAATTTATTCGATGAAACAACGAAGTTACATTAACAGAATTAGCTGAAAAATTACAGGATCAATGTAGTTTAACTGTTTCCATCAGTACAATTTCACGCCATTTACATCGACATGGTCATCAGAATTATTTACCGTTAAATACCCCAATGCTTACAGATGAACAAAAATAACGTCGAGTTCAATGGACCAAAGAGCATTTAACAGTTAATTGGAAGTTTACGATATTTACTGATGAGTGCTCATTTCAATTGTTTAGAAATACAATTCATCGTTGGTCAAAATATTCAAAACAAGAAAAAAAACGAGTACCAAAAATTCGACAAAAGGTCCATGTTTGAGGTGCCATCAGTTATAATGGGTTGATTGGTTTTCCTTCATTTCAAAAGATTATGAGTAGTGATTATTACATTGATATCTTAGAAAATGACTTAATTGATAATGCAAGACGGCAGTTTAATAATAAATAGCAACTGCAACGGGATAACGATCCCACGCATTAATCTTTAACAACTAAAAAATGGTTGGATAAAAATGTTCCACAGGCTCTCGATTGGTCTTGAAATAGCCCTGATCTTAATCCAATCGAGAATTTGTGGAACATCGTAAAACATCGTGTTGAAAAGCGAAAACCAGAAAATATTAATGAGTTGAAACGTTTTATCCATGAGGAATGGAAAAATATTGAAACAAAATCATAATCAATTTGATGAACAGCATGAAGAAGAGATGTTACTTGGTTATCGAATCAAAAGAAGAGCGAATCGAATATTGAATTATATATTCTAAAATTGTGAACTTATATCTACTAAACAAAGAAACATTTTTTTGGAAAAAAGTTGAATTAGCCATTAATATAGATCAAACATTTGTTCCAATCCTTTTTGCAAACCACGGTATTTATGCGGTTTTCAAGGCAATTGAAAATTATTTTAGAAAGAGTTTTAAGAAACCTTTTAATAAATTATTAGAAAGGACTTAACTTATTATAAATAATCATATAGCAACTATTGTGAACATTTGATAAAATAAAAATAAAAATAAAAATATCTTTACATCTTTATCTTTTTATTTACTGGTAACAGAACTTTAAGTGATAACTAAATATGTTGACACTTCAAGCGGTACATACGAATTGATGACTAATGTCATCAAAATGAATTGTATAGTTGTGAAGAATTTCAAAACTATATGAAACGAATGAATAACCTGTAAATTTTATTTGACCAATAAATTATTCCGATTGAATATAAAATGAAGTATAAAGGGATTTCCTAGAAGTTTAATTAAAGTATCTAATCAACTATAATATAAATATGAGAAGGAGAAGATAAATCAGTTGAAGATGTAACAAGTGCTGAATAAGTTGTTAATCTTTATCGAAAACAAGAAAAATTAGAAAAAACTAATGAACTATTAAACATAACTTTTTTTTGTATACCTTTACTATTCAATGTTAAATAATAAATACTTAAAATTTCATCATGTTATAACATAACAAAAAAAAAGTGAATTTCAAGAAATATTTCTAATCTCATTGTTATGGTGTAATAGAAAAGAATGTTTCGTTCTGAGATTATTTGTTGTTGTAAGTGAAATTCTTTCCTTTCGGAATTCTTCTCTATCTTATGCCGCCGCGGTGGCTCAGTCGGTAGAGCGTCAGTCTCATAATCTGAAGGTCGTGAGTTCGATCCTCACCCGGGGCATTTTTTTTTTTTTTTGAGAGAATCAATCATTTGAGTAATAATAGTACAACAATTATCTCTTTTCTTTTGGTATGAAAAGTATATTTTACTCTTTGACTATTATCACATACCACATTTGTATCACTTTTCGCTAATTCAAATCAATTCTACAATAAATAATTTCATAATTGTCTATTTGCTATAAGAGTCTTAGCTACTCTGACCTCGTACAAGTCAATATATCTTAGGAGAAATTTTTTCATCAAGACACCAAAAATATTAATAACATTTATTCTGTTATTCTAGTACAAAATCTGATAAATCAATGAATTTTTTGTGCGAAGAAAATAAATTTTATTGGAATGTGGAATATTACAGAAAATGGATGATATGTTAATTTCTAACTACACAAAGGAAAATATGATAAAACATTATAGTTTTTTTTAAGTATAGAGCAAAGTAAACAAGTATAATATCTTTGTAGTTATAATAATAGTTTACGGATTCGCAAGAGTAGTAATGTCAGTTTGTGTTAGTTCTCGATTGTGAATATAGATTTCATCAACCGAACCTTGATAAGCACCATTGAAAAAAGCCCAAGTACAACTATAAGCGTAACCGATAAATAAGTATGCGTAAGTATTAGTTGTAGCATAGGATGTAGTTGCAGTGGTACCAAAAAGATTTCCATTTAGATATAATGAAGAACCATTCGTCGAACCATATATCAAAGAAATGTGGGTCCATGTATTTTGTGTCACATATGGACCAAACAATGTTGGTAGACCAGTATTATAGCTGTATACATATATCTGTCCCGTTGATCCACTACTTGATGAATAAATACCAAGTAGATTTACACATGAACCAGTGCTAAGAGATGTAGGAAACAGCTGAACAATTACAGAAGTCGTAAGAGATGATGGATTTATCCACATAGAAATAGAAAATGGTTTGGTAGTACTAATGCCATAAGGAGCATGATAAAAGCCATAGACTTGAAAATAAGATGATGAACTGAGAAAACGCATTGCTTCATTGACACGTCCAACAACTGTCACTGTATTTGTTGATGTTCCATTTAATCCATTAGGACCACTATCAACATTTGGATTTGATATATCAAATGAATAATAGGCTATCAATGATGCATCACGTAAAATTTCTACTGCAGATTTCGCACGTGTTGTTATCATTACATTATCGATATAACCATGGAAAAAATTTGTGGTAGAAGAAACTTGAGTTGAACCTATTTGAATACTTCCATTTTTTCCTTGATAAGGTTGTGCACTTGATTTGATAGCATCTTGTACTCCATCTAAATACAAAATTTGTTGTTGTGTATCATAATTATAAACAAATGCAATATGATGCCAAGTATTTGACAAAGTCGTCGAACTAGATAAATCATTTAATGTAAAACCAACATATAAACGATTAGATCGAAGAATTAAATAAAAACATTGATTTGTACATGTTGAACATTGACATTGACCAAATATTCCTCGATCACCCGTAGTTGTCGAAGGATAAATCCAAGCTTCAATAGTAAAACTTGTATAACTTAAATTAAAGAATGGAGTAGAAACAAGAAATGATTGATTTAATGTATAAAAGACATAAAGTGTGCGACCATGTCCTATATATGGTGATTGTACTCCACTAGTACTTGAATAATATGTTGCACCATTTATTAATTGACCGTTATAGACATTGTAGAGGTCTGCTACTGTATTGTCAAAGGACCATTCTGCAGAAACAACTGTTGGTGATATCGTAGTAGTTGGAGTAGTTGTTGTTATTGTCGTACTTGTTGTTTCTACGAGAAAAAAATATATTAACTACGTAATCAGGTATCAATATAATAACTATGAACGAATTGTTTAAACTGGAGATGTAGTTAGATAAAGATGAATAGCTGAGCAGCGTTTAAAGAACTTATAGCGGTGTTAGGATGACACTTTACATATTCTTTTTCAATATTGGAGTAAAGACTATCAGTAGAAGAGCAACACTTGGCTTAGCTTACTTCTGGCGACATCACTAATTTGAATCTTTTTTTCTTTACATGTAGAAAAACATTATATGGTATATTTTTGACAAGATTGCTGTCCTATTCTGTAAAATAGTATTTCTATCGACTACTCAACAAGAGTATTTTTTTGTTTAATCAGATTAATATATAATGATATACTCTAGTACTTAAGAAAAGTCAATGATCACTCAAAATAAATATACCTGTTGATCTTGTAAGTAAAATACCTAATACAATTGGAATGGCAATAATAGCAGCAAGCGCTAAAGCTGCTGAAACTCCTACTAAGATCTTCTTTTTTGTTGACCATCTACAATGAAAATAAACAATAGATTTAATTTATTTATAAAATTATTAAAAAATATGACTTTGTTTTGGTTGGTATTTCATTCAGATTAGTTGTTGTTATTTCTCTTTGTAGTTGAGGAAATGATGGAGGTAAAGGCGAATTGGGAGTCTAATAAATAAATATAAATAAAAAGTTAATCTAAATATTATCATAGAGATACAATCTGTTCATCTCACTTTTGGATATCGATGTGTATTTGTATGAACTTCATTGACATCATGTAGATGAGGAATATTGGATGTTTCTAATGTATGAATACGTTGTTGCTGTTGTAATTTCTCTTTTACAGGTGCACTACGACTTATTCGTCTGTCTGCACGCTAAAAAGTAAATATATTTACAATATTATATAACTTATTGAAATAAAATAGAATTATGAATGTTTTCTATCTATATGATTGAAAGATAAATTCAATTAACATGAAGAACATCTCCTATATGAATAGTCTTGATTATTCTTTTAGAATATACAAAAAAAAAACCATTTCATTTTTATGATACATAAAAAACTAAAGTAACCTGTTTTTTCATAAATTCATAATTTGTTTGTTGTTGAATATCTGATGATAATTCATCTTCATCTAAATTTGGAGTTATAGATCGTCGTCTAATTAAACCAATACGAATTGAATTTGCAGCTTTCTTCATTGATGCACTTTTAATACAGACGTAACAATTTAATTTTAAATTTAATCATTATTTGAAATATTTTTTTTTCTATTATTCTCTCTTTTCTTTCTATATTAGTTTAATTGAAAACAAACAATATTAAAGAAAACTGTCATATTCAATTTCAATAAAGAAAAGATCAAATCAATATTACAATTTCTTTTTTTTATTTTTTTCGATCGTCTGGATACTTTCAGAGATTAGAAAGAGGAATAATTGCGTTTGTTTTATTATGGTGTGATTGTAATTAAATCTATTCAACTATTACTGGTTGTATGAAGAATTTTGTCTAGTTTTCTTTTGTTGTGTCTTTGTTTGTTTTTCTTTCATTGAATGCATTTTTTTTTATGACAAACATTCAATGAAAATATCGAAGAAGGTCATACCCTATTATTCTTTTAGCGCACTATATGCACTGTATTCGTTAGGAAAAGAATATATAAAATTCTTAAAGTAGTGTAAAAATTAAAAACTCGTTCGGTCTAAAACATATGTAGAATTTCAGTAATCTTTCTGTTCACATATGAAGCCAACCTCTAATGCTAATGTGATAGTTAAGTGCTTTTTTTTCTTGATACTAATCTTGTAATGGATATAGACGGTTTTTCCAACGCTATATACTGATTCTCGTCACGTCGCTGGCGGTCTCAATAAATGTGTTGCTCTATAAAATCCTATTGCGGTACCTATACGGAGTGTGATGTTTCCAGATGAACAAAAGACGGACTAAATGACTCGTCCTTTTTCTATTCATATCGATCCGTCATCACTAGTCTTTGTCTCAAATTCGACTATGACATGACCAGTCCGGAGAAGCCTCGTCTAAATTACATGATTGACGGACAATATTATACGTACATAGTCTAGTCTTCTTTTTGCAAAAGATTCATCTAGGACTGTTCTGAGATCAGTTGACATCGGACATTATTTTCTAATATGCAGACTAGTCCCAGACCACGAGTGTCTGGGACAAAGACTAGACATGACAACTGTCATGACGACCGTCTGGAATGGATTTAAAACTGAAAAAGTAGAAACATAAGGGACGGTACATAGGACTGATTGTAGTCTTTTATGTAGTGGACGAGTCTGGACTAGTCTAAATGGAAATATGTAGAGCAAATGTCTCTAAAACCGACAGTAAAAATAGTTATGTACGAGCTCAAACAAGATGAAACAATTTTTTACTGTCGATACTAGGGATATTTTCTCTACTTCAGCATGCAAACTATTAAAAATATTTGATCGCACATTATAAAAGCAGGTAAATAAAAGCTTTTTAACATATTTTTGCCATTTAAAGACATAGCTGTGAATACTTATACTGTTGTTTTTTTCGTTACACTATATATTTCAAACAAGACAATAATGATTTTTGAAATATTTTTGCACCAAAGCCAACAAATAAGCTCAAGCTTTCACCATAAAGCAGATCAATATCTAGACGATCCACCTACATCCGATTCAGTATTTTTTGCTAAACTAAACAAACTATGAACAATGGAAAAATTACAGGCTTTATTTCTCTTATAAATTAATCTACTATTCAGATATGTTTTCACTCAAGTCTTTTTTATTCAACGTGGAGATTGGAAAGGCAAGATTCCTACGAAGATTGACTTTGCTCTTTGAGAAGTCTGAATAATTGCATGCCATAAATTGCTGCTCAAAAAGAAAAAAAATACAGACAAAACACTGATTTATTCTTGTAGAAAACTCAGGCAACATTCTTGAAAAACAGAAGTATTGTTTTACTTTCTCGTTCATTGTATTTCAAACTGTTACGAGTGTATATAAAGTTCACTCAATTTTTAGATAATAGAATCTATTAAATGTATATTTATTGATGAGTACGTGATTTTCTTACAGAAAAATATTCTATAAAGAATATGAAATGCAAAAAATAACTTTGGTGATAAAATATTTACTGATTTTTAATCAGACATAGTTCTTGTTGAAATAATATCATAGACACTTGTTTAGTGTTAATATGAAACCTTTTCATTATTAATAATGCCGTACTTATAAATAATTGAAACAAAAAACTAATATTTAAACGTTTTTAATGATTAATGGTTGAGATTCTGGTAATAAATGTGTTTGAATATCATTTTCACAGTTCATTATCTGGTGCTTTAATTGAAGCAGATCAAGTAGAAAAAAAATTGCATATGTAACATATATCTATATCTGTTTATTTTAGGTTCAATAAAAAGTAAATGAAATTATTTGTTATGTATTGCTGATAAGATACTTTACATCATTAAAACAAAGCATTCACTTTTGCTAAAAGCTCTTTTTCAAATTAATTAGATGAAATATGCGAAATAGTTGACTGTTTCACTCTTTAGTTGGATTTCATTATAATTGATAAAAATGATGAGATAATTTTCACTTTTTATTAATTAATGATTTGTATCATTTGCTTTCATATGCAACTCGAATGTTGAATTTGATATTACATCTTATTCGATGGTATATAATATTGCATTATTTATAATCAAAGAAGATTCACTGATGTTTAATTTATGTTTTTAATTCGTTAGATGATAATACGCTAATAGGAGTAGTAATAGATTAATTGTCGTGTATTTTATAAATCATTATTTGCAAGAATTAATTGAATGTGTTTATGATGAATTAGAATTTCAATGAATAATAGTGTTAATTTTTTATTTGATACATGTTAAAATTTGTGCTAAGGTTTACATCTATAATTTCTTTTAGAGATCAGCAACTTATAATGATATTTCGTCTCTTTTTGTTTTCCTGTATATAACTTTCGTTTTTTGTAACATCAAATATGTCTTTTCACACTTAGCTGAGATGAAAATCTATTGGTAAAATTTTGTAGATAATTAATATCAGTATGAAACATCTGAAATACATATCTTTATTCTTTTCTTCTACTTTCTTACTAAAATTGAATGTAAGAAATCATGATATATGACCATAGTCACCAACTGTTGAACTAATGTTACTTAAACTCAGTCACTTATATTATATAAAACTGTTCATGGGATATTTATAGCTTAAGTACAATTCAATTCATAAATTAAATTTAAGTACCTAGCTTTGCACCTCGATATTATTAAATGGAAAGAATCAAAAGATAAAAAAGAGTAAAAAAAAGAAGAATGTAAAAATTATGCCAAATAACCTTACATTGTCAAATCATTTATACGATATCATAATATGATAGTTCTGGAAAATGGAATTTTTATAGTTTTGTGTCAAACATTACAGTTCGACTCATACTGATTCTGTAGTTGACGATTATTATCTATCTATATGACTTTTGACTATTTATTCAATTTTAATTATTTTTCTACACTAGATTTCTGACCACTTACAACTGTGGAATCAATAGAAAAAAAAAGAGAATATAAGAATATAATGTTGTTGAACTGCAATATTTTTCAAAAATAATTCATCACTTTTCCTTATATTTTTCTGCTATAAGATTACGTTTGACAGTCATTAACAGTTTTATATAATAGTATATTCATTTGTGTATTAAAGCTAAATAATGAAGACCTGGAGCATCGTTCTATTAAATATATTAATGGTTTCATCTTTGATAATGTTAAAAATAAGTGCACTAAATAGCGACCATACAAAACTGCTGCTTTTTTTTTACTTTTAATATATATTCATATGGTTACATCATTTTCTTCTCGCCAGGATAGTTTACTAGATATTAATATTATATACTTTTGAAATAAAGGCATAAGATCTAGCTGTGTGATCCATCGTAAAACATATCCTTTTTTAAGTAATAACTATCTATTATGCTAATACCGAATTAAAACACGCAAACGAACAACTGGCATATGTATCTGTAAAAGTAAAATAGTTTATGAATGGAATTCTATTGAATATATAGATGTTTGGCCTGATATATAGTGTTGTCACGTTTATATATTTCGTAAGCATGTATTCGTTGGCTGTTAGATGAAAGCAATGAATAAGAGCGTCTCTAATAAGAAAAATGTATTAATCATTCCATTGAACAATTCATTAACATTAATACACCATTAGTACTCGACTACTCATCGAATATCTAGATTGTTAATTTCATAAAAAGTTTTGGTCAATCATTTTTCAAATGAAAAAGTTTAAAAAATTGTTGAGATTTATATTATAAATGATTTTGATATCTACAACAAAAAACCGATATCTATTTTCTAAGAATAATCATCGTGATGAATTTTTTTTGAGAATTAATAATTATCTTCATACTATGTAATGTATGGAAAGTATTTGTTAGATAATAAAGCAATATTATTGTATTTTCAAAAAAAAAAATGTACAAACAATGAAAATTATTACACATATTTGTGTTAATTATAACTTTCGACGATAAAAATTCGTATATTAAGATATTATATCAAGTAGAACTTCATTATATTAATTGAAAATAACTCGAATTTAAGATCCACTTTAATCTTCTCTTGAAAAAATTTCGATTACTATAATGTGCCATGTATTTGATGATGTGGATATGATGGTTTTAACACTGTTAAATACATTGAATTGGCATTTTTTACTGGAGAAGTTCGATGTAATACAGTTACATATTCATTATTATTATTATTTTTTGTTTTTGTTTTTGAACAACGAGCAAAAATAAAATTTATTAAAGGACTTTGATAATAAAGACAAATAAGAAGTATAATAAAGAATAAAATTAACATAGAAATAAATATAATATCATGCCATTTAATACGTATTTGTTCATTTTTTAATTGTATATTTTGTGTATTTCTATTAAATAATAAAAAATGATTTGCTATTCCATTATTTTGATATGAATTATTTCTTATTGTTGAATTACTAATAAATCCAAATAAACATATTACTAGCACAAATTGTGACAACATATTTGAATATAAAGAAAAATAAGAAACTTAGTCAAATAGAAGATATAAGAATAGATTGTGTAATAAAAAGCTTACAAATTATGTCTATAATTTATTAGAAAAAAAAAATCTTTCTTTCTTCAAAAGCATTAGACAGAGAAAAAAAACGCATCATATCATTAGAAAAAGTTGTTTTGTGAGGAAAAACTAGATAATTGATGACGTATTTTGAAGAAAAAACATAATTCCATAGAAATGACGTACTTTTAATATTTTCTTTGCACAACAAAGAAAAATTTTGAAATTCTTAAAAGAAGAACTACACGAAATTTTCTTCTTCTATTTATATTTTTAAGATGATATTGAACAAATGCTCTTTCTAATCATACTAATATTTATTAAATGACGCTGATATATCGTTATTCTTATACTTTAATTTTATCTATTTGAACATGTCTCAATTTGTTTCTAAATCGTACTAAGTTCTAATGAATGAAGTATGTCTACACGTGATCTTTTTATAGTCTGTTATTGATAAATATGCTTTTAATGAAGACGTTCAAAGAGTTTAAATATAGGATATACTTCAAACTAAACATGTCATGTACGTGTGAAATGGATATACTCGAACATTGACGATTTAAATAATTCTTCGCATTTATTTATTTATTCATCTGTAATGGATAAATTGGGATTCTTTTTACTCTAACTGGACTTGATATTATTACAAAAATACAATAGTAAGATTATTGAAAACATAATAATGATAATAAAACGAAATATCTAATCCCTATAGATTGAATTTATGTTTTGTACCATCCTATGGCATATATTTAGGCAAAAGTGAACGAGTTGATCCAGGTCGAAAAACTGGGGGAAATGGCCAGAGAAGTATTAAATAGGCTGACAGATATGGACATCATATACTTGCCTCTAAATTTAACCACTTTCCAACTAATTACTGTCAAAACGTCATCGTAACTCAATATCGAAATTATTAGCCAGTGTCTTATAGATAAAATCTCCTGTTATCATAAGTACATATGCACAATTGCCATAGAGTGAATATGTTCATTCTTTTTCTGTTGAGTATTTTTCCTAAATTTATAAACATTGTTCTACTAGACTTTTTGTACTATGAAAATTTCTTTGAACTGGTTGTAGTTTTTTCAGAATTAATTATAGAGAACACAATTGATTCTGTCAAAATATAATCTAACATTCCTTTTCAATTTGCTATAATATTTTATTAAAAACTATGAAAACTATGTTTTTTTTTTGAATTATACAAAGAAGAAAAAAGAAAAATCTTTAGTTCTGTTTTGCAGAAGAAATAATTTGTGGTAAATGAATATCATCACTTAATTGATTTTCATCAATATTTGGCCAATGTTTTTGATTAATACCTTCTCCATGTTTAATATAATTTTGTGATGAAAGTATATATTGAAAATCATGTCCAATACTATATGAATATGATGGATTTTTTCTTGATATAGTTACAATTATTTGTCGATAATTAGGTGGTATTACATCAAATAATTCTTGTTGAAAATCTTTTCGCGATATAGATGTATTTTGTGATAGAGTACAACGAAATTGAAAATGAACATATTTTAATGGATTACGATTTTCAACAAGTAATATAAGACCATCCCAATATTTTCGTAATTCATATATTGTAACACCATCAGGTTGATTATTATATTTATCTGAACTATTTGATACACGTACTTGTTCACCATAAAATATACAAAATTTAATTAAAAATTCACGTTGAATTCGTAGTGAAATTCTTATACGTTCAAGATCTATTACATGTGAACTATGAATAGCTAAAAAAGAAGAAAAGATATATAATATAAAATTATTGTTAAATAACTAACCAATAGTAAATTCAGTATTATCTAAACATTTATTAATTGGATAGAATAAAAGTGGTAAAATAATATATTTTCCTGGTTGAAGAAAACCATTTGTTGAAATAAATTTATGTTGTCCACGTTGACTTATAATTGGTATTGAATAAATACGATAATTTCCATTTGATTGTTCTTCCATATTTATTATTGCAATACAAAGACTAACATCACTTCGTTGAATACGAAGATTTTTACTTATTTTTCTATGAAGTGTTATATCAAGTTCTGTTGCATTTGATAATATTAAATAATAAGCTTTAATAAAGATAAAATAGAAATATAATTTATTAAATTTTATCTTATTTTATATTAATGAAAGAAAACAAATAATTCAAACCTTGCATCATATTCGTTGATGGATAAAAATTAGCTGAATCTCTAACTTCATACCAATTATGTCGTAATTTACAAATATCAACGCATTCAAAATATTTAACAAATGATATAAATGGCATCCAAAAAACACCATCTCGTTTACTTCGTTTTTCATTTAATAATTCACGACGTAAATCAGGATTTTCAGACCATAGATAAGAATCGTCTGACCAATCACCTTTAAAAAATTTTATTTTTATAAAGAAAATAAATTTAAAACTATTTTTTAAGATTATACTTCAAGATCTAATTTGAATTTTTTGAAATCCATGATTTGTTATATCGCGGCAGTCTCTTTTTCAAAAGATATTAAAAAATTACATAAATTCGCATAGAATTCGAATGTTTATAGGAATTATAACTCTCCGCAACTTAATGAGTCTTATAAATTCACATCATTAGTGATTATAGAATATAGTGATAATAGGGTTTTTCGGAAGGTCTTTTGAATATTATTGTTTCAATGTCAGGTACTTAGTCGGAATAAGTGTCTTTACTGTGCTCTAAAAGATCTAATTATATTTTTTTATTTGACTTGAGTAAGTATCTGAAAATGCCACTGTATATACAATTAGCATTTTTAGATTAATTCATTAATAAAGACCCTTTTATATGGTCTAGAAAAGCTTGTTAGCACAGCTGTCGCCGTTGCTAGTAAAATGCACCTAACGACCTTTGACCCTAGTTGCTTACGTCTGTAATAGGGATGTCTGTAGGGGGGAGCCGCAAAACTTCGACTTAAAATTTACATTCACATTTGTTTATATGTGAGTTCCACAAAATTCCTGCAGAGTAACACGAATATTTCAATGTCTCTTTTTAAATTAGAAGTCAAATTCTCTTTGTACAAGTCGTTTAGATATATATGATGATATGGAACAGCAATAGAAATAATTGTGGAGAGCAAAATAAAAATCTTAGTTCCATTAACACGTTCGAGACAATATGGTCAAAAGCTCATTTATTGCAGAAAAACTTGACAAAGTCTAACGTGCTTTGATCAAAACGGCTGATTATTCTGTTATTGATTGAGCAATCTTCATAGCTCATATTCATAAGAGAAAGGTTAACAAAAACCATTCTGAAAAACTACAATTGTCATTGACAAAGAGATGAATTCTCTCATGAATTATGAAACGACAATATTCATGTCTTTAAGATTGAATAGAATTATTTCCAAATTTAAAATAAAATATTTACCTATCCATCTATATGTTCCACCCCATGGATTTCTTAATTTAATTAATCTATGTTTTCCATCTTGTGATTGTCTGACATCTTGTAATGAATAAGCATGAATATTAAGTAAACCATATTTTTCAAATTCTTCATTACTAATAAGATTATTACTACACATAGCACACATTAAAAATTTTTGTGAACGTGCATGTAATAATTTTGACCATAATCTATCATAATCAACATTTTTATCATCAGGATTATTTGATCGACCAAGAATTAATGTTTCACATGGACTTCCTGTAACTGTTGCTAAACCTAATATATATTGAAATTTTTTTTTTTTTAATTTTTCAAATAAAATAAATTAACCTTCACAACAACGACCAGCAATAATTGCTTCATAACTTCCATTTAATTTTGCTAGAGCTTTTTCAATTAATGGAACCTAAATATTCTTTTTATCTTTGATTTATTTTCATTTGAAAAAAGAAAACAAGCAAAAAATATTAAACATATTTTTTACCCAAAGTTGTTTTCGATGTGCTTGAGAATAAGCTAAAGTTTTATTTGGTGTACATGGAAGACGATCATCAATAAGAACTTGAGTCCATTCACCATCTAAAAAAATATAATTATCATTAATAAATTAAAATATTTTGTTTTTTCTTTACCTTTACATAAACGTACACAATAAACTCCTTCTTGATTATATTGTTTAGTAATAAGTACCTAATAATGTTTTGTTTTTTAAATTAAAAAGAAATAAAAAAAACGAAATTTTTTTAATTTACTCTCATTAAATATTCAGGTTCTTCCGCAAGTACACTTAATGCTGTTATAAACCAACAATCACCTAAAGCACCTTGAATGACATCATTCGGTTTTGGATCTCGAAATATTTCCCATTGTGTACGAATATTATCATTCCATTCTTGTGGATTTATTTGATCAGGTCTTAACCATTGAATATTATTACTTGATGTTGTTAAATTTAAATTAACTTGTTGATTAGGTAAAATACTTAATGTTGATCTTGAAAAATTATTTCCATTAATATAAATTGAATGTAATGATCCTGAAAAATGTTCATCTTTAAATCTATTATGTGTTTTTAAACAATTTTGAAGAATTTTTTCAACATGTTTTAAAACAATATGTTCATCAGCTTCACGTTTATGTGCTATAAGAACACTACGTCGATGAATATTTTCTTCTATTAAATTATCATTTTTAATCGATGTATGTAAATTTCGATGACGACTAGCTGGTGAAATACTATATATAAAAATTAATATTATTATTTTTATTATAATCAAGGTAAATAGATATAGGATTATAATATCATTACCTGACTAAAGATGATAAAATTTGTTTATGTTGAGTTTTATTTATATTTGTATGTTCCATAATAGGTATATAAACATTTATTTTATTTGAACCACAATCTATACATATTTGACTATCACTTTCATTTTTTGTATGACATAATTGACATTGCCATTGACGTTTAATAATAGATAATTTTGTTTGTGTTAATTGTTGTTGTTCATTTGGAGAATATTGTTCTAATGATCGTGATCGATTATGTTTTTGTTGTTGAGAATTTTTTAATCGATAATCGGCTTTTGTATTAGATGATGGTGTTGATGAAAGTTGATGACGATGTTGTTGTGTTAGAAGATGAAATTCATGATCAAATGCATAAAGAATTTGATTTAATGATTGTCCAACTTCTTCAGCTACATCAGGAGACATAAAAAAATTTTCTTGTGATACGATAGCACCCATTATTCTTTAAATTGTATGTTCTTCGTTTTCAATCTCCTTGTCCAACCGCGTGTGATTACGAAAAAAAAATGAGGTGAGCAACGACACTCATTTCGCCGTATCTATGTCATACACCTCCACAATTTACACGGTTTACATCAATTATTTCCTCATATATTATATTTGAGATAATGATAAATAAAAAGAAAGAACAAAAAAAAAAACACGAAACCGATCAAAGAAAACGAAAATATATGAAGCAAAAAAGAAAAGATATAACTAGACAGACAACGTGTCATTTAACGCTCGTGATTATATTGAGAAAGAATAGAAGATGTACTTTAATTACTAATGAAAAACTACTAATAATGTTGTGTAAAATGGTCAATTTTTTAAATCGTATTATCATTTCAATTATTTTTCTTTAATCAATTTTTGATGATCGGGAAAGATAAATTTTTTATACTAAATTTATATTTTAAGATCATCTAATCTTTTTTTTTTGTTTCAAAAATAAATGTAATTGTTAATAGTGACATCTATTATTTACAGATAGGATTGATCTAGTCTTCTTAGTTATTTATTTCGATAATAAGAAACTAACTAAAATCATCATTTCAAAGCTCGTGATTTTATATATTCATTCATAATGGAAGTAATTCATGATAAAAATAAACATGAATTTAAAATTGAACTTGATAAATCATCAAATGATAAAGGTATTTTATCATATATTTTAAAATAATAAATATATATATATATAATATATTATAGCTTATTTAACATACAATTTACAAGGTAATACAATCGATTTTCAAAGTACATATGTTCCATCAAAATATCGTGGTCAAGGTCTTGCTGAAAAACTTGTTCAAGTAAATTTTATTTTAATTTAATTATATAAATTTCTTATTATTTTTTTTCCTCTCTTTAGAATGCGTTAAATTTTGTTGATAATGAAAAATCAATTAAAAATATAATTCCATCATGTTCCTATGTTGCTAATTTTTTAACAACAAAAGCTCCTCAATATGCTCGTTATTTAGCTAAATAAAATTTTTCTTTTTCTCTTTTTTTTTTTCAGATGACAACAATTCGTTTAAAACTTCCTTCAAATTTATATCGTCCATGGAAACCACTTTATCGTCAACGATCGAAAAAACAACAAGATCCACCTGCACCATATACACCATTAGAACAACAAATATATGATCATGCTAAAATAAAATTTGATCAAAGAGTTAATATACTTCGGGCAATATTTGCTAAAGAAAGTCAATCATTATCAACAAAATCTCGTTTTGCTCAACTTCAACTTAAAGCAGAAGAACAAGAATTTAAACAATTAATTAATATGGTTAAGTAAGTTCTCTTTTAAAATAGTAGGAAAGTATTCTAATATAACCGAATGTATGAATATATAACAGGTCAAAAGGACTAGATTTTGCACAGTTCTATATGATATACTAATGATTAAAAAGATTATTTAACTTTCGTTTTTTTTTTCGATAAAATTTTAGACAAGAAAATGAACGTTTACTTGCAATACGTCGTGATGATGAACGTTTAGCATTAGATGAAGAAGAAGGTATACGTTCTCAAGTTTTAAATATTTTATCTGAAAAACAATTTCAAGAACATTTAAATATTGAAGAAGACGTTAAACAAATAAAAAAAGAATCTCGTTCATGGGTTAATCCAAATGACTTAACACGTGAAATTGAACGAATGCTTAATGAAAAACATGATTATAATTTTTCAATTGATTTATCGGGTTTAAAACGTACACAATCAGGAAAAGAAATACTTGATCAAAATAAACCAAATTTAGTTTCAATATCACCTTTTGAATCAGAATCAAAGAATGTTGCAAGAAAACCACCTGGTGCTTCGAAATATGAAGAATAGAATATTTTATATCCTTTGTTTCGGTTTTTTTTTTGAATAAAAAAAACATTTTGTTAATGTTAGCATTGATTTGAGAATGTTTCTTTTTTTTTTGTAGATAAAAAAATTGAGAATGTCTCGTTCAACAGCAGGAAGTGCTGGTAGTCGTATAAAATCGGGTAGTGGACCGAAAAAAGATAAACAAATAACTAATGGTAATCATAATAAAAAGAAAGAATCTTCATCAAGTGATGATGAAGATGATGAACCACTCCGTGCACCAATTCAATTAAAAATTGAAGTAAAAATTTTAATTAAAAAAATATTTTTATTTGTTTTTTTACCATTTTTCTTAGTTTGTTAATTCAATTATGTTTCGTCAATGGGAATTAGCAAAAAAATTATGCCAATTTATGTTAATGTATGAACCAAATAATGCTGAAGCTAAACAATATGCACCATTAATTGATTATATGTTAACAAAAGAACAATCGTCTTCATCAGATGATGATGATGATACAAGTGGTAAGATTAATTCATAATAAAATATTTTATATTTTATAATTATTTATTTAGATGATGATGATGATGATGATAAATCATCAAAAAGTAGTGATAGCAGTAGTTCATCTTCATCAGATGAAGATGAAAAACCGAATGATACTCAAGCATCAAAATCAGTCAATACTTCATCAAACAAATGCGCATATCATAAGTGATATAAAACATTATATCCGTCCATTTTATTTTATTTTACTTTTTTTGCATATTTATTCTTAATTTGAATAAATCTCAATTGAATTAATAATATCACCAGAATATATATATCTGTAGATAACTTTTGTTTTTAATAGACTGATACTCATAATGTACGAGCAAGGACGGTTGATTTAGGCTGAAATAATAACGAAGGAACTGTGTTTATGAAGAGAAAAAAAACTTATCAATATCTATATTTCTAATCGTCATTTTTAGAACATCATTTTTTATATCTATAATCACAATTAGACAACGTATTCAAATTTAAAAATAGTTCACGACATTCGTACTAATAATTATGTCTGGTGAATTCTATAAATTACAGTCTAATAAAAAGAAATAAAATTACTGTTATATTTAAGCGTACTCTATGAAATTAACAGATTTTGATATATTTATTTAAACATATTCATCAATTAATTGAAAGTACAACTACACATAGAACGAGAAATATAATTAATGTCATTCATAGATAAATTAATCTTGTATTTTATACTATTCAAGTAAAAACATAACCATTAGTTAAGCTAGTAAAAATATCTCTAATGTTTTATGTTATTATTCTTTCGGATCTGAATCTTTCAGGTAATTTTTTAATATCAATAGAAAATAAAATGACCGATTTAAACAAAAATATGTGGAAGATGATCCATGCTATTCGTTAAATTGCATTATGTTCTACGAAAACTATGAGTAAGTATTTGTAATTGGAATAAATCGCACTGATTATTATAGGATTTACATAGATTGAGACTTAAATACACAAGTTATGCTCCTCCATGAATTCGCTTAGTTCTTTCTCGTAGAATTACTGTCCTGAAGCTAGAGAATTCTTTCCTCATTCTATATCTAATTATAGCAATCATAAAACTGCACAGTTTAACTACAATCTGAGTATCCGATGGAATATATCTGATGCAAACAGAGTCGAATTATTATAGATTTACAATTTACGATTACGCGTGGTCAACTTTTCTAGAAGAAAATTTACTGATAGTAACAATGAAAAATGTTAAACTGCCCTCGGATTCGAATTCTTCATATTTGATTCACTTTTGTTAAATGTTTTGAAACAATACTTTGGTTTACGTTTTTCTTGCATTGTTTTGTACCTATCCAGGAAAGTGCAGATCTAGAAGCAATCAATTAAGCAAACAAGCAAACAATTTATTCTTGTTACACTCTTCTCTTCAAGGAAGAGAACATGAAATGTTTTATTTTTTAATCATTTGTAGGATTATAATAGTTAAAATTTGATTCAGATAGTAGAAAAAGATTTTGGCTATAAGTCTCAACAGCTAATGCATATTTTATATACAGATGATGAATGTTGAACTTGTGTTCTTTCTCCAGTTCGATCATATTTGGCAAGACTAGCATTTGATTTTGATCAGTTTCATAATTTGAATGATTTATTTGCTGTTTTTTTTTTCATTTTACTTTTGTCTTTGATTTTTTTAGAAGCTGTTCGTGGTAAATACTATTTATCTTCTTACATGTATGGTGAGGTTTTCGAATATCATCTTAGGCTCAAACTCAGTGATTTCTTGATTGAACAATGTCATCGTGAAACTTTGAAAAATGCTTGACTACAAGCGAAGTTAGCTTTCTCTGAAATTGTAACTGAATAAACAACAACCAATTGAATAGAAAAAAAGAAAACATGTTCTTTCTTTTTTTCATCTTTATCCAATTATTTGATCTGTATTGATCTGACCAAGTTTTTTTTGTTGTATTTCTTACCTTTCTATAACTTCTAGTCTATTTTTTGAAGTTGTTTTGCCGTGCACGGATATATATGATTTTTAGAAACATTTAATTATTATTAACGGATATTTTAAATAAATATAATCATACGACTACGCTTACTTTCTCGTAATATATAACAAAAAAACAATTGTATACTGTCGTTTACAAATAACATACTATGAATTTGTATTTAGTATAACCATGAAAAAATGTTTCTTTCTAATATTTTAGTTAGTCAAAGCCATTCATTGGAATCCATTATCTCACTTCCTTACGGCAATACGTACGTGCTCTTTATGTCCTATGAGTCATCTATGAAAATTATAAAAAATTAGATGATGAAGTTACCTTTTTCTCGTTCTTTTTCTTGAATTGACAACATTATTACCCTAGTTATACGTAAGAGGTGTTCATATTACTATTTAAAAAAATCCAATCAGAAATTAAAGAGTGACACATTGTCAACAATCGTCATCGGGTTTTTTCCAACTATATAAAATAAATATGAGGCTACTTCGGTTACTTCGATATCATATTTTATTTTATTGCTGGAGAAAATAAGGTAACTGTGCCAGAGACTGATCTTTTAAGTAATGTTGAACGTTTCATTCTTGAATAATTGAAAAGTGAAATCAGCATCGTAAGTATTGAGTTTTTTTGATCATTACTGCTTGTTTTTAGGGAAAGGTAAATATGTGTAAGAAATTGTTCATGTATTTGAAATTATCTATAGTGTCCCAACAGTATTCAGACTCTAGGAGTATGTCATAAAGAAATCAAGTCTAGTGTTCTATGTCTTTAAAACTATTGTATTGTTTATCAGTAAAATAAAAACAGTCCGAATCGAATATGGGGCATAGTTTAATGACAGCTTCAACAAACCTTGGGCTAGTGGGAATTATATCAATTCATTCCTGCACTTTATCTAGTTGGAAAAAGTTTTATGGATGACGTTTGGGAGTCTCTCAAAGCCAGAATCAAAACTGATTCATTTTTATCTCTAATTTTACACATTGTGATTTGTCATTTTATTTATCATTTTTTAGTTTATCTATGTGTAAAGTTGGATTATTAAACGATGAAAGCTAAGAGTTTATCTCATATTAACTATATTACATAATAGGTAGTTCAAAAGAGGAACTTCACTCGAGCTTTTTCCTTGTCTCTCTTTTAATTAAATGCTTCATACATAAAACGACGTAGATTTTTCAATAATTCGTTTTCATATACAAAAATTGCTTGTTCAGAAATATTTGTCAGCCTTGTTTATAATTTGCATTAGCATAAGATTTTTGTTTTAGATAACTGATAGTTTGCAGCCAGACGTAATGGCAACAACTGCTGTTTTACCTCCGCCACCATCTTCATTTGTTTATGAAGAATTAGTTTCACATGTTCAAGCAATTCAAAATCGAATGAATGAAGTCGAGAATATTCTTAAGGATCAATGGATGAATGAGAAAAAAATGCGAAAGGAATTAAAATCTCATTCATTAGCCATTATTGATCCATTTGGAAATAAAATCATTGATGAATATATGGATCATATACCATTGAGTGCAATAATAAGAAAATATAAGAAAGGTTATGTACCAAAATATTTAAAACAATGGATAAAATTTGGTACTATAGAGGAAAATGGTATCTCTCCATTGGCCAAAGATGACCTTCGTTTGTGTGCATGCAACTATAAAAATAATTATCAATTTATTGCATATGGTCATGTGACAGTTTGGATTGCAACTTATAAAAGTGTATCATTTCACCAGTTTATATTGCCAGTTCTACTAATGGATAATACTGAGAAAATCAAACTTCGAATAAAAGATCACCACAAATTTACTAATGTAGAATTAAAATTATGTGAGATCGATCAAACGACTATGCCGAGTGAAGAAGATTGGAATAAAGGTACAATACTCAAGTCAGAAGATACTATTATGTCTTGTCGGTTATATCAAGGTAATAATATCATCATGGCGAAAGTTAAAAATGAAAAAGTAAATGGTTTCTTCTAATATTTCTTCTGATCTTATATTATTTTCTTTTCCTTCGAAACAATTAGGCAACGAACTCGAATGCCACTTTTGGTGTATTTGTGCAAAGTCTTCCTGGAAAACGGTTTTCGGTTTTTGTAAATTCAGCGATGGAGATATATACCGTTAAAACAATGATACAAAAGAAGGAGGATATTCCTCTTGATCAGCAACGTCTTATGCTTTCTGGCAGACAACTTGAAGACGATAGAACACTTGGAGACTACTACATAGCAAATGATGCTATAATTCATATAGTACTACGTTTGCGAGCTGGAATGTACCATTTTACTAGTGGTCGACAAAATTTCAATCGTTTGCCTAACCATTGTGCTGATGCTGTTAGACTCGTTCTTGCATTCAAAATAAAAAATACCAAGCATATTCATCGTTCGTCATCAACTGAATTACAAGAATTTGCTATCCAAGCACATGCCATTCTATCTACTTTATATCGTGAAATTCAAGGGGTTGTAAGTCCATGTGGTGCTCCCAGCTTATGGACGATAGTATCATCAACATTTATTGATAGTGAAAATAGTGACGATGATGATAATGAAGAAGATGATGATGTCTCAAACTAAAAGACAGTTTAAAAGATCCATTTAAAAAATTGATTTCTTTTTAGCATTAACGTATATGTTAACATTTAAGCTTTTTTTATTAAATAGAAAAGAACAATTGATAAATAAATAATGTTTTCTGTATTACAAAGCGTGTCTTGAGGTTACTGTAATGCTCCTTTGCAACGTGCTATGAAGAAATCCGATAAATTTCCTCCCTGAAAATATTCATCACAACAATCACAGTACCTAGTTAACACGATGTGTATTTAAAACTGTTGCACACGAAGAGATCTTTCTGAAGTAAGAACATCTTTGGTAAAAACTCCATTCATAATTGGAAAAATATATTTCTGAAGACATGCAATGAGACACGTCTTATGAAATATACCTGCTATATTTGAGGACGTATTTCTATTCACATGAAGATGTCAAGGTGCTTGTCGAAGCAGATACAAAAAATTCTAAAATCACTTTTAATGTGTATTCAATTGGTTTTTTTCTGTAAATTGTTTCTTCGTATACAACCGCATGTATTCCAATTAGCTAGATACATAACTACGCTGATGATACATTTCATTTTGAACCAATTCTTTTTATGCGGGGCGATTCTCAACATAAGCAACTAATTTAAATAACTTTGACAAAAAAAAGAATGTTTAATCTTCTTACTTATTTTAAATGATTTATACTCTCGGATAAAAGTCTTTCCTGAGTGAGAATGAGAGCCAGACAGAGAGTAGGTTTCGGTTCTGTCTAGGTTTAACTCTGGGTCTCGAGAGCAAATGTCATTGGGGAGCATCTTTCATGAAACTATGTTGAAATCTTGAAAAATTCTTAAAAAAAGAAGTTAATTAAAAGATAAAAATACTATTACCAGTAAATTCCTTTCAAATTTCACATCAAAATTATGTGAAATACTATTTCTGACACTATCCATACAATTATGATCATATTTCAAATAATTTAAGATAAGAAAATTCACATTTTGTTTTATTGTACATATTTTCCATATTATCATACACGATGGCAAAGAAAAACATTAATTACAATATGTAATACCACAAATCCGACTTTTCCTACCTACAATTCATTGTCCACTGATAAACTGACAACATTTGCTTTTGTTTGCAAGTTTCAATCATGCTTAAAAAAGCTTTATCTTCACCATAGATATATGGCAGTCTTATGTAATAGTTAATAAAGCTATCTGTATTGTTTATCCCTTTCTTCACATTTTCGAGACAAATCAAAGTGATTTTATTCCCAAGTAGAATATAGTATGTGTAAAATTTGTAGGGTATGAAGATATGACCTTGAACTATCCTTGTAACATCTCTGGTTCATGTAGTATAACAACAGATAACTAATTTTATAGATGCCACAGTGAGAAATATTAGTGAAAAGTGACATCTATCCTACATATTTCTTCATTTTTGAATTATCAGTTTATTTATAAAAAACGATTTTTAATAATTAAAATAAAAATATATTTTCAATAATATAATGAGTAACTCAATAAAAACGAAATAAAATTGACATTGTCGTAGAATAATGACTCATCACATGATGGGCCAGATGGTTTTGTTCTTTTATTCTTGCCTGATTATGGTAAAAAAATTTAATTTTTCTTTCATTTCTGAATAAATCGATCTAAAATGCCTAGTCAATCTGAATCTGAAGGAAATCAAGATGAACAAAAAAGTAGAAAACCAGCGGGTAATTATCTTATAACTATCCTTATTTGTTCTTATTATGTCTTCTTTTTTTCTTAATTCTTTAGATACTCCATTTAAACAACAACGTTTACCAGCATGGCAACCAATAATAACTGCAGATACAGCTTTACCAGTTTTTTTAATAATTGGTTTAATATTTATTCCAATTGGTATTGTACTAATCATTACATCCGAACGAGTATGATCTATTCTTTTATCTAGAATTCTATTAATAATTTAATTAATTGAAGGTACTTGAATATGATATTGATTATACAGATTCAAATTGTATGAGTACAAGTGAAGCAAATAGAACATGTGCCGATGTATTACAGAGTAAAAATTATACTGGTGTATCATGTATATGTAATGCAACATTTAGATTAGATCAATCATTTACTGTTAGTAGATTTATTTTAATATTTTAAAAGAAAAAAAATGTTTTTTTAGGGTGAAGTTTATTTTTATTATGGCTTAATAAACTATTATCAAAATCATCGTCGTTATGTTAAATCTCGTGATGATAATCAGTTATTAGGTAAAACAGATCGAGTTAATACTGATTGTCAACCATTTCAAGTAAATGGTAGTGGTATAGATTACACACCATGTGGTGCTATTGCAAATTCGAAATTTAATGGTTTGTTTTTATAAACTTATTATTAAAAAATTTTGTTTGGTTTTTTTTTATTGTGTATTAGATACGTTAACATTACGATTGAATGGTAATCAAACTGTTCCATTTACAAATCTTGGCATTGCATGGACAACAGATAAAGCAGTAAAATTTAAAAATCCGCCAGAAGCAGCTACTTGTAAATATAAAAGATTCATTTTTTTTTTTGTAATAAATGATAAATTTTATTTAAATAGTTTTTGCTAATAATCCTCACCCACCAAATTGGAATTATACTGCTTGGGATTTAGATAGAAATAATACTGATAATAATGGTTATCAAAATGAAGATTTTATTGTATGGATGCGTACTGCTGCAATGCCAACATTTAGAAAATTATATAGAAAATTAAATTTAACTACTTCGAGTATTTTTCAAAATGGTTTACCTCAAGGAAATTATGTATTAACAATAAATTATAGTAAAAATTTTATTTAATTAATTAAAATATAAAATTTTTATTTTTAAAGGTTATCCAGTATCAAGTTTTTCTGGAAGAAAACAATTTATTATAAGTACAACATCTTGGATGGGAGGAAAAAATCCATTTCTTGGTTGGGCTTATATTGTTGTTGGAATTATTTGTATGATTGCATTTGTGGCATTTTTTATTCTTCATAAAACATGGAAAACGTAAGATTTATTGAAATTTAATATATTTATATGTCACTATGACCTTAAAAGATATAGATTAATATTCAATTGAATTTCGAGTGGATCATGCGGAATGATATTAGTGTAGTCAATATATCTATATCATAGATTGATATTTTAGTTAGAATACTTAACTATATTTTGTTTCAGCTTGATTACATTTTCTTCATTAAAAATTGTAATTGTCCGAAAGAAGATGAACGGAAATTCATAATGACGTGTTAAATTAATTTTTATATAAATCAGTATTCACTATTCAATAATTATTTCAAATATTTACATGAATAAAATTCTATCGAATATCTTAGTCAATATTTATTATTTTGATGTAAGATCCCTTGATTATTTTATAAAAAAATACAACAAATTCTTATTGGTCTATGTCAATTTGATGTGTCTCATGCTTATATTATTTCTAACCAGATAGATGCTGTCAGTCAATAAAATATGTCATTTCAAATAATGATTCGTATAATTGAATTTTATGAAAATATATTTCATTATAAGCAATTTCTTTTCAGTATATAAACAAATTATTGTTGTAACGTACGAGTTATAAAATGTTCTTTTTATCTTCATAAATGTATATCTCTTATCATTTGCATATTATATCATATTTGAAACAGATGACCTAAGGTTTTTTTTTCTTTTCAATTCTGTCTTGATACTTTGCCCAGGTGATCTCATATGTTAACAAATATGATAATATTCAAGTAAACCACAGATTTTTATTTTTAACTTGTAAGACTATTAAAAATATTTATATCGGAAATTAATCATTTTTTATAACAAAAGCTATATAATAGAACTATTCTTCAAAGCTAATTCTTTTTCTAGTGTCAAAATGCTTAGAAGTGTTTATAAGCATATATTCGTTCGATACTTAATATTTTTTTTTTCTGTGTCACACAAGGGAAATTAAGTTTTTTTATTACTAATATTATCAAACTAAAATAAAGTTTCTATGTTGTTTTTAAATTATTCGCTCTCTTTTTTTCTTTTATGTTAATAGGAAACAATGAGATAATTACAATCAATCAAAAAAAGAAAAAGAAAATAATTGATTAACATATCAGATGAGTTCAATAACAAAAAAACAAACTAACAACAACAAAAAAAAATTGTCTTAAAGACAATAGAATTTTGTTTTTTATTTCTACTTACTAAGCTTTACATTGCTTGACTATTTCTTTCTTATCGATCATTTCTTATCTATCTTTCTTTTTTCTTATTTAGACAAAATCGACCTCCAATGTAAGTCAATCGAATAAAAAATAACGAAGAAGATGAAGTATATATTCGTTGCAATATTGGTGTATTTATATTAATCTCTACTCATTATTTTGTTGTTATTATTATTTTCGCTTTTGTTTCTCATATACATATGAAAAATAAAATATATTTGTCGTCATATTGCTTTCGTTTCGTTTTTGTTTTTTTGGAAATGAAAGATTTATTCTATTTCAGATTGTATAATATTAATCATAATGTCATCAGAAGAAACAACACCTAGGTGAGAAATAAAATATATATATTGAACAGATATTATAAAAACGAAAAAACAAATAAATAAAAAATGTTATCTTTTGTTTCTTCGAGAAATGTAACCAGAATCATACGATACTTAGTTTATCAAATAATAGAAAGAACAAAAAAAAAAGACAATATAGTTTTTTGTTTTTTTTTTTAAATAGCATTTTTTTGTTATAATACAATAGTGATATATTATCGAATATGAAAAAATTTGTTCATCGTCGAATGACTTCTTTATCTACGCTTGATGATATTCTGGCTAAGAGTAAACAGTTACTCAGGTAGATTTGCTGCTCATTCGTTTATTAAAAATTACAAAAAAAAAAAAAAAAAAGAAAAATTTAATTTTTTTTTTATTTTAATGCAAAAATCTAAATAGAAAAGAATATTTTCATATTCATAGTTTTTCACCAGAAAATTCATCAATAACTCAAAGTCCATTAGAAGAATCTGATCAAATGATAATAATATCTTCGGATACACAACAATCAAATAATATTGATATAACTAATGAAAAATCTTCCAATAATCAAACAAATATAGAATGCCTTCCAAATTCAACAAATGAATGTTCTAATACAACAACATTTATTATCACATCACCATCAATTCATTCAAATTTATCAACTGAACAAAATGATTTAAAAGAACAATTAAATTCTTCATCATCATCATCACATCTTCATACAAAACAATATCGAAATGAACATAGAAGAAATAAAAGTGATCCAATTAAATCAGCAAGTGTTGAAGATCTTTCTTTAACTAATTCAAAAAATGATAATGATTTATTAAATAATAATTCAACAAATGCAATTATACGAAGAAAATCCTCAACTAAAATAAATTCAAATAATACATCACCAACAACATCTATTAAACACGTCACACAAGAAAAATCTTCATTAACAACAAAAAAAAAGAAAGCGTGGTATAATGTAAGTATTTATCGGATTTTTATGATCTATTTTTATCGTTTAGTAATTAGAGACCTTTCTATTTATTCTTACCTTTATGTAATTCATCTACTATATGTATATTTTCTTTTTCTCAACGCTTCAATGAGTCAATCTTTGTATAAAGTAAAGAAATAATGATGATCATTTTTTTTTCTTCTTCTTCTATTTTTCTCTTATGTATACGGCATGTGTTTTTTTGAAAGAGATATATGCACGAGAACGAAATAATGTAATAGTAGACTTGTTTAAAAACTGAAAGGTCGTCGAACGAGAAAAAAAAAAGAAAGAAATCATCGAAGAGCAAAATAAAGTATACATTAAAACAAATTACCAATATAGATATCATTTATATTTATGATTAACTATATTGATTATAATGGATTTGTTTTATTAGTTTTTTTTCTATATTAATTTTAAATGGATACAATTCGATTATTTCTTGGTTCGAATAATAATCGAAATTCTAAAAGAAAAAAACGTTTAATCAATAAAAATCCTGAAGAAATACAAACTTCAAATAATAATATTTTAATTACAAATGATGATGAAGAAAAACTTTCAAAAGAAAATATTAAATCATTTTTATCAACACAATCACCATCAATATCTGCACTTTCATATCTTCCATTATTACATCATGAACTTGAAACATGGTCTGGTGTATCAATACCATTAACAACAAATACAGATAATACAATTATAGCAGCTAGTGCTTCACAATCAGTATCAAATGCTCAATCATTTACAATAAATCATGCATCAAAACGTCGTCGATCATTTACTATAAATAATAAACGAAGATATCCAAGACATTCATTAGTTCTTGATCAACATATTCATCAAACATCAACATTTAGACGAACTAAATCTCATCGATATCCTGATAGAATAAGAAAACATTCAATTAAAACTAGATATGGATCAGAAAAATTACCAAGAAATCGTATTCAAGTAAATAAAGATACATTTTGAAAAACTAACATCAATTGCTTCAACACAATAACTTTATATATATATTAGTGCACTAATTTATTAATATAATTCGGTGCTTTGCATCTTATAGTTAACTTTTTTTTTTACATTGTACATTAATTTCTTTTATTTTTAATTATAAATTTATTTAATTTAGCCATTTCAATCAACATATCGACAACGAAATGAAGAATTTCATAAAGTTTTTAAAGAATTACCAACTACTGAACGATTACTTGTTGGTAAGAAATAATTTAATTTTAGAAAATAATTTGTTTTTGTTTTTCTTTCTTTTAGATTATTCATGTGCATTACAAAAAGATATATTAACTCAAGGTCGAATGTATTTATCTCAAAATTATGTTTGTTTTTATGCAAATATTCTTAATTGGAAAACAAATTTATGTTTAAAATTTCAAGATATTGTTAATATAACACGTGAAAAAACAGCAAAAGTTATATCAAATGCTATTGAAATAAAAACAAATAAAGCAGAAAAATATTTTTTTGCAAGTTTTGTAACACGTGAAAAAACATATAATTTAATATATCAACTATGGAAAGCTGTAATAGATGAAAAAGTATTCATTTTTTCTTTTATTAACGAAAAAAAAAATATTATTTTAGCCAATATCTAATGAACAATTATGGAAAATGATTCATGAAAATTATGGAGATGATTTAGATATGACAACTGATGAGGAAGATACATGTCATAAAACATCATTTGATTCATCAAAACAACCGATACAATCAAATGATAAATATGATGTAAGAATAAATTTATTAGATTTTTATATTAAAAATTATTAATTATGATTTGATAGAAAATCATTTCAATTCGATTTAAATAATTTGTTCGTGTATGTAACTTAGAAAATTAAAAAATATAATCAGGTTTTTTAAGCTTATAAACACGAACAATTTATTATAAATCAATTGAATTGATTCTTCTACATATCTTTTTATTTGATAAATAAATTCTATTAAATTTAGTTATCGAATATTGTTTTGGTAAGTTAGTCTTGATGTGTTTTATTAAAAAAAAGAATATATAGTTATCCCGAATGAGCATTAAATAATTGCTTTGTTCTTTTATGTTGTTAATTAAATAACGACTATTAGTACAAAGAATGTTAGCATTATTATTGTATTATTGTTAAAAATTTTTTTTTTATAAAAAATAAATATTATTATTCTTTAGCGTATAACATTAGATCCAATTGAATCAAAAACTATTCAACAAGATGATGATTATTCAAGTATATCATCACGTGGTGAACATCAAACAGATGATGAAAATATAAATTCAATTAATAATGATATAATAAAAAATCCATCTATAGAACAATCTCAATCAAGTTTAATTAAACAAGATATAAATAAAACATCTAGTTTGTTTTATAGAAATTTTCTTTTTTTGATGATAAATTATTTATTAATTTCTATAGATAATACAGAAATACATTATTTAAAACAATGTCCATGTGAATCACATTTAGCAACTGAAATAATTAATCGAACATATTCAATGTCAGTTGAACAACTTTTTGATTATATATTTGGTACTAATGATTTTGTTGTTGCTTATCGAAAATCACGTCGTATTAAAGGTATTGTAAATTTAAAAAAATGTTTTTCTCTTTAGATTTCTTTTTATAGATTATCATGCTAGTGAATGGAAAATGAATAATGAAACAAGAAAACGTGAACGTTTATGTACTTATAAAGTTACTGTTTCTGCTGTTTTTGGTTCAACAACAATTTGTTCTAATGAAAGACAAGTAAAATTGTCTTCTTTTTCTTCTAGTAATATTCTTTTATATGAATGATTTAATTAACAGATTATTGAAAATGAATCATCAAAATCACATTATATAATATATACGGAAGTACGAAATGAAGGAATAAAATATGCTGATTCATTTTTTGTTGCATCTCGTTATTGTCTTGTACAAATTGGACCAAATAAATCGCATTTTAAATTAACATGCGAAGTTAGATATATTAAAAGCGTAATGGCTATTATAAAGGGTAAGTTAGAAAAGGTTGTTCTTTTAGTTTTTTTTTTATCAAAATATTTCAATTGGAAGTTATCATAACGTGCGGTGATCACGCCATTTTTTACGAAGAGTCATACATAACCAACAATCATTCTTTTTCTTTTCCTATTGTGCAAGAAAAACTCAGCACATTGGTTGTCTTTTTTCTTGTTCTGTCATTAAAATAGTCGTCTGTTGATGGTGTCATATATAGGTAGTGGTTATATAAAAATACAAAAAAAAAATGAGTAAATCAGCATACGATACTATTCATTCATTCGTAAAAACGACTAAATATGAAAAAGTTGAAAATAAAAAAATCAATATCTCGTTTTATTAAATGTCATATTTTATGTGCACGTTCAGCGTTCATCGAAAAAAATGCTATGGCAGCACTTCAAGATTCATTTACAGATTTAAGTAAGTGTAATCTTTTATATTTATATTATCTTGCTTTATTGCTTTACTGTTTGGCTTATTTATTTATTTTGTTTTTGTTTTTGTAAAAGATAACCGAATTGATCTATTAATATTATCAAGTGTGCTTTGCTAGAAAAATATTAAAAAATAATTATATTTTTATTTAGTGAAACGTATGGATCATGAATCTTCGAAACGAACACGAGCACAAAGTGCATGTAAAACTACTAATGAACAAGAACAATTAGATCAATCACAATTAGTTACAAATTCAAGATTATCACAAGAAGAACAAATAACTGAATTAACTTCTTCGACAAATGATTTATCAATTAATTCACAACAAGAAGAATCAACTCAAGATGATATTAGTATATATATATATAATTAATAAAAAAACAACTCATGTATTTATTTTTAATCTAGGTGCAGATGTTGTTTTACAAGAATCATTTTTTTCATCTAAAAATAATTTTTTAACATTATTTTGTTTAATTTCGTAAGTATTTTACATATTTTTAACAATAAAAAGAAAATTTTTTTTATTTTTTCTAGAGTATTATTTTTACTTATTGTGAACATATTTTTATGTGTAAAATTAAATCATATTGATCAAATGACCGATCGTCTTGTTCAAAATTACCCGACATCATTCAATAGATTTTTGTAAGATAATATTTATTTGATTTTTTATTTGAAATAAAATTCTTTTAGATATCAACAAGATGATAATGAATGGTCATCATTATTAAAAAAACAAGAAGAATATTATCAAACTCAGTTAACTAGTCTTCATTCTGTATTAATAACAACACATAATGCATTAAAAAATGTTTGTTTTTATATTGACGTTTTTTTTTTAATTAAATAATTTATTTAAATAGGTCACCAATGCATTATATCAATTATCTCAATTGAGCAGTGGATCAAGTTAAAATACACCTATTTGATTATAATAATTCAATTATGGTGTCTACAATACCGGTGTTTCTTTTCATTTTTTCTTTCTGTTTTTAATTGTATATTTATTCGTTAGGAGAAATATGATTTTATTTCTTTTTCTTTTTTTTTTACTCAATATTCAATATTCGATTAAATGAAAACGAATTTTTTTTGTTTATGTTTAAATATAAAAAATACATCTATTGTCGCTAAAAGAAAACGATTGTTTCCTTTTTTCGAGATGGGTCGAAAGTATTATTGTAATTATTGTGATAAAAGAATACCACCTGGTTTAAATCATCGAAAAAATCATAATCAAAGTATTCAACATATTAATAATAAACGAATTTATTATCTTCAATTCAAAGGTTTAAATAATTATTTTGATGATATTTGTCATAGAAATGATTTTATTTAGATTATTTTGAAATATTATTAGATGAACGATCAAAAAGAGTTTGTAATAAATGGAATCAAACTGGTTCATGTTCATTTGGTGATAATTGTAAATATTCACATCGAACAAATTATGAACTTATTCAACTAATTGAACAAGGAAAACAAAGTATTTTATTTTTTTTTAAAATAATGTTCTTTTAATATAAAATTAGATTATAATAATCAACCAAATTTTGATGTTCATCGATGGATACAAAAAAAACTGCCAAATGATATTATTTTGCCTGAATCTCTTTCTTGATGATTTATAAATAGATTAGAATATCATGACAGAATGTATTTATCAATAAATTCCTGCAGGAAAAAACTTCTTTTTTCCGTTCTTATTTCTATAATAAAAGTATATATTATTATTATGTAAAATAAAGTGAAATAAAATTATTCTCATAATATTGTATTTTTAATGCCATACTTTTTTTATGATAATGTCTCAGTGACCTAGGTTAAGAACTTTTGAACTTGTATATCTATTATTGCATGAAAATAAACAGCAAAATCCAGTAATATATTCTTTCAAAAATGAAAGAATCTCTAGTATATACTATCTAATGCAGTGATAATACTAAATGTATAGGATTACATTAAAGTCGATTTAATTATAAAATAATTGGAAATAATAAAAACAATCCATTCATAGATTAATCATATTGACGTAGATTAATGATAGTAATAATAAAAATATGTCTCGAGATTCTGACAGGTAAATAATATTCTCTATTGTTTCACAAATTTATATAGGTTTCATTTTCATAGTAACTAGAATTAAAAAGCAACCTATGTATGAATCATTTTACAGTTGAATCCTATTGCACATTTTGGCAAATATTTAACTAATAACAAAAAATGTACGTTTATATATCCAAGAATATTTGATTCACTCTCTATTTAATGAACAAAATATAAATAAGCGGAACAAATTTTTATTTGATGATTTATATTATTGTAATATGAAAAGAATTATATTTGTCAATTTTTTGTCTGCATAATAAATATACTTTCAACATCATTTTCACATCACAACAATTTCAATGTATTTTTAATTAATTCTAATGGATACGAACCTTCAATTGGTTCAGCAACAGTGATGGCATCAGTTCGGTTTGAGACAAGGAGAATCGCATAAAGATGAGAAAAAATCAGCTCCTAATATAGTTAAAAATGTTCTCCATATATATTTTTCCTAGTGTTTGGGTTTCTTCATTTTCTAAAATAAATCTTTCGAGACATTTTCAATTCATTAATCGTAACATGATCGACAACATTATGTTAATCTATTAATTGAAAGTATTTCTTAAAAAGCATATTCAACTAGAGTAGCATAGCACGCTAAAGAAATTAAAAAGTATGCTTCACATTCGATACTATTACTCGTTTATTTACAATCAAAAGCATTAGAGGCAAATATATTTTTTGAGTAAAATGACGTCTTTTTACGGTATATTGAAATAGATACTTTGATTTTTTAGGATTATATCAAGACTAGTGTATCAGAAGATAAAATAACACTCTGAGATTACATTTCTTCATGAACAAGCTCTACAATAACTATCATTTCTTTAATAAAATGGAAGAAGCGTGGCTTATTTATGATCATGCGAATTACTCTGTTCTGCTTTCAAGACGTTTAAAAATAGTTTTGAAACAAAAATTTTTCGTTAGAAAAAAATTTAGATAATTGAGTCCTTCTCAACCGCAGCGATCAAAAATGACAAACAGTATAACAATTTCTCATATAACGGATGGGCCAGAATAAATGGGTAGCTTAGTATTTTATAGATTTCTTCGTTATTTTTTCTTACAATTAAGAAATTTTTTTATCAAAATGTGGAGCTTGAAATTCTCTACAAAACTATATACTGTTGAAATGAAAACCCACTTTAAAGGTATTTGAAAAACGATGAAGAATAAAAATATATAAAACTAGCGGAGGTACCCGCTGTAAAGAGAATATGGTGGAAGTTTTGCATCTTCAATCCGACTTTTTCTGCTGTACGTAACACGTCTTTTATAGGACTGTTTCCCCTGTGGGTGAACCATCTGCAAAAGAAATTTTCGCGTCATATCTGACACCTATTGGACCGGACTTTTACCGGCATGCGTCAGGCATCTTTAACAGGATTGTTCCTGCTATGCGTTAGGAGTTCGCCATTGGACTCTTCTCGCCGTAAGTGATACCTCTTTCACAGGGCTTTTTTCACTGTACCTGGAACCTCTGCTACAGAGCTTTTCCCACCGTGCATGGGTATCTTTCGCAGAACTTTTCCCGCCGTGCGTGAAATATCTTTCACAAAGCTTTTCCCACCGTACTTCAGGAATTTTTCAGAGCTTATCCTGCTGTGCGTGAAGTATTTTTTCGAGCTTTTCCCGCCGTGCTTGGAGTATCTTTCACAGACCATTTCCCACTGTGCATCAGGCATCTCCAACAGGACTCTTCTCATCTGGCTCAAGCTGACATGCTCACTCGCATCCACTCTGGTCACGATCACTCTCAAATTTATATTGAACTGCGTCATTTGATTAGAAAGTGAATAAAATCACGGTCTCTTACGACTCGGATGAAGTTTCACGCACGCCTTCCTTTCTCACCGCCAATCACTCAGCTGACTTTCCTTAGCACTCAAGGAGCTGATGCGGATAGTTCTGTGACGCTATCTTTCACGATGACTAAATACATAGCGAACAGACTCATAAGAATCTCGGTCTGTATTAATTGCGATGAAATTTCACCCTCACCCCTTCCACGCACCCCGTTTGGTAGTTCCAACCTGACGATGACTTTCCTCAAAAGCTAAGGAAGTAGTGTGGAAACTTTTGTGACGCTAGCTATCGCACGGACTGAATGCATAGCGAACAGACAAACGTTCTTCCTTAAATATACAGATACGTCATCGTTGTGAATCAAGGAAACGCTTGTATACATTTTTTTCTCTTATAGCCTATTAGAAGCATTCGATTTTAATATTTAAACCAAAGAACCATCGATACAAAATGATTCATCTTAGAATCATAACAAAATTCGCTAAAATTCTGAAAAATTCGCACAAATTTCATTGCCATATAATTTGGGTGAAATTTCACCCAAACACTATCATACTACTATTATTGGTAACAACACTCTATAAAACCACCAATGGACTCAGAAAACCACCGCGGAAAGTTTGGTAGTGTTAGTTAAGACAATACTATCTGGGTTAGATTCCACCCACACCCAAACACCCAAACTCACACTCTCGATGGGTGACCTCGCTATGACCTTCCTCTGGGTCTGGGGAGGCACCATGGAAAGTTTGGTGGTCGCAGCTTTTACAGGGACTGAATGCATAGCGAACAAACAAACAAACAGACAGACAGACAGACATTCTTCTTTATATATATAGATGTTCTACTTTCTAACTGATTAAGTACAATGAATGTTTACACTTTGTTTTCCAGATTTTCATTACTTATTTCATTACATTAAAAAAAGAAATTATATGGAAAGATACAAAGTTAAACGCTGTACAATTTACATACGACTGATTTTTTAATAATTGCACTTTTTTGTTCTCAAAATGGATATAACTTTGAGTAACCAGATTTTGACCATGTGGAAATAATTTTTTTTCCTATCGTATTTACTTATGATTGTTCATGGTAAATTGTAGAACTTTTCATGCTGCATCTTGTGGCGTATTATATTTTTTTCTAATAAAGCATATGAGACAATAAAAAGATGAAATTAAAAGAATCAAATTTATCGTGTACTCAAAAAATTGATATTTTTGCGTGGTCGAAATTTGGTTGCTCTAAGTTATGTCCATTTTTGAGAAGAAAAAATGCAATTATTAAATAATTAGTCTTATGTAAATTGTGCAGCTTTTAACGCTGTATCTTTTCGTATGGTTCGTATTTTTAACATGGTGAAGTGGTGTGAATTACATGCGAAGTATGATCATTCATTATGCCTAACTAGTTAGAAAGCTGACCGTTTTATATATCTTTACTTTTCATTTTGAAAGTATGTTCTAGTAGAAAATTTCAACCTCCACATTTTGATAGAAATATTTCTTGATTGTAAGAAAAAAATAAGGAAGAAATCTATAAAATACTAAGTTACCCATTTATTCTGGACCACCTCTTATATAAAAACATTTATGTAACTAAACACTTATTTTGGCACGTTTTTCGAGTCATTCCACTTTAATCTTCTTTCTCCTCTAAAACGGAAGAATTTCAAAAACAAAATAAGGACTATGCACTGTCCTCATCTTGACATGATCTTTCAAATAAAAAAACAATAAATATACTGAAAGTTATTGGGCTGAGAAATGTAGGAAATAAAATTAGTTACTTTTGACTTTTGTTTTGTCCCTATCTCAATCAAACATCATAGTATTAAGCTAAAAATTTTAACACAATTTCCTCAGTTCAGCCCATTTCAATGTACCTCCCTTAATATCGGTTTTCCAGAATGGGTGTATGTGCCACGATCCACTATACACAAACCAACTGAGGCTGTTACACCAAGCATGAACACTGGAAAGTACAATGAATCAAAAAAACTATTTCTACCATCTCACGACAATATCTACCATAAACACGCCACCTGAACAATTAAAAAAATCTGAAATTCAACATAATCCAAAATTTTCATCCACCAATACACACTCCCACAAGAAAACAATCACTATACCGAAAAACGAACTGCACGATTCAACGACAGTTTGCACATGCACCACGGCCGACCATACAAGCCGCCTCATGCTAGCACCGCGACCAATATCAATTACTCAAACTAACCAGCACCGTTCAACTGATAGTTGTTCAACCACTGTTCGCATCACATGTACTCTCACATGAGGTGAGCGAAACATAAATATTGCTTCGGAGTGAGCAAAAGAAGTGAAGAGAAATTTGATAAGGAATGTGAGAGTGAGGGTACGATGTGAAATGAGATGAACTAATGTTAGTTTTGTTTGGATGGTTGAAAAAAACGTTTATATCTTTATAGCTGTTTGTATTTGTAGTGATGCTTGAGTGTGTATGGTAGTTGACGATTGTAGTCTATTGGAGAATGTGCTCTTTGTTATATATTGGATGAGGGAATATGTGTAAAATTTAGTTTCTCATTATTTGATTTGTGTGTGGTACTGCGCATTTTGCGGTTTCCGTGAATTTGAGGTGGAGGCTGAGACAAGGAAATGTGAAGACCGAATCGAGTTCGGAGTAACTGCGCTGGAATTAGTTGCATCCGGATATTGTATGTCTCAGCAGCTATATGTTTTTGATGAAATCGCTGTAAATGGTTTTAGGATGCAAAAAATTTTGTTTGTTTTATGTGGACGCGTTTTTCACTCGTAGTGCAGTGTGGAACAAGTATGATGAATTTGAAAAATGAGGTTGGGACTGTATGAAAGGTGTACTAGTTAAAGCTTTTGTTTGAATTGTTTCAGTGTTATTGCTGGTAAATGATTTGATGAAAGGTTTTCAGATTAGTATGTTAGTAATTTTAAAGTCTTATAGGGTTACATTGATCGGTTTTAGAAAACTTCATTACGAAATCAATATGCTGTGCTTAATGTATGATTATATCGTTTGAATGAATTTATAGATGCTATCATTATCTTTGTTATAAAACAGGCTAATGTGAAACCGAATTTGATGAATTGGAACAGGGTGCATGAATTGGATTATGTTTGGGTTCGAATCTGCTGTGTTTATAGTTGTCAGTAGTTAGCAAAGGTAAGTATTCTTATTTGAGGGGGAATAATTCATGGTCTTAGTGGAGACTGGACATAGGTAGAAGATGTTGAAGTATCATTTATGACATCAAAGCCTACGGGTCGATATTTTGAGTGCGAAAAAAGAAAAGTTTTATCTGTTATTTTAACACTAGGCTTAGATTTTCAATACAGGCATGAAATTTTCACTCTTACGTATTGCTTTTGAATGGAATTGCCAAAGTACTCATTGTACATATGATAATTCATTTCTTTTCTCAGTTTTATTATGGCGCAATCACTAAACAGAGTTGCTCATGCATTTACCTGTTTTAACGTCCTCTCGATTCTCAACCTGAATTTGATTATCATGATTGATTTGTTACTTGCGTTCGATCGTTATGGGCAATATCTGAGTACATCGATCATCGACGTCTATGATACGGCCAAAACTCCATTGTAAGGATTATCAAGCGAACTCATATTTGGAAGAATCAGTTCCTCTGTTGAGATCTTACTTCAGTTCGAAATACTTTAATTATTTCGATTAAATTGTACGTCTTCTCATAGCTCTTTTCGCTGCCTGTGAGATACTTCAGCTTTTCGACTTCCTAGCCAACCAATTTCCGAGCAATCAAGAATCAAGCCAAATCTCTGATCTTCGATATCCATAAGCACATCATTCATAACCACATTACATCTTCCCTACAACATCAACACCTTGATCTCTGATCATCTGTTGATATCGTTGCAGATCCAAATTACGTAGCATACAGCAACAAAATATTTTCGACCTGCATTTTACAGCTAGATGTCATCGTTCCGCAAATTACATTCCAACCAGTTAACCCACTGCAATTTCCCTACAACTATAAGTGACAACAATAAATTTTTCTGAGCTACACCAATAACCCTCTTCAACTACGCACAAGTGTTCTCGTATATACGTCTACAGATCCTATGTTTTCAAGCCTTTTCCTAAGTTTTCAAAACTACTTATCACACGAGTCACCAGCTTCTTCTTATACTAAACACGCGTTTCAAACTTCCACAAACAACATTTTCGCAACATAATCATACAAAACACATTCATGCACTTTTAATGCAGTAAAATTGATGACCATGAGGTCTTGGGAGTACCAAAAAACAAGAAAAACGAGAAAGGGAAAAATGCAAAGAGCAACACAAAAAACGAAGAGAAAAAAGAAGCTAGCCAAAAAAAGATTCCGGAAAAAAATGAGCACTTGAACGTTCTCCATATCAAAACAAGGAAGAAAAGAACAAGAAGAATTGGAAGAACCCACTTCATACATCTTTCAAACACTGATTCATTGTCAATGAATCACATAGAAACTCTTAATCACTTATGCTATAAAGTATCGGTTCCAAGATTTATAAGATCTGTCTTCAAAAGAAAGTTTATCGAAAAGATATGTAAAGAGAAAATCACCAATACCTAGACAATTAATGGAACGTTTAAGACATGTGAAACAAAACTGAAACAGAAGAGAGCGTTGAAGATCAGTGAAAAACGGAAGAATACATTCACGCACTTTTTTGAACATCATACTCAACAAGCAATGTTATCGTCACATAAACAAACAAAAATACGAACAGAATCAGGAAAACAAGAATCATAATTAAACTTCTCTTCATCTCTAACATTAACTAAAAATTGAAAAAGAAGACCAGGATAAGGATAACGACATTTGCTGTCACTACGAGATTTGAAAAGGTCATCAACTTTATCATTGCGCCAACGATCGTAATCACTTTGTTTCCAATTGGTGAGATTTTGGATCCATTTCCAAGTTGCCAAATCACCAGTAAAGTACCAATCACGACAATTGCCACACTTGGCACAAGGACGACCTTTACAAGGAAGTTCCTTGTATGTACTAGACGCAGCGAATCCTGAAATCTCTAAAAATGGAAGTTGCATATATTCAAAGTAATATTAAAATAAACTTGATAGTTTCATCACCGTGAAATATAAATGGATAACTCCTATTGAAAAGTACAGAAAGAAAAGTGAATATTCTCAAGTTTGTCGTATGGAATTACACATATCAAACTTAAATTTTGCCTGCAGATATAAAACATTTTACGTTCAAAAAATTCCGAATCAGAAAAACTCCACTTCAGGTTATTAAGACACGATCTTACGATGTTCATATTTTCATACATAAAATCATAACATTATTTTTATGCCTTTCGCATTGTATTCTTCGCACAATATCATCAATATTATCGACTTACTTCAGTTCGGTTCATAACATACAGATAACTATATATATATGCGAATGACTCAACTGTATAAGATTAGATCAAGATACTAATGATACGATATTCATGTTCATTGGAAAACAGATAATAAAAATTGCATAAGAATTAAGAAAAGGTCACAGAAGCGTGGCAATTTCCCTGTAAATGGCGCTCACTATACTAAATTCTCTCAGAGAAAAAAATGTAGTAACTTCGATACAGTTGTCAAGGCCCTGATGAAATGATTCTAATGCGAAAATAAATTGTTTATATCATATGACACAGTTAGAAAAGCATTGATGAAGCTTCAAAAATTTAATTGAAGTGTCCATTTTCTCACTGGAAATGTTGTCTTTTTAATGTTTGTCATTCTGCCGCTGCGTAGATTTTGTTAGGAGTGAATCTATCAACTTTCCGAGCTACACCCAACTTGTGAAAATACGACCTATTTCAAATTTAAGGTTGAACACTGGTTTTCACGGATTATATTTTTGTCTTATTGAAAACAAAACACTTGTTCGTTGCTTCCATGCTGTTTTAACTACAATAACCATCCTTTAAAGTATCAATTAACACCATTCAAACTTTCATTGAGATTAGCTTTGTTTCTGAAAAATATTACCTTTGTAGAACATTCAGAATAAAACATCCTATTTTCGTTAAAAACCAAAGCTTAATAGTGAAGAACACATAGCGACTTGAATACATGGTTCATGAGTATTGAAGACTCTTCTAACTTCAAAATTAATACAATATCGAAAGCGAAAGATTGTGGAGCCGATATAACTTTTGGTGTGCTACAATTTTCGATGCTGACAGTGAATAGTTGTTTTTATGAAATTCTCAAGTTTCTAGAAGTTTCCAGAAAATATACTTAGGGCATACCAAAAGTAGTGGCAGTGGCACTTTTTTTACTTACAAAAAGCTTAAAATAATTTTCTTCTTTTAGAAAGACATAGAGCATCTTTTCTCTATTTTTCTATGCTATTTGATCACTATTCATCTAATATCATAATAATGGAATTTCGATAAAAACTATTTTTTTTGACACCTAGCTGGTTATTTTAGATTGTAATGGATAGAGCACTTTCAATTTCCTTGTATCATTTTGTCGTTAATTAACAAGCTATTTTAAAAGACTAAAGTATACTAGAAGATGCAACATCAAAAGCCCTACAATTTATAAGGCACTATTTATTTTATAGTTGCATTTTTTTTGTTCTTAAAATGAGCAGAACTTTGAGCGGCTATATTTCAACGTTCCAAAAACAGGATCTTTGTTGTTAAGAGCTGTATTCGTTATTGCCTATGTCACCTTTTATGGCTGTTCTTTGTAAATTGTAGAGCTTCTCACACTGCATTTTCTATTGTATTTTGGTTTTCTAATAAAAATATCAAATAATAAGAAGATGACATCGGAAAAACGAATACGGCTTTTACGGAAGAAAAGATTCTGTTTTCTCAACGTCGAAATTTGGTCGTTCAGAGTTTCGCTCATTTTGAAAACAAAAACATGCAACTATACAAAAAGTAATCCTTTATAAATCGTAGAACTTTTTGCGCTGCCTCTTACGGTATATATATTTTTTTTAATACAAAGTATTAAATGATGATAAAATGGGATACAAAATGCACCACAAATTATGATCTGAAACAACCAACTAGGTGTCAACAAAAAAGGTTTTGTCAAAGTTCCATTATAATGATATTAGATATTAGTGATCCAATAGCGCAGAAATATAGAGTAATAAACACTATCTTTTTCTAGAAGAAGAAAATCATTTTGAGCTTTGCGTAAGCAAAAAAAGTGCCGCTGCCACTACTTTTGGTACGTTATAAGTATATGTATTAAGATGAATACTTCACACAAAGCCACCGACTTGTTGTAGATACTTGAACAAGTATCTACCACTTGAATAGATTGGCATAAATAAGACCTCCCATGACGTCAACTTTTTATTGAAACTGCCGGTTACCACCGGTTTCTTCAAAACGGTCAGTTAGAATCGGTTTTCCATTTTAAGCCTATCTTTTATTGATTTTTGTACTAATTCGTTAGCAAATATCGTCAGAATATTCGTTTTTATCGAAAAAAAATCAGTTTATTACATCTGAGAACATGTTCTACAAAAATTCTTAAAAGTGATTACTATAGATTAGATTATAACTAATAACTATTTTTCACAGCGCCATCTTTTATTATACTCAAACTCCAAAATTAAGCGATGTGGCTAGTACCAGCGGCTTCACCGTGCTTATAAATAAGGGGAGGCGTGATTTCGACTAGAATCGGACAACTTTTTAAGAACAAAAAAATATTTGTTCAGTTGGAAATGAAAAAATACATAGAAAAAGAACCGCGGCTAACCGCGTTTGACTGCGGTAAGCCGAACGGTCAACCGCTCAGTTAACCGACGATTTTGAAGCGGTTTGAATCACATGGGCTAGTCCTGTAGACTGGATTTGTATAGATGAGCAGCACAATAGAATGAGAATCTGAGGTATTCTTGACAAATAAGTTGTATGACACTACTTCAGCAACAATTTCATGATTTAAACTCACCGAAGTTGGTGAAACTGATGTGTTACCTATGTCACAAAGGACAGCTGATGAACTCATACTTTTCCAAAGAATAGTCGGACGAATATAAAACTTGAATAAGTCTATGAATCTGACATGATTTCATTAGAATTCCTTTTATTTCTGATTGAGAAACTCTAGTCACACTTTCTCCTATTAACAATAAACACTGACCTGGATGTTTAATTTGAAAAGTTTGTTTGTTTGGCGCGATCGGTTTTTGAACTGCTTGTGGTATATCTTTGATTTCCTTCGTTTCTACTATCGATACAATTGCAGATTTTTTCTTGGATAGAACCACTGCCGTTGGTACGGAAACTGGCTCAAGAAGAGGGTACAGTGGGTTTGTTTCCTCCAGTTGAATGATATGAAGTCCGTTACCAGCGTCGAGAGAGGCCTTGACGACGAGTTGTCTGGCGGGTAATAGGAGAATTTCATCTTCTTGCTGTATAAATGAATGATTTTTAATATCTTTACCAGTGTGACAATCTATTTGAAATAGAGTTCTGGTTCCTGTTTTACCAAAAAAATTCTCACACTCGAGCACTTCGACAGACGACGTACACGATGAAAATCCCCACCAAATAAAGGTTCTACCTTTCGGATATTCTGCCCTTAAGTCTTCTCTCACTCCTCGAACGACAAATCGGCGTTGGGATGGAAGACGAGCCAATGCTGTCAACACAAGTCGTAAATACGAAAACCAAGGAATTAGTTTTTGTCTTTGTTCTGAACGCAAAGTTGTGTTCAGAATAACATACAGAGAATGCTCATGTGGCATAGATTCATACGTATAAAGCATGATCGAAGCAGATTCATCACTTGTTAGACCATCTTCTGGTTCATTACAGTTTTGCTTGACTATAAATACGTTGCGTTCGATTTTTGGTACGATGTCAACAAGAGGTTTTACTGCCTCTTCGAGCGATACAACTGGCACATTCTCATAACCCTCAATTGGTGCCAGCATTCGTTTTGGTAGTATACCAAAATCCGCGAAGCGAAGAGCAGACGGTTTTTCAACTTTGCTATAAGCCATCTGAAAGTGGAAAATGTATAAACATTTATTTTACATATAAAATCCTTAAATTTGGTGATATAGTGAACGATTCGCATGGAAGGAACTGTTTAACAGATTAGATTTGGTGTTATTGAACAAACAACAAACGTTAAAGTCGGACATTTACCATTGGTAAACGTTAATGAAACAGAATATCTTAATGGACTGAAATGAGTAAGAAACTTATTCATCAAATCATCATTCATTTTATTAAATAACTGAATGGAACATTTGGAGATGTGAAACATTAAATATACTGAAGATATATATTATTACATCACATTATATTATTTTCTTTCTCTTGAAAAACACGGAGAGACAAGTGAGATAGAAATTCAAATGTTGTTTTTTAGTTCTTCTCGTTATGATCCGTTTGAAAATAGAATTCTCATTCGTATCACCATTGATAATAAAGAAAACACGCTTGAACTTGTCCAAACGATATTATGTTAGTGTAAATGATTCTATCAGAATTTCATTGATTGGATAACTATTAGATTGAAATCATTGAGCTTTGTCGATGTGCAAGGGTGAGCTTTCTAATTTATTCTCTTCGAAAAATCTGCACCCTTTTCCGTGGTCCTGAATTTCAATTATCTACCTCAGTATAACCTAAACTCAGTTAATGTTAGAATAATCGAATATACTGGGTCAATGAATGATGGTTTTCCAAGACTTTAAATCTATGGAATCATTATTTAAAAATCTCAGAATTGAATCACAAAACTTTTTGTGAATTTTGTAATCGTGGTCCCACACGATCCGAACTTGGAAATAAAAATGTTATCAATTGTCTCAATATATACAATGATCCCTTGTCGTTTATCACTTTGGAGATTTACAGGAAAACATTCCAAGGCGCTTATCCACTTTAAAAGTGGTACTGTGCATTTTATAGAACTTGATGAACTTTGTATGCAACAAGAAAAGGACTTGTACTCTTGCTTGTTTCTGAAAAGATTGAAAAATTTTAGTGTTACAGCAATAGAAACTATCCTATCAGAAAAAATATTACTATCTTAGTCAATCTAAATTGAAATGAGCTGAGATTTTCTTTATCTATAGTGATGCTCACATAGTAGATGATATGAAAATTTGAGTCGAAATGACTTTAAAGAGACAAGTTATCGCAAATATTAACCTGATTTTTAATGTTGTTAATTATACTACTTCTTAAAATTACTAGGAATAAAAATGAAACTTTGAGAATTGTGCGCGCCAATACCATAATATTATTTCCAAATATTTGATAATTGTATCTTGTTACCATAATTTATTTTAGTTTTTCGTCTGTCTTTATGTCCATACCAATACTTATATTGTAAGCTAAACATCTTGCGACTTGTTTCGCGTATGTGGCCAGTTTTCCTATTTTTCCTTGTTTTCTCGGTATGTAACGGTCTCAGTGCACTATGATAATATCAAGATAAGAGAAAAAATAAATTAAATTATGGTGATAAACCATAATTATCAAATACTTGGAAACAGTATTATGGTATTGGCGCTCGCAATTTTAGAAGTTTCAGTTCTATGCCTAGTGATTTTAAGAAGTAATACAATTAATGACATTATAAAACAAGAGACTGTTAATCGAAAAATTAGGTTTGTTAAAAAAAACTATCCAGAACAAAAAGATTGCACACTACTTACGTTTAATATTCTTATTGAAGTTTTTCGTTGTTCTTATTCCGTAAAATAAAAAAAAACAAAGTATATATTGATCGATGCTGTCGTTCTCTTTTTTCTTGTTATTTTCATGACTTACAAAACTCAGTATTAATATTGACATTACATTTTTTACCACTGTAATGATGGCTTTATCTCTTTTCAAACACTAGGCAGAGCAATATGCTAAAAATGATTAAATAAGTTACTAGCTGAGACGCTCATGATAAGATAAGAAATAATTAACAAAGTAATAGCAATATTTCAATATTCAATTATGTTTTATAAAGGCAAAGATCAAATTAACTAAGTAATGAAAATATTCTTGTCATATTCATGTAATAATCAAATAAATTGTTCCATTTCTGATCATTATCAAATAATGATTACTACTATTTGTAACGATTGCCATTGCTCAACTTTTTGGAAAATAGACAGGTGGGTTGCTGTATTTTTCACGTGCAGATATTAATAAGTGATAGCATTGATTATATTGCACTTATGTTTCTCAAGTATTATTCTTCATTCATGATCATTCAATACTCACGGTTATAGTCGAAGGTTGATGATGAAGATGAAATAATTCTCTGGATGAAATTTTAATGACAGCAAGTTAGCTTAAATTGTTTGAACCTTAAATTCTTCCCATTTCATTCTTCTGAAATGTGAATAATAAATGAGGCTTTTAAAAGTTTTTTCTATAAAAAATAATTAAATGAATGAATAGTATACTTGAATTTAATATCTAGAATATGTCCTCTCCCTGCCACATGAAATGAGACATCAATACATTTTCGTTTAATATGTCGATGATGACAATTTAAAAATGAATTACGATCTATCGAAATGTCTATTGTTCTCTAAATAAAAGGAGAACGGTTTCCAATTTTTATTGTTCGTTGTCGTTATAGAAACAAATTTTAGTCCTTTATTCTCCAAGAATATATAAAAATTATCATATTTATTTACTTCGGTTCTCTATTTCATATTGGTGTTGATCATTATGAGAACAGAACTTTATTTTTCTTTTCTCTCCACACAACATTACAAGAACGAACAACAATTTTTTTTTTGAGACGTAAAAACATCACGTTATCGACACCAATCGTTCGTTTCCTTGATATAATTCACTTCTGTGTATAATGTTGTGAAATAACGAAAAGATAATTGCTTCCATTTATATTTTATAACAAACTTGTCATAATTATTTAGAAATTAGATCAAACAATTTTATTTAGTTGAAAAACTGTTTCAAATGAAAAATAAAGCGTATAAAAAGATTGTGGATAAAATATGGCATTGATAATAGATAAACAACGTTTGTAATATAGTTTAAGAAATTAAATATTATATTTAACTTAATAGTTTAATTTATATATTAGCTATATTATAAATACCAAAATAATTGAAATCGAAGAATCAATATTAACTTTCTTTTATTTTATAAGAACACAAATAAATATCTCTTTAACAGAAACGTCAGCACCATTGACGCAAAAAACATAATCATATTCGAAACAATTCATCTTAGTGTTATCGTTTATTTTACAATAGATAATTACTTTTATTTAAAAATTGTAGATATTTCTTAAATACAAAAAAAATCACTCAAACTTATATAAAACATTAATTGAGATATCTGAGAAGCTTTGTCAAAGAAGAAAAATTTCATTAGATGCAGTTTAAATAACATCTGGAAAAATAAAATATTATCCTCTTAGTTGTTGATATGAATAAAGAGACAGTTTATAACAAATTAAATAGATTTATGGTTTTATCTACTTTTGATTATTCTATTATAATATGTTTAATTTTGTTATTTGAATTACATTATGACAATAAAAACAAGTTGAAAGAAAAAATTGATATTATTATACGAAAAACAAATCAGTTATGTTACATATTCATTGAAAGTAAAGCATATATACATCTTCCACATTGAATACAAAGATATTTTAAACCACTTGAGCATCGCGATACGGTAAATTATTAAAATTTTGTCGATCACTTATAAAATGATATGGTTCATCCTGTGAACGTTGCACGAGTTGCTCTGTGAATTCAATTTGAATGTCATTTTTTTTGAAGGATCGTTTATTTTATAATTTCTAACCAGCAAATATTAAACGTTGTTGATCGTTAAGAATATCTTCGATATGTTGTGTGAGTTTTTCACAGTAGCTATATTCATTTTCGAAATTACTATGATCAAAACTTGTAGCAACCGTCTCATATTAAATGAAATCAAAAGAAGACTAAGGATATGATGATTTACTATATCTGTATCGACTTATATCATGATGATAGAGTTATTTAGATATGCCTATTATGACAGAAGAATATCATCCTAGTTTAGTATTATACGTTTATTTCAATAATCTGTATTTGAATTGATTTTTTCCCAATGATGGAATAACATTTTGCTTTTTATAAGAATTGCTAAAGATTGACAAAAAGGATTATTCTATTTATTCCGAGCATCGACAAATAGTGACGTCATATTAAAATCTTTAACTAAATATTGATAGTTATTGATATATATTTGTCGATGACAAAATGAACATTTAATTTTTTTCTTTCAAAACAGCCTCATAAAGACTAATCTAGTTTCATCTAATACTACCCGATGATCCGTAAGAGTTGTACAATACTAAAAATTTATAAAAATTGAATTCCACAAGGTTCGAATAATTCTATCAATCCAGTTGAGTTAATAGAACTTAAGTAGATTATTCCGCAATCAAAAATTATTACAATACAACATTTTAAAATTTTCTCAAAGTTCACATAGTTTGCTTCATAAACCTATCGATCGACTATGATATTCAAAAAGATTATTCTTATTAGCAGTTTTGGTTATAATTCTCATAATACGAATGAATTACTGACAAAATCTCGAAAACAAAAATGTCGAAAGCAAAAATCTTGAAAAAAAAATGTCGAAAGCGAAAATCTCGAAAAAATAAAATTTCGAAGTAAGAAATTCCGAAAGCATGAATTTCGAAAACGTAAAATCTCGAAAACACAAAATCTCGAATGAAAATGTCGAAAAAAATTCTCGGTACAAATTCAAAAATGAAATTTTGAGCAGTACAAATTTCAATTTTATTTCATAAATTTCTTATGGAGAAAATGAGGGCTGGCCACGGCCCTAACTTATGCAAACTTTTCAATAGTTATCACACTAGTTCCGGAACTATTTTTTCCCTCACCCTCAGCCTAAACCCTCTTCCCTTGCCCTCATCCTCACCCTTATCATCGCCCACCCTCATCCTCACACCATCACCTCTCATCCTCGCCCTTCCTCACCTTCACCATCATCCTCACCATATTGAAGCGAAGAAAAAAATAGTTTCAATAGTCCCGGAACTACGGTAAAGCTTCCAAAAGAACGTTCCGTGTTCAGTGCTGAAACAACAAAATGATAACAATCGATGAATATTGTCAAGGATTAACTCTATTGATAGCAACAAAAATTTAAAATTTCTATTTCTATTTTGTTTCTCAACTAAATGTTGCATCTGATCGATAAATTGTAGTTAATTTTCTAATTAAAATAAACTATCATCTAAAAATTACCATTCTTCGGCTTCCTTTATATTTCTAATTTTTCTTAGTATTTTCGATATTTTTTCGAGTTTTCTATCTTTCGACTTTTCTTTCTTTCGAGATTCAAGATTTTTCGAGACGCAGAGTTTTCGAAATTTTACTTTTTCGAGATTATGTTTCTCGAGATTTTTTCTTTCGAGGTTTTTTTTCGGGATTTTTTTTTTCGAGATTTTGTCATCATACCATACGAATAACTTTTTAGTGATACCACAGTAACTAATTTATTTATTGTTTTCTGGTATCTTATAAAACGTTGTACTAATTAGAAAATATTATATATGTTTATATGATTTCCGGTTTACTTTAAGTAACAAATAGAAAAGAATTATAAAAAAAATATTTTCATTTAATAATTTGTATTATTGTGATATGAAAAGAATTGGATTTCTCAATTTTTTATCTGTATAATAAATATACTTTCAACAAAAAACATCATTTTTTTAAACATTTTATATCACAACAATAGATCATATCATATACAAAAACTCTTTAATGACATTATTGGATAACTTCATTCAATGCATTTTTAATTAATTCTAATGAATATAAACCTTCAATTGATTCAGCAATATAACTAAAATTTTTCTTCTCATCAATAACATAAAATCTAATTGGCCATGGAGAATAAACTTTACTAAATGGATTATTAAGTGATACTGGATCAATTAATAATGGAATTCGATATTCAGTTACTTTAATAAAATCCTTTGCAATTTTAATTCTATCATTATCACATTTTGGTTGACAATAACATATTTTACTACCTATTGGCCATTCATCAATTGCATGAGCTTCTTCAATATAAACAGTTAACATATTAATAGGATCTTTGTACATATCCATTAGTTGATTAAGTTGTGGTACAAGACCACGAAATGGAGGTCATGTATATGAACCAGTAATAATTAATAATGATCGATTAGAATCAAAATAAGATAATAATGAAACAAATTCATCATTCATATTTAATAGTTTAATATCAATTGCATTATCATCATTTGAATATACTTGATGAGCACTTCGTAATATACTAGAAAGAGAAATAGTCAATATTTATTTATAATATTAATAAATGTTGTGATGAAATATAATATTTACCTCAAACCATGCTGAATTTCATTTTCTGTTGCATCTTCACCAATTGTTTGTTTTATTAAATTTGTTTGTAAATGATCAATAATATCCATCCAATCAATATTTTTTCGATCTTGAATAGTTGATAATAATTGTTGAGTTTCTTGACTAAGTCTCATTTGTTCTTCTTTAATAAGTAAATCTTTTAGTACATTACGTTCTAATAATCGATAAACTCGTAATTGATGTTGGATAGATGATTGTCATTGTTCATTTGAGGCATTATCATCATCGTCTTTATTGTTATCGACATTTGAAAATATGATTGTTTTTAAATCTATAACATCATTAACTGTAGGATAGTGTTTGATAGCCGTATATAAATTTGATAGAATAGTTTGTGCTTGTAAGACGGAATTTTGTAATTCAGTTGATGATAAACGATTAGCACGATTCATATCTGTAAGATTGAAGGTAAGAATATTTTTTATTGCTTCAGCACCATCATATGATAAATCGCTAAAATCTTGTCGGCCACTTGTGAAATGATACATTCCACCTCGTAAACGAAGTATCATGTGAATTGTAGACTCTTTTTCTATATTATAGTCTGCAAGAGTTTTATCATCTTCTAGCTGCTTTCCAGCAAATATCAATCGTTGGTGATCTGGAGGATCACCTCCCATATTTTGTATCAATTCCTTTACAGTAGCTATAGTCATTTCAGAATTCACTATTACAGTGAAACATTTTCCAGTAAGATCTTTTACGAACACTTCGTAATTATTAGCATCTGTGGTATCAATCTGTATGAAAAACAAAATCACATTAATGTAGAAGGATAAAAATCATAACTTACTTCTTTGATTAGATTGATCATGATGATGCAATATTCCTGATATAACTGACTGGATATGATGGTATCATCCAACTTAAGTGTTCTGCCTTCATTCCAATTTTCTTTTGTAGGTCGCTTATTTTCATTCATTATAGTTGACTTTAGTTCAATATTTGTAAATTGTGGCTGTATTTCTAATTGCATTTTGATCTTTTCTATGCTATCGATTAGAGATACTCGTAGTGGTATCATTTGAGGTGAGAAACGTTCATACTGTCCAATCCAGACAATTACTTCACCATATGAAATAAATTGATAGCCATCATCATACTTAGATACAGTTGAGTTTAGGTCATTATCATTTAATGGCGAAATAACATTTCGATTTATTGTTCCAAATTTGATCCATTTTTGTAAATATTTTGGTATATAATTCTTTTTATATTTTTGAAATACTGTGTTAATCAATTCATGATCCATATATTTATCAGATTTTGAATTTCCATATGGATCGATAAATGTTAATGAACGTGATTTTATTTTATTTTGTATTTTCTTTTCATTTTTCCATCGATTATCAAGAAGCTTTGTAATTTCAGTTATTTGTTGTTGTATTGCTTGAGTTCGAGAGACTAAATCTTCATAAACAAAAGATGTTGGCACTGTTAAAATGGCTTGACTAGCTATCTTAGCACCCATCGGTAAATAAACAATTATCTAAAATAAAAGAGAGAATGATAATGCAAATAAACACTAATACTAATCGATATAGCAATATATGATTTTTATTCGGTAAAACTAGAAAAACATTTTTTGCCACATAAAGTAAATGAAAATGGAAAATATACATTGTATATCACAAGTTAGGTGAAATTGACACTTGATTTTTACTGTTTAGATTTGCATTGTATCAAATAGAGAAGAATAGAATATGATGATTTAATATTATCGATGATACGGAAGAATATGAGTTATTGTTAGCCAAATAAGAAGGGTCTTAATGGAATGTCTGTTACTATTTGTAAGATTCATTGTATGAATATACTTAGCATACTGAACGAAAACTCAATTAAAAAGGATGAAGATAAGTTTAAAGTTGAAACTGTTCTATTTAATATAAACTACACGTACTAAAAGAGTGATACAATCAAATATTGGGTTATTGCAACAGTCCTTGCTGACTCTTTTTTTTCTCAGTTTTTAACATTTTATTGAAAGAAAAGACCATCAATCAATAACATATATACTATTATTATTTACGACATACTCTCATCTCTTAGGCAAATCTACAATACCATCTTTATATAATTTCTTAGAACGAGATTAAAAGAAAGTTTGAAAATATTTTTAAAAGAATCACCGGAGACTTTTGCAACAACCCAATACAAAAATAGTGATTCATAATTATGGAAAAATCTTCACTTTTAGAGAATATTTAGAAATTTTGAAGAATGTCAATATATTCTATGCACTCTGCAACATGAGACAGTTTTTATACATATGCTCAACTACCTTAAAAAGAATCCATGGGGGCTCGAATGAATTCACAGAATTGAATGAAAATAATATTTACAGTGAGGATTTTAATGTTCTATAGATTCAACTCACTGAATTTCGATTGTAACTGAAAATGACTAACTGTCATTAATGGTTTATTAGCATTGATATAAAGGTAAAATACGACAAATTTTCAAAGATTAGATAATGCTCTAGAACAGCTTATAACTATG
>JAJEKB010021543.1:206007-270695 GCA_022393335.1 Macrotrachela quadricornifera | reverse complement strand
TGAAATTGTTGCCTCTGTTTTGTATTTCTATTCTTGTCTTTGTTGGATTTTTTTGCACATGCATTTTGTCCAGTCACCTTATACATTCCGTGCGTTTCAATCGGTTGCTTATTATAATATAAAGAAGAGGTATACATTTAGAAAAAATGCAAATCTTATTTAAAAATATAATGGTAAATAATCTATCAAATTTTTATTAATGAAAATGCCGTAAAACTAAAAGTTTCTGTTCGGACAATATATTAGAAAGCAAACGTACGGAATTTCTTATGCCAATCATTGGATATTTACCATAGTATTGAGTATTCTTCATAGTAAGTACACAGTAGATTTTTTGGAGTGCAAGTACATTAACTTTTTACTTGTACTGACGTTTGTTTTACTTAAGTAAACTATGTTTAAGCACGGATATTAGAGCATAGTGATCATTTTCTAAGATAGTGCTAGTTTTTTATCGTGGAAAATAAAGTTTAAATTATGTGTAAAGAAAAAGTATTTGCCCAAAAAATCAATAAAACAGATCTGAAGTGCTGAAATGTAAAGTGTATTAATTTCTAAGTCTGCAGAAGTCGTATGCTGAAAGTTATAATTCAAACAGACTGAATTTTTGTTTCTTTTACTTTCAAAGCGTAGATTATAAATTTAAGCATTTCCGCGAAAGTAACATGCAATGAGGAAATAATCAAAACATCATTTTTGTAAGAAACAACACAATTAACGAAGGTTGATTCGCTGCAATCTCGTTTTTTTTATACTATTCAATTGAAGCAAATGGAGAAAAACAAACTTGGAGAACATTTTGAAAAGAGCATGGATTAACATTTGTATAAACACAAGCAAATCACAGATGCTACATTATCTTGCGTGATTTATAATTCGAATAGATCAGAAATTCATTTTGAAGAAATAATATGTTGATTAAAGAAAACAGGTTTTTAAAAATCCGATCTCTGACAACCTATAGGTGACTGTTATAGTCACATTCAAAATCAGTATAGTCGATAATCTATAACCTACTAGGTCTCAATGAAAATATGATCTGATAATAAGTCGACTTTCTCGTTAGAATTTCAATGTTTTTTTTCTCGATATTATTACACCATTTTGTAACTCTTCAAGAGCGCTATGAAATCGTATAAAAAGCAGCTTAATCGCCTATCAAATTGATATATGAAGAAATGGTTTATTCAAATTTCTCGAGAAGATTGATTAAATAAATCGAAAAAAAGATTCTTATTTCATGTGAAGAGAGTATTTATCTAAAAGAATAATGTTAATTCTGAATAAGTATAATTAACTGCTCTATTGTCACGTATGTCTACCTTCACATTTTATATTTATGTGTTTTCCTTATCGCAAAATATTAGGTTGTAGAAAAAGTTCGTGCGCCGTGTTATAATATTAATACTAGTAACACGGTGCACGAACGTTTTCCTCAACCTAGTATACCATGTTGTAGAGCTTTTTGAGGCGCATCGAATGATATATGACAACTCTTATTTTCATAGGGCTTTGAAGGAACTACAGTCAATTTACTGATAAACGACTATACACTCACATCCACCCCCACACTCAAACATGATTAGTTACTGAATATTGTGATGTCTGCTATTAGTTGAAAGTATTTGTAAAATACTTTTCCTCATATACGATTTTGTATAGTTTTTGACGGACTGCAGTTTCATACACGTAGCATCTCCGACCATCTTGTGGATGTAAGTGTGAGCGAGTGTGGATATAGGCGCATAGTCGTTTATTAGCAAATTGACTCTAGTTCCTTCAAAGGCTTATGAAAATAAGAGTTATCATATACCGTTCGATGCGCCTCAAAAACCTCTACAACATGGTATACTAGGTTGAGGAAAACGTTCGTGCACTGTGTTACTAGTATTAATATTATAACACGGCGCACGAACTTTTTCCACAACCTAATATTATATCTTCTTTTACCTACAAATTTGAGTGAAATATGATATATTTTACTGTGAAAACCGAAAATCGATAGAGAAATAAATAAATTTACTCCAAGAATATTATTCTAGAGAACAATTTGCAAAACAATATATCTCCATTTTTTAACGTTCGAAAATTGTTTTATCTGTATTAATGAAAAAATATTTCTTTCGAAGAAAATATCAAAAATATATGTCTAGTCTGATTTATTAACATAACAAAAAAATTTTCTGCTTCAAGGTTATTATCCAACCTAGCAACTATTTTGTTTTACTCAGTATTCAACATTTTTACTGAACAACTAATTTATTACTAAGTAAATAAATTGTGGTCTAGAAGAACAACATATCGATAAACAACGTTGTTTATCATGTAAAATTTGTTGTAATTATTTATACAATGCATGACTTAAGTTTTGTTTGAATCTGTATGAACGCGAACAGCAAGATACTTAGGAAAGCAGGCGATGCGTTGCATAAATTCCCCTGAATTATTTGCTTCTTCACCTGGATCTTCAAATGTGACTCGCTGCATTAGACGTGTAATAGCAATTTTCAATTCGAAAAGAGCTAAATCTTGACCAGCACATGCTCGGTGTCCTCCACCAAATGGTAAATAAGCGCCATGTGGAGGTGATTTGTCTTCTTCGAGAAATCGTTCGGGTATAAATTTAGATGGATCAATATTCCAATAACGCGGATCACGATGTAAATTTTGAGTAAGAATAAGGATATGATCTCCTTTTCTCACCGGAATATCATCGATCATATCGTCACGAGTTGCTTCTCGGGCAAAAGACGCAGCAATTGGTGCATACCGAAGAACTTCTTTTGTGACACACTCAACATAGACCAGTGAATCTAATATTTCTTGTGTTAGCGGAGCATCAGACATTAAATGATGTTCTTTCAGTTCCTCCTTGATCTTTTGCTGAACATTCGGATATTTGGACATATAGAAAATAAACCATGAAAGTGCTGTTGACGTCGTTTCAAAACCGCCTAAAATTGATATTAACACTTCATCAAATAATTCATTTGGTGTCAATGATGTTTCAGTTAAAGATGATGATTCTCCGTAGACCGCTGCAACGAGTGAAGCAATTAAATTTTTTGGTTTTTTTGGTAGAATTGAATCTTGGTGTTCTTGTTGTCGATTTCGTTCTTCTGTAATAATCTGCATAACATAGTGTTTCATGATGCGTGTGGCTCGTTGAAATTTCCAATGCATCATCAAAAACAATCTGCCCAACCAACGTGGAAGTGCACCTAGTATAAATAATTTATCAATATTACACACAAAATCGTTGAATGCTTGTCGAAGATCAGGACCAGTAGTTGATGCTTGCTCAAGATCGTAATCGAAAGCAATTCGTGCAATGATATTGAGTAAAAGCTGTTGACATTGTATCACAAGGTCCGTGTGAATCTTACTACCATTATGGGTTAAGTGCTTGTCGATGAAACGATCAAGACAATCGACAATTGTATCAAAATAGGGTGTAATTTTTGCTCGTCGAAACGTCGGAAGCATGAAACGAGCATGACGTTTCCAATCATTACCTCGTAAGGAAATTAGACCAGATGGAAAAAGAATACCAAAGCTGTTAGTTGTAAGATGTGCCTGATCATAAGTTTGTCTGTCAGCTAGTACATGCTGAACATGTTCGACTCGTGAAAGATTCACACAATAGATAGGTCCAATCCAAAAGGAAAATACATCTCCATACTTTTGCTTTAGATCAAGGTAAATTTCGTGAAATGCCACTTTACCAGAAATAATACCTGTGTTTCTGAGATTGCCGAAAAACCATTCAGGTTTCGGACCATGTATTTTCTTGGTTTGGTTGTTGTTAGCACAGTAAATGCATTTAAAATACCAGTAAATTATCGAGACAAAAACAAGCAGCAATGCAATTGTCGTCGCACAAAACACCATGCTTTCGTCGACAACTTGTTTTTTTCTAATAACCAGAGAGAAAGAAAAGCGACTTTTTTTTGCTTCTCATTGATTGCCGAGGAGCATAAAAAATATGAAAGAGAATACGTAGGACGATGATACATATATTCTCTTTCCTATCTTTGCACAAGAAATACATCGGATGAATGTGAAAAAAAGGAATGCCTCTCGCTTGCATACCAACATATATCAACGACTATCAAAACCGTGAAAGAACAGAAGTATACAAGAATATCTCATCAACTTAATAATATTAACATACAATAACAAAAATAGACATGCGGAAGCGTAATAGAATCAAAAGAGAGGATAAGCTGAAACTCATTATCACGCATCTCCATAACATTACGTCAGGTAACTACGTAGATGGTATAGTTGATTTTGTAATCAAGAAAAAGTAGTATACCAAACACTTGAAATTATATTTAGTACAATTCTTTTATGCCAACGACCATTTTCGATGATGATACACGTAATTGCAACGTTACAACTCAAAAAGAACATCTTTACAGTGTTAGCATAGAATACTCATTTATAAATGAATCATTTTATTTTGTAGTTTTAATATTAAGAACTCATATTTCCTTGAAAATCACTGCTTTTAAAGAATTTTATCATTTCAAGATTGTTTTCTCTGTTAGTGAAATACCGAAATTTTCGTTAAGGGAAGTCCACTCTTTTATCTTACAACATCTCAAAAAAAAAAGCTAATGTGAAAATTTAAATCCTAATCGATCTCATATAATCAAGACTATTTTCACTAATTTTGGTTTTTATCTAAAGTGAAACATGATTCATTAAAAAAAAATTCTTGCTAAAATGATCATCAAGCACATGTGAATCGTAGGATATTAAACATAAGATTCCAGTTAATATAGTTAGTTGTACTTTTTTGTAAATGTGTCGACTAGTTTTTGTATGGCAAAAGAAGTATTGTTACTAATTGTTCATCGTATCGATTAACATCTATCTAACTTGATAACTTTCTTTTCTGAAAAGAAAGTGACAGTACCATCCCTATTTTTTAGCATATAATTTTAATTTCTTATGTTATTACAATAAATATACATCTACTTCGGTTTTCATGAATGATGATTCTACAAGAAAAACAACTATTAATAACAGCAGTGGATGATACAGAAAAACTTACTGGATGTCTATGAAAATCAGAATGATATTTTCTTTTAATTTCTATTTCTATTGATATTGTTTGATTTAGGATATAATATAGTAATCACTTTATACAAACAAAAAAACATGAGCTATCTAAGTTCATAGAATATTTTAAGTTTGTCTTTTATTCTATAATAAGAAAGGTAAATAAAGGTATCTTGTCAGATTCGAAAAAAAAGAATATTTTGATATTATTCTTATCTATTGGAGTGTCCATGAGTGATATATATAAAACAACTTTCATTTTATAAAAAAATTTTCAAAAACAAAATTAGAGATGAAAATGAATATTGTACGCAATTGGCTTATTATGATCATAATGTACATGAAATATGTATCGGTCATAGGAGAAACATTTTATGTTTCATCTTTTGGTGCATATCCAAATGATAATATTGATGATACAAATGAACTTCAATTGGCTATCGATACAGCCATTAACTATAGATTGAATAGTACTATTGTTTTCGGATATGGTACATATAATTTATCATCAACAATTGTTATATCTAATGCAACTAATTTGACAATTACAGGACAAGGAATAGGTCAAACACTATTAGTGGGTACATCAATAATGAGTATATTTTTTGCTGAATATTGTAATGGATTAAAAATTAATTCATTATCAATTGTTTTTGATCCATTACCATTTACTGCTGGGTATGTTGTTAATGTTACAAATACTTATTTAGACGTTCAGATACAACCACCTCATCGAACTGATATTAATCGACAAGTCCAAGGACTTATTCGATATGATCCGATAGAAATGAGACCAGCATTCGGTTCACAAACATATAATTTTTATCAAACACCACCAAGCAATATTAATACTACTATCGTTTCAACTGGAATCTTACGTATACCTTTGGCATCACCAACAAAATTTGCTATAGGAAATGCAATTGTTGCTGTTTATTATATTTTTGTTCATGGTGTTGTTGTTGTTGATTCGGTAGACTTGACTATTCAGTCAATTAATATTCATTCATCTTGGGGTATGGCCTTAGTTACCAATAGAATAAAACGTTTAACTGTTCTCGATTATCATGTTACACCATGTAATGGATGTTGGTTGAGTGCTAATTCTGATTGTATGCATTTTATAGATACTAGAGAATATGTATCTTTATCAGATAGTAAATGTCAAATGCAAGGTGATGATGGATTAAATGTCCTAACACCTTATTTAATTGTTGCCGAAATAATTAATTCCAGTGCATTAGTTATTCAAGCATTTAATTGGACTGATCCACTTAATATTGGTGATGGGACACGTCTAGAATTTAGCAGTAATAAACAACCATTTACAGTTTATAGCATAGGTACAATTGTTTCATCGACAGTCTATACTAGTACTTCACGATTATTTATTTTTACTGATTCAATAAATGCTAGTGTTGGTGATTTTGCTTGTGTTGCTGATACACCTTTACTTACAATACGAAACTTTACTGTTGAGAATAATCGAGCTCATGGTGTTTTATTAGAAACACGAAATATTAATATAAAACAATCAGTTTTTAATAGAACAAGTGGACCAGCTATTCTTTTTCAACCATCACTATATTGGCATGAAGGTCCTGCAAGTCAAAATGTAACATTGACTGAAAATCTTTATATTAACTGTAATGAAGGTATTGGACAGCAACAAGGTATTATAACTATTGTACCCGATCCCGTACAATTAGTTCCCGTTATTAGTGATATTCGCATAGAATCATCAACATTTATTTTTGGAAATTATAGTTATGGTCTTCTTCAATCTAATAATGCTAATAATCTTTATATTACTGACAACTATATTAGCACAAATAGTTCAATACCATTGATATCTATATGTAATAGTCGAAATATTACTGCAAGTAATAATACAGTTGTTAATATTCAATCAAAAATAGATCAATATTATATTTTTGATAAAACAAATCCATGTCAAATGAATTTATCTAGTCTAATTGATTTACCTCCATCCGCATTTAATTCATCATTTCCTCCACCTGTTATACTCGTGGAATCACATTTTCAAAATAATGAACATTATCGTTTCATTGATAATAATCAATCAAATAGAACTTCAACTAGAGTATCATATCATTTGTAGAAAGTTCCGTTTTTTCTTTTTGAGTCTTCGATATTTTTTCATCTTGTAAATTATCAAAATAGAATGATTAAATCTAACGAAATATTAATGAATGAAAAGTATTTTTATGATTTTCAATACCACTATAGGAATAAAAGAGTACAAACTTGAAAAATATCTTATTTTTTCGAGAAAACATGTGCTCCTTTCTTTTTGATTCATGTATACAATTTTCTTCATTTTCTGAAAGAACATTTTACCATAAATTTTTGACAACGTTAATCTATACGTATATTCACATTAATTATGTTTTGCCTTTATGTTTTCCATTGATATCTTTAAAAAAAAATAGTTTTTGTAAGAAGTTACTATTTATTTATTTCATATAATATCTTTTCTTTTTATTAGGTTGTAATATGTATAGAAAGAATGTAGAATGTGAAAGATGTGAGTGAAAAGAAAACATTCTAAAAAAAAACTGTTAACACAGTCTCTGCGGATTTCATATATGAAATACGATATAGCTACTAGTGCTGATTCCAGGTAGATAAAACTTGATCATAAACTTATAGATAACCCTCCTCTCCTTGTATAGATGACCATTTTTAATATGAGACTATGTCTGAACAAAAGTTCATCGGCTCTATTAGAAGACTATGGATTAATTAAATAGTGAACTAAAGAGTTACAAAACCAAGATTCTTCGAATATATTAATTAATAATTAGTTAAATATTGCCATTTTTCTAGTTTTTTTCTCTGAGAAATTGCATTGAATTGTATAATGTATGGCAAGCTTTATACAGACACAATAATTTTCCAGTGCCAAAATACTCCGAAAACATTAGTAAAAATTAGAAATTAATTATATCGATGGAAAGAAACGGTATTGAGTCCATCTGTCATTGTCTGTGAGAGAGGGAAGGATCAATTTTCTACCCTGGACCCTTCGGTACTCTCTTTTAAATTGTATTTCACAAAGACGAAGATAATATAATCAATCGGACGAATTAATTAAAGAATAAATTAACTTCATCATTTTGAATTTCAATCAAAAATTGACTATATCATATAAATATAATATGACAAATGATCTGGATGCTCTCTGACACATGTCATCGTCAATAATAATAAATGCTAATGAATATAATAAAAAATTTTCCGATAACAAGACGCGCATAATATAGCCTATAAAAAGCTAGCTTTAAGTATTTATTTTTCGTAAAAAAAAGTCAAGATCAACTAGTAAAAAACCAACAATACACATTTTTTCGTTACATGATGATATTATACATAGTAATACTTTATTTAAAATCGCTGCAAATACGTGCAAAACGTAGAAAATGAATTATTTTGTCAAAAGATACAGTTATTATAGTTTCAATTACCTGTGTATCTGTCATAGTTAACATGAGAATTCAGTTGAAATTGGAAATACTCCGTTTGAAAACAATCACATCAATCATAATAGGTTTAATATATTTATTTTTTATTTATTAACACAAAGTAAGGTGAACAATTTCTATGGTATAATTTTACTTTTCTGAATACTCTATAAGAGCACTTGTGTAAGTCATATTATAATTCATTTCTTGTCTTTTACTCGTATAATAGAATGGTATCATAAGAACACGAAACAATTGGTGATTCTAAAAAATTAATTATAGCATTTTAAAAATTTTTATGAATTTCAATTTTTTTGTATTTAAGAAATCTACTAAAAGCTAATAATTAATGAGTTTTATAATCTGTTATTTATTGATGTAAGAATTGCAAACAGTAACTTTAAATTAAAACTTATCAATAATGATTGATATTTTATTCAAAACAAAACACAGCTATTCCCATAACAACTATATACATATCATACTGTTCCGATATATAGGTTAGTTCTACTAATGATCTCAGTGCTAAATGTGCTTTTAGCACTTATTTACAAAACAAAATATATTTCCATAAATTTGAGACCATACTCGACAAAATGACGATAGTAAATTTCAAAAATGAGGACTGAAAATTTTCGATCGTTGAATGTACGTGTTACGCGAACAAACTAACATATACTTTTTCTTTCGTTCTATGTGACGAATACACTAATACTTGCTCGTTATAATTGCTTGGTAGTTTACTCTCCTTCCAATACAGGTATTGAGAATCAGAGCGAGAGAGTTTCATATAAGAATGGTTCTTTTCATTCTTAACTATACTCGATTATGATTGTTTCATCGTCAATACGTTGCATTTCATTCGCTATAAGCACACGAAATGTTGAAGATTTTTTCTCTCTTCATTCCTTTGCCTGTGACAATCATCAACATGAATCATATATGTTCTATTGACAATGAATATTTAAAACGAAATTCTTTTTCTAAAGTTGCTTGCACTATTCATTTCATTTCTTAAAAACACACATTGCGTATATTGCTGATAAGAGTTTCACTTTTTTTTATAACAAAAGTAAAAGAAGATTTGTTGACATTCTTTTGGAGAATTTCGAGGAAAAAAAACACGTGTAACAGTCGTAATGACTTCAAAATTTAGTGAAGAACAAGACCAGTATCAACTACAACGTATTTCCGATGTACAATTCGAACATGGTAAATTATTTCTTCCAATCGAAGGTTATGAAAAGATGGAACTCGTTTCCTTAGAAGAAGCCATTGTTCCTCTCTACGACATCGTACCTGACATTCGTCGTAAAGCCTATATTGCTCTGCAACGTTGTCAAGAACCAAACGATGGACTATCGCCAGATGAATCAGCTAGTATATTTCTCTACACTATGCAATGGTCATCACAATGTCTCTACAGTCTTCTAAATGAGGCACTACGCACAGAACAGCGCGAGTTACTTCGCCCATGGTTCCTTTTCTTAAAACTCATCTTAACTGCTCTCTGGAAACTACCTTCTACCATTGGTGTCACTCTATTTCGTGGCGTGAAAGCTGATCTAAGCCAACAATATATTAAAGGTAAAATACAGTCATGGTGGGCATTTAGTTCGACTACAATATCGGTTGAAATTCTAAAATCACCGCAATTTCTAGGCAAATCTGGTGTTCGTACATTGTTCACTATCGATTGTTGTTTAAACGGTAAAAGTATCAGAAATCATTCTTACTATGCTCTTGAAGATGAAATATTACTTCTACCAGCTAGACAGTTCGAAGTAATGGGCGTATTAGATTTAGGCAATGATCTTCATGTAATAACTTTGAAAGAGATTCAACCACCATTTCGTCTTCTGGAACCACCTTTTATTTTATCCGAATCAGCTTCTATGCAGCAACCAATCATTCAGTCAGTAATGGTACAACAGCAGAAATCTAAGAGCTTATTACTTCAGTTGAAACAATTCTTTACAAGTGCTGCAGGTGATAATGAAATCAATGTCGAAAGTAACAAAATCCACGATCTGATAGCTCAATGCAAAACAGAGACTAAATGGAAATTCAAAAATCGTCAATTGACTGACACTGATATAAGAATTCTTGCCAAGGAATTAAAAACAAATACAAATTATAAAGAGCTTATTCTTCAGTATAACGAAATTACTTCAAACGGTGCCTATTACTTAGCTGAAATTTTAAAAGTTAATTGTACGTTGGAATTACTTTGGCTTGGGTGGAACCGAATTGGTGATAAAGGAGTGCGATTATTGTGTGAAGAACTGCAAAACAACAAAAAAAGTGTTCTCAGAGAGTTAGGTCTTGGCTGCAATGAAATTACAGATAAAAGTGTAAACATACTTTTAGCAATGGTTCAAGTACACCCGACATTGATACACATGACCCTGGGAGGAAATTCGATATCCGAAGAAAATCAAAAGGCAATACAAGATGCAATACAGGTCAAGCAGGCGAAGTGAAAAATGCAACTGAATCTTTTGCCTAGTTAACATTGACCTAATACATAACCTTCTAATCAAAACAAGTAACACTCATTGCTACGCTCGCTTGTTTCTCGACTGAATTCGATGCAACGACTATCTATTATTGTTTTTTATGCTCTGTTTTGAAACTATCAATAAATATTAACGTACATACGTAAAAACATATCAGCATGATCTCTCCTAGATTAAAATATGAAACATAGTCCAATAGCTTGTTTTGTAAATTAGAGCAATTACTAACGTGTATGTCACGGTCTATAGTTGGGAAGGAAAGGGAAAATGACTCCAAATTTCTACATCTACACATCAATACTTCTTTTAGATTATGTTTTATAAAAAAAAGGAGAATATTGACAGTGATGACTATGTCGTAGAAATATCGAGTGCTTCAATTTTTTGTAGAGATTTACTATAGTGAAATGTAAGAGAGATGTCTCATTTGATTAGTGATGACACTACAGGCTGCGATTTCTGACTATTTCGTTTTCTTATATGACGCAGGTATTATTTCGAATAGCTCCCAAGTGAACCAATCTCAAAGTCGAATCTTATAGAATCCAATAAGATCCAACTGGATTCTTATAGGATCCTTACGGATATTATTCACGACAACGTATAAGATATTTCTCTAAAATCAGTTTTTCTACGTCCTTGTTAAAAATTTTCAAATTCTGTATTCAATAGATAAAACTCGTCAACATAACCATATAAATTATTATTAGATTGTCAATAGTTAATGTTGTTTATCATTGTGCAAATAAAAATTAGGGAAAAAAACATCATTCTTGGTTGAGCGTGTCATTCTACAGGTAAGAGGGAGTTTTGATTAGTTTGTCAACATACGATACATAAAAGAATGAATAGTATATAATTCTTTTAAATCTTCCATTATTTTAGAATAGAAATAATATTTAAATTTCGATAGATGCTGTTTTAGACTTTTGTTTAAAACGTTTTGCTAATGAATAACTAGCTAATAGTATCAAACATGTTTCATAACTTGAATGTAATGTTGAAAGAAAATGTGTTAAAATTGCAGAAGCATTACACTCCAATGATACAGTAATTATTCAACAAGATAATACAAATATGGAACCATTTTTCCATGATTTTAATGAGAATAGTACGACTCTTAATAAAACACAAACAATAATTGAGGATGATTTTCAAAAAACTCTTGATGATATGAAAAAAGTTATTGATAATATTGCTTAAATACCATCAACAAGAAGCAGTAATCAACAAAATAATCAGGAGATCCAAATTGCACGTATTGATAGTGAATTAACACATTTATTTAATATGATTGATTATAATAATTCGATCAATTCTATTGACTGTTCTCCACGTATATTATCGTGATTTCGACAACAATATGGATCTGTTAATGAATTGAAACGATGGTAGAGACAAACAGTAGTTCTAATGATTTGTTAGCTTTTTCCGAGAAAAGTCCACTAATGCAATGCATATTAAAGCGTGCACGTCTTTGGAATAGTCGACAAAAACTTTTCATGAAATTTATTTATCCAATAGATGAAAACTCTGGTGCTAGTCAACATCTCATTGATTCTTGTTTCTGTATGACGGATACATTTAGTTCAGTTAAATTTATTGAGTCTTACGAACAACGTCGACAAGATGAAAGACGTCATGGAGAAGAGCATTTGTTACCCAAAGTGAAATTAGAACTTAAAAAACAACGAAATTAGATGTGAATATTAAGAGTCTCGTTTGCCGGTATACAGATCTCAATCGGCATCTATGATTCAGCTGGATTAGACCTTTCTTTCTCTTTGTTTAAAAATATCACTAATCTATGGCACTCATTTTTATTTTTATATACCGTTAGAAAGAGTTCAGGATCAAGCTCACTTCAGCTTGAAATCCTGGTTGTGCCACTAATTAAAACTTTAGCCGATTTTTTCATACTTGAGCCAATTGATAAAAAGACTTGGTCAACAACAAAAGAAATCAATGTTCATTATCTGATCGAAGTGACACAGAAATTATTATGATTGTAATCAGAATATATATTTATTTTTTCTATTCAGACAATTCGAGTTCTTGTGACATCATCAAATTTTAATGCATATGAATGTCGAAGTACATTTAATCGGAATGGTATGAACTTAATATTAGAAAATTTTACTTGATTTTCATTATTTTTCAAAAAAAAGGTTTATTAAAACGTTTTTGTTCAGCATTCACAAATACGCCAGTGTCAATAAAAATACTAATTGAAGTAAACTGAATGTGTTTATTTAAATAAATATATACATTATGATATTTATAGATAATAAATACAATCGTTGATCTTATTCATAAACAACCATATCGTCACTTTTTTAACAGCTGCGTGGCAGTTCGATCGCAGTCGAACATATGGGCATCCTCCAAATCAACAATTTGTTGGTCTGAGTATACATGAATCAAATGAAATTCTTTTGTAAGTAATTCCAAACATATTCTCAATTTGTGTATTAGTTATGTTTCTTCTAGGTCGATTATGTTCAATTTTGTTTTTAGTTTAATAGAAACCAATGATGAGTTGTTCCATGTTCGTATATCGATACTTTACTTTTTTCAATGTTATTTACATACTAATGATAATGAAAAATGAATATTTTTTCATTTAGCTCATCATCAACGTACAGTTGGTCTGATATTACGAACAGAATTTTTAAATAAAGATATAATATCATCTTGGTGTACAATAGTATTATTTAACTGCATCGTTATGGATGATTTTTAATGTAAGAAGAGAATGCTCAAAATTAAATTACTTGATAGAACACAAAGAACTATTAAAACATTAATGGAATTATGTATTGATTTATTACAAGATGTAAATAAACGAAATCTTGCTTTTTCTTAAATAAATATTTTATTTTTATTTATCATCAACAGTCTTCTTATTCATTTCATTCTCGAGTTGCTATACTCATGTTTTTATACACCCACCCAGATCGAAACCGCCTGGTCGTAAACGATCGTAATACTGAGACAGGTAATACGGCAAAATGCGGTGATATACGATCGTATCGTGAATGTATACAGTCGTTTACACACGTGTACGGACTCCATATTCGTCGACCTGGGTATGTAAGATATTTATAAAAACAATTTTTTAAAAAGTTTTCTCATTGTAGCTTGTTGCACAAATATTTGATCAATTAATTGATGGTAATTATGAAACTCTTATTGAATCTTTATATCCATTGTTATTGTGTTTATGTTTAACTTTTAATAACAATAAAAATTCCATAATTTTCAACGTAAATAAAAAAAACTGTTTTTTGTTTGTTTTTTAAATTATTATATTCTAGTGAGTCTCTCAAGCAATTCATAAATACACAGATTGGAATTGATTTATGAAAAATAAAAGTAAACAATTTAGAAAAAACAAAATCATTTAAAACTACATGAGGGAACATGCAATGGAAGTTTTCAAGTACAAATGATTTGATAGTTCATGATGGTTATATTCGTACATTTTATTAAGAAGAACTTGTACTTAGGGTCATCCAAAAGTAGTGGTGGAGGTACCTTTTTTCTTATAGAAAGCTTGAAAAAAATTTCTTTTTTTATCAAAAGATGGAGTACCTTTCACTCTTTCTTCTCGTGCTATTTGATTGCTATGAAACTAATATTATAATGATAGAATTTCAACAAGAATTGTTTTTGTTGCATGCTAGCTCGTTACAGTAGACCAAAACCGGTGCGGTATAAAAAGTGGGGTACTTTTGCATTTCACTTTATCATTACTGAATATGTTGTATTAATTAAAAAAAAGATATATGCTACAAGATGCAACGTGAGAAGCTCTACAACTTCCACTGAATCGCTTATTTTCTAAGTGCACTTTTTGCTTTCAAAAAGGACCAAAAATGTCTGATCGACCAAATTTCGACATTACAAAACGAGATTTTCTTTCTAGAGAAATATGCATACGTTTTATCTCGTCGTATTTCTGTATAGTTCTCTTTGTAAAATGTAGAGTTTTTAACGCTGCATCTTATGCTTGTATATTTTGATTTTTTAATACAACTTATTAAGTGTTAATAAAATGAAATACACAATTGTCCCATCCATTATGATCTAATGGTACTAGCCTGTTTTCAATAGAAAACAATTTTTATCGAAATATTATTATTATGATATGAATTGAATAATGATCAAATTACATAGAAAGATAGAGCAAAAGACACTCTATCTGTTCATAAAAAAAGAAAAATTTTTTCAAGTAGTCTATACGAAAATATGATAAGATGGTCACTATTTTTAAATTGTTCTAAATATTTAAAATTTCGAATTCAACAAACATTTTTCACTGTTTGCTTTCGACGAATTTGTATTTTAGTTATTATCACTAAAAACTCAACTTGAAATTAAGTTAAAATTAACTCAAAGTTATGTTAGACTCATTTGCAGCACATTTATAAAGAGGGAATAAAAGCTAGGCATAATGGACAGAATCTTTTGCCTTCACTCTCATCGAGAGAAATGTCCACTATCACTATTAAGTTTTTCGGAAGAGTAGATTCATTCTCCGGAAAGTAATTTTATATCCAAAACAGTTGCAATTTCCTGGAAATCGCTATAGCACATCATGTGCAAGTTTTCAACTTGATTCAAATTTAGTGTCAACATGATTTCAAGTTGAATTTTTAGTGATAATAACTAAAATTCAAATTGGTCGAAAGTGAACTTGTAGCCACTCCTCTTTTATACCGTGTCTTATTAAATCTTATGTAAAGTGAAACAACGCTCGCAAGAAATAAAAGAAATGATCATTTTATAGATTTTACAAATAATTATATACAATAAAAAAAATGACATAGATTTGCTTTTGATAAGAATTAAACCTCTATGTCATTCATGTCAAGGGTAAGCTGATCCGTTTCGTTTGGTCTTGTATTCAAAAATCTCGGAGTAATACCCCATTCTATCACATAACGTTTTGCAATGTCTCGTTGTCGATATAATACATTATGTATACGATTGTATTGGCTAGATGATAGTAAATGCTCTATTTCAGTGATCCAATGATCAAGTTGATCATTAGTAATTACTGCAAATCGATTCAATGTTTTTTTTATTAGGATACGATCTGATATTGGTACTTTGTTGAGATACTGTGAGAATTGTTTTGCTTTTTCCACTGGATCGAATTTAACAACCGCAAGATGTTGACTATGCAGCTTGAAAGCTACAACACTGATACCATTCAATTTGCCCAGACCAAAGCACGACGAATGATCGATTAGATGTATCTTAAGTGTTGTTGTCTCATCGTTAATTTGCTCTGTTTTTGGGATAGTAATTAGAATATTTCCTGGATTACGATCAACATTTTGGATAATATGATCGAAGAGATCCATTCGTGCCATAATTGGATGAATCATTAGTTTTTCTCTTACTGTCTTTGGTAAGTCCGTTAATGTAATAGTTTTTTCATCTTCATGAGTAGCATCAGTATGTAAAGTTGCTAGCTTATTTTCATAGATTGCAATCTGTACTTCGTTGGTAGGCAAGCCAAGTATTCTTCCTAAGATGTAGCCTAACCATTCATTTGCAGCAGCTAATGGATGATCTTGTATTTTGACTAAGATTCGTCGACCTTGAGGATCACGCATCCATATGGAAGCACTACTAAAACCTTTATCAGAATTCTCACCTTCAAGCGTCCAATCTGATGTAATTTCGGTGAACGCAGGTTTAAGTGAATTATTCATAGTTTGACCGTTCATTGCCATTTCCTTTTCTCTATCGGATGTTTCTTTCGCTGCTCGTCGGATAGCATCATTGATATATGTTTTTAGTGCAAACATTTCGACCATATGTAAGGAACCACTGATCATAATTTTTAAAGGACCTTGCAACCAGTCAACAATACTATTGGACAAATGGATTTTTCGGCTGATGTTTGGTGTTGTTTTAGAATCGATAGTCACAATTGTTTCTACTTCTTCTTCTTCTTCTTGATTCGTTTCATTTTCATCTGGATCAAGAATCGATGGACTTATTAGGTTGAGAAGGACATTAGACACCACTGAAGTTTCATCCGCTGGTTGTGTCATGCTAGTTCTTGTTGTATTATCATCATCAGATCGTAACTGATTTGTTTTTTTCTTTGATACACGGCTCACTAGTGATGATTGGATCGTTTCAGGTCGATCGTTCAATTGATCATTCAAATGTACTTGCTGTTCTTCTAATAGTCTTTTCTTATTACAACTAGTGAATTCTTCAAGTTTTAATTTTAGTTGATTGGTGTATTTTCTTAACTGTTCAATATCATTTTTAAGACTATTTTTATCTTCATTGATTTCTTCTTGCAATCGTTGTTGTAGTTGATATGTTGCTTTTTCAATAGCATCTATTTCAGTTTTGAATTCATGAATTTCTTTGATTAAATCTAATATAGTATCTGCAGATAATTGCGAAATAAAAGACTTTAATTGTTGGGTAAATAAATCATGCGTAATTAGCACATATTCAATATGTTGTTGAAGATCTCTGTAATATTCCAAAGAATTATCTTTATCGTATATTTGTTCACATATTTTCAAGTTACTCATATTCCCATTGCCATATATAACACCGCGTATAAAGTACTTGTTTGACGATGTATTAACAGAAATTGACGAGAATATTTTGAAAGGATTAATAAAAACTAAAATGAGCAAAAGTATGAGACCATACACTGTATTGACATTTCATCCAAATAAATCTCAAATTCAAGTGAAATTCTATCAGAAACATTTTACATGCTCTCAAGAGCTTTTATGTTTATGAAGGTAATCGCAAAGATTTACAACATGTGTTTTATATATATACTTAAAATCCATTTTTAACTATGTATTTAGAAATAGTTGTTAGAGATTATTAATGATGAAATGAAGTATTGGTATTATAATAATATAGTTGCTGTACCAATTCCACAACGTTCTGATAGAATTCTGTTTCGAGAGAAAAATAATGATGTTGAAATTTTTTGAACTTTTGTTATACATAATCGATAGAAATAATCAGTAGCATATCACGAAAGTATCATTTCAACACTCGGACGTCGGATAAGTTTCTCACGAAATAGACAAGGTACGTAGATTTGAAAACGAGCTAATAGTTATGTGCGATTCATTCTGTATACAAATTCCGCTGTTTGACTCTCCTCATTTTAGAATACTGATCGATTTACTGTTTAATATCCTATTGATTTCGAAATGCTAGATGTGCGACTATTTTCTGTCTTATGACTACATTTAAAAACGAAATAAAAAACACATAGAACTAAAAATAGCGTTATAAAAAAAAATGAAAACTGATATGTGAATCCATAACTAGACAAAAACAAATATACTAGAGCTATGAAACCAATCTTGAAACGCGCAAAATACATTAATACGAAAACTCAATCTAAACTCTTTCATCAAACCCTCTTCTCAATCTGAATACAGTCATTGATTTTTTAAATATTTTGCATATAATGTGACACTCGGGAGTGCTGACATTATAAAATAATAAGAGAGATTTAAGTATAAGCTACAATATTCATGCTAAACATTTTGAAAGTGTCGTTTCTCTTTGTGTACCTAGTTTTAAGTCTACCCATGAGGGTACGATGTAATAAAAGAAAAGGAAAAAAAAGGTAAATAAAAAGAAAAGAATGAAAAGAAAAGAAAAGAAAACAGAAAAAGAGAAAGAAGGAGAAAAAAGAAGAGAATAATTTAAGGTAAATGACAAAATCGACGCTGAGATAGTATTGTACTCATTTATTCAAATAAAGACGTCATTGATATAACGTGATCGATTCAAATAATAGCGTTAACACTGTAAATAAAGACGTTATAGCAGTGTAAAAGAATGTTATTGACGCAAATACACTCATCCTTGATATTTCTATGTTTACCTTGTGCATATAGGCCCAAGCCTTTCCGTGTTGAAAACAAATAACAGTATGTATTTTATCATAAATCTATCTTTTAAGTAAACGATTACTTTTAACGCATGGATAAGATATCTGTTGTATAGATGTCAGAGTTAATTTTGAAGTGTATAAAAATAATGTTGTTTTTTATATTTACAATAGTGTACTTGATTTCAATTAGAGTTTTGAAGAGAAAAAAACAACACTTATTTTCAAACTGACGTGTGAAGGTTATGGATTTGGAGAAGTATACTAACAACTAGGCTGTATAAGTGATATTCTATTTCACTAGTTTTTTTCTTTCTCTCTTTTTTCCAGTATTATCTTGTTGCCAGTGTTCTTCCTTATATTTTAAGAATTTATGCTCAATAACAGTCAGTCTGCTATGATAAAAGGAGAAAAAAAAGACGGAAAAAGACTTTACAAATTATGACAAGAGAGGGGAAAGGCATAGAATTATATACTAGCGCATTACTCATCCCCGCTTTTTGATACGAAGATCTCGTAGATTCTGCGAATCTCCGGATAAGTACTAATACAAAACAGGTATACGATATAGATGATAATATTTTTTCCAAGGTCTATGAGTTCTGCACGCCAAAAAACAAGAATGACTATTACGTTGTATGCTATTACATCTCGTTATTTTTAAAATTTCTTCTTTTTCTTTTGCAGAAAAAAACCTAAACATCACACAATACAACGCTTTTAAGGATGAAAAAAAACACCGTCATAAAGAAAAAAAAGAAGAAGAAAGAAAGAGAAAATAATATGACAGAGGTAAAAAAAAAAGAAAAAAACATAAAATTTTTAAAAAATAACAGTTAAATTACATGTCGTCAGGAAAGATATAGTTGTTAGTGCACTTTTTCATATTTATATTTTAATTTAAAAAAGTGAATTTTTTTCTTCCAAGTTCTATTTCATATTCAAAAGACTATTATATAAATGAAAAACAGCAGCTTTATTATTTTATAATTTAAAGTCAACTCCAGCACATAATTTCTAAGAGGTTGCTTGGAATGTAGTAAAAGACAGTGTTTACTGCTTTAAAACAGTAATTTCAGAACACATCTTCATTTCTAAAGTTCTCGTACACTATTCTCATATGTTTGAGGTTTATTTATTGTAGAATAAAAGTTTATTGTGCATTGTATCCGTTTTCTATTTTTATTTCTATTACAGTAATCATACTTCGATGATAGCATCTTTGTAGTTAGATAAAATATGTAATGAAACCTGTATTAGTTCCATAATGCGTGAATATCAGCAATAAGACCAAAACTGATATCCAAATATCCTCTATATTATGATATGTTGTAGAATAAGAGAATAGTCAATACAAAATGTCTGCCAAAGATATTCAAATTGGCAACAAAAATGATAAAGAAATACGTGAAGCTGAAGTTAAACACGGTTACACATTTATGATTGCTGTCATATTATGCTTCATATCTAGTATATTGATATCATATTTGATTAATAATCCTTATGGAAGTTATATTCCAATCATATTAATTGCCATCATTCAATGGTATCGATCATTTACACAACAAACACGTTCTTTTTATGGTTTATGTCGATTATTACTATTTATATTTCTCATTAGTCTATGGGATGTATTTATCTTGAGATTAATTATTCAAACTATTGTTTGGTTATTTGGTTATCATCATTTACCTATAAAAAAAGTTCAACATTTATTTCCATATGCATTTATGCTCACTACTTTTGCTCGAACTAGGCAAGATATGGATTTACATGATAAAAGACGTTATATAATCCATTTATTATACGATATTCCAGCATTTTTATTAGTTATTCTCTTTAAACTGTTAAATAATCCATTAAATTCCTTAGCTAGTGAAATAACACCATATTGTTATTTAGGTTGTTTACCTACTTCAAGTGATGTGGAAAAATTGAATGAGATTGGAATTGAATATGTTGTAAATATGTGTGCTGAATATAATGGTCCACGACATGCATATAAAAAATATCATATAGAACAATTGCATCTACCAACTATTGATAGTACATCACCATCATTAAAATCAATTGAAAAAGCAATGAACTTTATGAATGAAGCATATAGAAAAAAGAAAAAAATCTTCGTTCATTGTAAAACTGGAATGGCAAGAAGTGCAACAATTGTATTATGTCATTTAGTTGCTAACGAAAATATGTCCGTGGAAGATGCATTAAAATTAATAAAAGAAAAAAGATCTGAAGTAACAACCACTGTTGCTGACTATGATTCTGTAAAACTCTACTTAGCCTCGTTCGAAAACAATAAAATGCAATAGAGTTTCTCGCATTTTTTATAACGCAATTTCGATTTGTATGTTTAGTTATATATATCTTAATCATTCTTTCCGAGAAATTTTTTAATGATTTGTCATGATGTTGTATGTCCTGCAATATATTCGTCTTCATTGATCAAACGATAAGACGTTTTCTTCATACTAACGAATAAAAAACCATACAAAGTAGTATGTCTAATATATATAATTGAAGGTGATGTTACAAAGTATGTATGTTTATTGTTCGGACTTAGCTTACTTGATTCAATACTCATTTTCAACATCAATCGATTTCAAAAGTATCAACTTTGAAATACTCAGGACATATGGTTGTTCCATCGTACTGACGATAACTCTTGCTTTACGATCATAATCACCAATCAACTCTCGGCGTCTATCACATAGACTAAATAGTCGAAACTTCTCCTTATCCTTGTCATCATCAAATAGTGCTATAATAATTTCGAGCTTATCCATTTGTAGTTCATCGTTGATCATCCAGCATATGGCACTAACTTCTGCACACAATGATTGTGATAATTCGTTGTGAGTATCTATGTAGATTTTGTCTTTTAGCGTAGAAGGACGTAGTACATTAGCGACAACGTGATAATGTGGTTTGTGAAGGTATCGTGAGATACGTTTAGCTTCTTCGATGGGTCTAAAATCGTTTTTTGTTAATGTCAAATTGGAAAGGTAACCTTCTTTATATATTCGTGATAATACATGCTCTTGGTGCATTTTTAATAATTGTAAAAGCTGTATAAAGATGCTGTATCATAAAATTCCGTATTATTATTACTGGGCTGCGATTCGTCCTATATTTTCATCTGACTTCGAATCTAACGAGGGAACCACTCTAGGTGTCAAAAACCTTTTCAATCGGGGGATATAATGGTTATATAGGGTATAGCTAGGAGTAATATATCCTAAGTTGGTTCCACCCAAATTGCATCTGGCACGAGTTATGAATCGTGACAAGAAAACCAATTTTCACGGCTTTATGTTTTACTATTTGATGACAAACGAATCATCCAAGCAAACCTTTTCAGACTGTTCTCAAGGTTAAAGTAAACTAGTTGTTGAAGAGATGTAACCTTTTTCTGTTCTTTTTTTTCGTTCATGTGAATAATATGCTTCTGTAAATGGGGTCAAATTTTATCTTCGTGTATGTGTGCATGGCTAATCAACAAAAAAAATTGAGAGAACGTGATAGTAACTATTTTCATTTATCGCTTACTGCCATTGTCACGGCTTGCCTGTAACAATGTAGAAACTAAGAGAAAAAGAAACACTTACTCAAGAGAATAGAAGAAATAAGTTACATAGTATATTATAATTTTAAAAACAGACAATGGATGACGTAAATCGAAAAATACAGCTGTGCCGAGAACGAACCTCTAAAGAACTTTTGGTTACAGCATCACTTATTCCATTTCAAGAAGAACTTGCCAATCAATGATTCTATATATTCGAGTCAATATGAATAAGCACTTCATATAATCAAGAAGATGAAACAACTTTAGATTACAATACATTAGACAATGAAACAGATGAGTGCGAAGACAAACCTGATGACTAAGCTTATGGAAAAAGATAAGGAAAAATTATTATTTAAATCATTTCGTTTGTCGTACGTTGAACGAGCGTTTGTTTTTTTATCATGCAATAAATCTCACAACTGGGAAACGTCCAAAACAAATTTAACCCTTTCGTTGCGATGGGACCTTTCGGCAGGACCCGCTATAGAACAGTCCAAAGGCTCATTTATTGCAGAAAAAATTGAATATCTCTGTTGTAGTTTGAGTTAAGGAGTTAATTCTCTTATTGCAGATAAAGGAATGTTCATAGCTCATACTGTTAAGAGAAACGTTGATAAAATTTGTTTTAAAGTACTACAGTTACTACAACTAAAGAAATGAAACTTTTCACAACTAATGAGAAAATTATATTCATGTCGCCGCGAATGGGTTAAACGAGTTACTCATCAATCCTATACAGAGTGTTTTCATAAGTCTTGGGACGCGACAAAATTCGTTTATATGGGTACATTAAACGGTGTCTTGCGATTATGTTTCTATATCAGTTTTTAGTACTCGTGACAACCTTTCAAATGATATATGATTGAATAACGTCTTCCCTTATAATAATAAAAGTATAAACATAATAATGTAAGGATGAATTTTTCGAAATTGACAAGATATTTTATTCAAACAAGAAATGCACTGTGGATTTTAAATACACAAAATAATCTGATTACAGAATAATCTTATTTAACTCTCATATATTTGTTCTCCATCACTTTTTATCACTTTGTTAAGTCTTTTAGGAATTTTATCAATCATCTCTTTAAAATCATCAAAAGTTTGTTTTCCCATTCTTTGTTCAATCTATATTTTAGCTATTGAAAACTCGAAAAACTGTTCTCCACGTCTTTTCTTCATCAATATCCCCCAAACATTTTTAATAGGCCATACGTTGATAAATTTTGCATCATTTTCTTGAGGTGGAATTCGACCATTAAATAATTCATTAATAGCTTGTGTGCATATATTTTATCCATGTCAAACCACTTAGAACATACAAGCTCGATTTCGTATGTGATCAGTAGGTCGCAATTTGTACTTGCCTTATTCTCTATGTAAATATATTCGGCATTTTATTAGGAAATCTTTTAAAAGAATCACATAACTCACATATTTTATTATATCGAGTGTCCTAAAAAGCGTCACTGCATACTGTTTTGGTAAATTGAGATAATAACAAAGATCCACAAACATGCAGTCATGAAAGATATTATATAATATCTATCATTTGACAAATAATAATTCATACCTTTTTTTGTTTAATTAATTAACTACTTACAAGTTTTCTTTATTTTATTGAATAAAGATATATTTTATGTATATTTTTTCTATGATCATTATTTAAAGACATCAAAGAAGAAATAAATATTACTATTATCATGCTGAAAAAGTGCCACATATTATGATAACCTTTTAATATAGTTGAGCAAAAATAATTTTAAGTGAACTATGAATTTATTTCATATATGAGAAGATAATTGACTTTTAGATTTTCATTAAATTATAGGGAAAAAATATTAAGGAATAAAGCTTTATATCAATTATTTGATTATTTAAATCGTCTTTAAAACATTATCATTATATATAGAACCATCATAAATAATGTAATGAATTGAATAATGGATGGTGAAAACTTGGATGTTACATCATTTGATGCTGAAAATGAAGTTGCATAAGATGATTTTGTATAACTTGTAGGAGGATTAGTAGTACAATTAGGTTTAGAATCAGGATAATTTGCTGGTCCAAAACAACCAGTTATATAAGGATATTTTGTCGTTGCAAAATAAGCATAGTTGCCAATGGCATCATAGAACATTCCATTACAAATATCAAAACCTGATGTTACTTGTATACCTGATGATAAATATGGTCCATAAATAACATGACCATCTTTTGCAATACCAATCACAGTTAAAGTTTTTAATGATGAAAATGTTTGAAGTGAATAACTTGATACATTATTTAAACATCCAATTGTTGGTGAACAATTAGTAAGATTACCTTGAGGAGGATTTACCATACATCCACTAGCTATATGATAATGATATTCTCCACCACCAGCAGGATGTGACAAACATTGATCAGCACCTTCTGATGGAAATCCACCTGTTGGATAGAATGGATCGACTTGATTGAGACTATTAACATTGAGAATATTAACACCATCAATAGCTATACCAGCTAATGCATTCAATGGCATACTATTTGGAGCGATTGCATATGCAGAAGTAGCCGGTACTGTAGCTTGATTTGATATATTACATAACAATGCACTGAGTGCGGCAGCAGTTGATGGTGAATAATTGGGTGAATTAACGCTAACATCAGGATTGAAATTAACTTCAAAATCCATATTACGTTCAGAAAGTTGAGCACCAATAGGTACCGATGCACATCTTCTTGGAAGACCATTGGATTGAACTCGTATACGTACTGATGATCCATTGATACATGTTACACAAAGTTTTTGTTGAAATATACATACATCATTAACAACGGAACCAGGACATGAAACACCTGTTAATTGTGGACATGTCACATTGATACCCGTTGTAGCTCTAATATCGACAACGGGTCCATTTGATACGGTTGTTGCAAAATAAGCAGCTATTCGTAGACAATCTTGATAAGAATTATTTGCTGCTCCTGATGTAGTGTGAGTAAAAATTAATAACAAGAATATATATGTTGGACGAAACATTATAAAATCTGCTTGTTATTCACCTTTCTCTCTTTGAAAAAGAGTAAGTGCATTTCTTCATTATTTATATCAAATGCAATCTTTTAAAATAGGAGAAAAAAAGAAAACAGAAGACGAAGGATAATATATGAGACAATGTAGACGCGTCAAGTATTTATTCTGTTATTTTCTTTTAAATAGCACTTTATTGTTCGGAAAAGAACGCCAAAACATCTTCTAATGCAATGAATTTACTTTTTCAATTTCACTTAGGAAAAAATTATTTTTTTCTTTTTTTTTAATCACCAAGGATACTCATCATATCATTGATTATATTTTTTTCATCATCGAATTGCGGACAACTTTTTCTATCTAGTAAGAGAAACACCGAGTTTGACTAATGATTCTGTCATTAATAGAAAATTCCTAATCTCATCTTGTTAATACCTGTAGATGAACACAGCTATTGATATTCCGATTAAAATAATTATCTTATTTTTATGCTTTTAAAAATTTAAATAAATTTGTTTATGGTTTCATATGCAAGAAACAAGCAGCAAGATCAAGCATAAGATTTTATCAATGTTTAACATTATCTATATATGCCTCGTTTTCTAATTAAAAATCCATATTTCATTCGATTTATTCACTGGTTTGAGAAAAAGATAAAATAATTTCAAAGATTGTTTGGTTATGTTTGTTTTTGAAATAATGATGTTGAATAGAAGTTGGCATATTGCATTGTAAAAAATATTATTGCCTTTTCCTTCGTTGTCTAATAATTACTCATTATTCTTGAAGACCATAAGGATGTTGTAAACAAGCGAAGCAATTTTGAATACCAATTATTTCATTAAATCGATATAGAGACAGAAAAGTAGTTTGCCTATTTTTTTACAATACTCTTTATTACAAAAAGGTTCTACGATAGAAAAATATCATGAATCATGGAAGAACTAAACATCTAGTATATTTACATAAATTAATAATTCGTAGATACATACATGTCTCCTTAAGTGACATGATGTGTACGATTATAGCTTGAACATTCTAAAGAAGAACATATGAATTGTGTATAGATCAGAACAGAATAACAGAATTTTAAAATACATGTCTTTTTTCTTTTAATCACACAAGCAAAAATAACAGAGAATTAAGAGAGGATCCATCAGAAAACCGACCAATATAAGGGAAAGATAACTGTAGAAAATTTTCAGATTTTGAATTTGACTTTCTCATCCAAAAGTGACTATGAAAACCAAAATATCAGTTCATTCTGATATATCTATATAAAAATCACTGGAACCTCATATTTCCAACTTCCTGGAAAATTTCATCTTTTTAATTATAATCGTATTTTGCGATTTTCTTCCCTGTGTTTCACTCGTTTGAGGTGCAGCATCTCTCATATGATAGAAAATTTTCTTTCTCTACAAAATAGACTATTTTTAATATTTTCTGGATACATTGTTTTATGAGAAATTTTGATGAAACAGTAAAATTTGAAAGAAAAAAGTGTGCAATTTTCGTCGTGAAATTTCATTGTTGAATAGGAATCAAGTATTATTTTTCTGTTCTAACATGAAATTACTGAATTACCTCATGAATGAATGGAAAATGTAATGACGAGAATATTTTCAAGTTTTATAATGAAAAAGACAACATGAAAACTGATGATTTGTAACAGATTTTATGGATGATTGAATGGATCAAATTTAGGTAGTTCTCGATGAATAATTGAAGCAATCTTGAAAATAAGTTTTATCATTCTCTTGTTGTATTGCATGTCAAACGAAATGATGACATATTAATTCAGTACTTTGTGAGGCCTCTCTAGTGTAAAATATCCTTTTTCATTTTCTTTTCTCGTTTTATGCGTGTGTTACATGGATGGTCTTCGCGTCTTCTTCCAAAAATGATCAGAAGTATTTTATATTTTTGATTTTATATTCTTTGTGGTTCCTTCTTTTGTTCTACTCTTTCTTAACAACTTATTGCATAGCTTATATCTCTTATTGAGTGGTTTAGCGACAATATCGATGCATAAGTATATAAAAAGACTTGAACATAATGAGAATAAATAATGCGAAAAAGAAAAAACTATATAGGGTGTTTCATAAGCTTTGAGACTCGACAAGATTCGTGTATACGAACACATAGAACAATGTCTAATCATTATGTTTCTATATCATCTTCGAGTACTCATGATGGTCATTCCAATGATATATAATTGAATAAAACCTTCCCTTATAATAATAAAAATCTAAACATGAGAATGTGATGATAAAATTTTCGAAATCGACAAAATAGAATGTAGGGCTTATCAAAACGTTGGTAACATTCTTTTATTTCACGCATATCTCGATATAAATAAATGATAAGATCTTGAATTTTTTCTTAAAAAATGTCACGTGAAAAGCTCTATAAAAAGTGTCTAAATAAATAGATACTGACTTGTTCTGATAGCATAGTTCATACTCAAGATGAAGAACTTTGATGATGGTGCTACTTCCCATTGGATTGAGTATAAGAGAAAAATATTTCGAAGACTTTTTTCTTTTACAATTGAGATCTGTTTGCACACATTTTGTAGAGCTTTTTATACTGCATCTTTTTAAATAAAACTCATGAACTTATCTTTTTCTCAAGTTGAGATCTATGCAAAATAAAAGAGTCTTCGAAATATTTTTTTATTATATTCACTATCACCCTTATGAAGCTTGTTTATTTTGAGTATGAGCTATGCCATTAAAACAAATCAGCAAATGTTTATTTTGACACATTTGTAGAGCTTTTTACGTCGCATCTTTTAAATACAAATTCAAAATTTGTATTATTTATCTACACTGAGGTATGTACAAGACACATCCTATATCATATTGATCGATTTCGAAACTTTTATCGTCACATACTTGTTTATATTTTTATTGTTATAAGGGAGGATGCTATTCAATTATATATCGTATTTTGTCGCGTCGCAAAACCTATGAAACATCCTGTATATTCCCATTAGTTCTGCTTTTCTACTCTAAATTACGAAGAAGATTGATAAATATCATTACAGGTTAAAAACATCCGTATAATATTCTTTGGAAAAGTTCCAATTATTTCGATATTTAAACTAAAACACAAAATTGTGTGCAATACTATTTTTCGATAGTTTAGAATTGAATTGTATAAGATAGACGTAATAACCGAGTTATTTAAAAAAGTGCTTGGTAGAGATATTTTTTTATCATTGTATTTTTCAACTCTTTAATCAGATATACGGCTGTTTCACATAATTACTCTGATTTGGGTAGCTAACTTTAATAACTGATCATTGTAAATGGATTAAATTTCCTCCAATTTGTTTTGTGAATGTTAACCTTTCTAATTGATATAGAAATCAGTAAATGATATGCTTATATTCTCTATTCATATATTGGTGAGATTTCAATACAAATAAAAAAGAAAAATTTTAAAAAAATAAAATCTTGGAAATCAATCAATCAATCAATCAATAACGGCAACTGGAAATATTTTAGCCAATATTGAGTGCATTTGAAGTTTTGATTTTGTATTAAAATTACAACATACATAAGAAATAGTTATCTTTTGAATCTGTTGAAAGATTATTTTCAGTCGTTGATCACTCATCATAAGTGCATCATTCAATTCTGTCATCCACTCTATTGTTTCACCGAATGTCATGTATTCAATTTGTAATATCCGAACATTGGGTGCTAACAATAACCATACTGCTAACGTTAATGGACTCAATCCTTTGACATTTGTGATCTTAAATCGTACTACATTGGGCAATATTATTTCTACCATTGATTTTTCCATGAACTATAAAAAACAAAAAACATTAAGATTCATTGCTTTTTTTTATCAAAAAGTATGATGAAAGAAGCTAACCCTTTCAAATAGTACGTCTTCAAACATTAGTCCCCAATAATTACATTCCAATATTTGTCTTTGAGAATAAAAGATAGAACCAGCAAATTTTAAAAAATCAAGGCTTATAGGTTGTTTATTTGACAAAGAAATTTTGTTCATTTTTATAAAACGAATTAATGGTGAATCAAATTTGTCTTTATTTAAATGCCATGAATGAAGATTACTAGAAAATTGAAAATATTTGCCAATATGAGAGAAAGAACAAGGAACAGATACAATCAAAATATGATCGAAATCTGTTTCATGAATAAGTATTGCTGAACGTCGAATATCAAGCCACCATTCGCTTTGAAATGAACGTAATAAATTCGAAACGTTAATTTGCTTCTTTGTTAATTGCATTATAAATGAAAAATATTCGAGAGATGTACATGGTGCAAGTAAGGTTTCTAATTTTCTTCCATCAGTCATCACATCTAATCTTAAATCGAATGTAAGTCGTTTAAGAGATGGTTGGCAATGTTTGATAAATAAACTAACATTCTCAAAACTTTGCATATCAGTTATTTTAATATATAATTCGATTGAATTCATTGGTCGAATGATTTGAGTAGGTATAACATTTAAATGAAAATTATGTGTACGTGAAAAACGAAACCAAACTTTAAGATAAGTCAATTTAGGTACTAGAGAATAAAGTTTTAATAAATTCTCTTCATAACATTCCAAAATCCATACGCGTCGAATTGCTGAACATGGCGAAATATTATCTATATCATAGTTTATAATATTTTTATTAAGATTTGAAATCTGATTTAAATTGAATAGATGCGAAAAATCTCTTCGCACTCTTTCAAAAGCACAATTACCAAGTACATTCATTGTAGATATAATAGCAGCTAATGGAGATTCATTTTCAATATTTAACTCAACTTGCCATTCAACATTTAAATATATAGTAATCAAACGAAGATTTGGATAAGAATATTTGTAAGAGAAAACAGAAGTAATATGTTGAACGCTCATTTTAATCGTTTCAAGTTGATTATATATTGGTAACATATATTCCATTATCCATTTAGTCCTCGTGTTAGGAGACAAAATAAAATGACGAGCATATTGAAGAATAACTGATTGAAAACGTTGATTAAGATTGAAAAACGCTTGAATAATCATTTCTGTTTTCATGTAAGAGAAAATTAAAACAAATAATTCATTTGGTAGTATTTCCAAATTACTTTGAAACAGAAAATAATATGTTAAAATATAATTCTGAAATCTATTTGTGCATTACCTTTTAGAAATATTTGAATATTTTGATTCCATGTTTCATAAAAATTCGATATTTTTAATAACTTATTCAATAGAAATAAGTTGAAAATGACGCTATCAAAGTTGTCGTATTTTACCAGTTCGTCATATCAAATTTCTCTTTATGTTATTATTGAGTATATCGAAATTAAAAAAAACGGATATGACTTACTTTTTTAAGTTCATTTTTAAGATATTTCACAGCACATACTCAATTTGTGATATTATAATAAACGCACGTTTGAGTCAAAATATTCTTGTGTTACTCATTTACTTTGTTTTTTTGTTTTCTTTAGCAACGAAAAAAATATGACGCACGTTTTTCTTCTTCCTTCTAAATTTTACAATGCATTGATATAATAGTCAATATTATTCGTCATGTGAGATATGCAATACGTAAGAAATCGACAAAATATTGATTGACACTTAATGTAGGCACTACTGCAAGGGGGAAAAAGCGGATCCTGGTGAGTCCTGGGATCCATCAGGACCAGTATCATCGATATATTCTGGGATATCCTTTGGCTTTCAAATCTTATATTCTGATGATGCTCCAAGATCCTAAAGTACTGTATTTTGGAGGCACTCTTGGGTATTTAAGTCTTATATTCTAGAGGCACTTCTGGATCTTCAACTTCTATAATCTGTGGATACCATAGGTTCTGAAGTTTCTTATTCCGAGGATGTTTCTGGGTCTTCAAGTCCTATATTTTGGAGGTAATCCGGAGTGCGTAAGCCGAATACTCTAGAGGTGCCTCCGGATTCTCAAGTTCTACATTCTGACGATGCCTCTGGGCGCTCAACTCCTGTATTTTGAAGATATTCTAGATACTGAAGTCTTATATTGCAGAGGTACTGCTAGGTCGTCAAGTCATACATTCTGGGAGTATACCTGAGTCTTCAATTTCCATATCCGCGTGTCCAAACGTAACGCTGTAATGTTTCTCATACACTATTTTTCAATTTTTTCAAAAACTAAACTAGCTAGAGAGTTCGTTCAAATGCCATTCAACAGAGCTCAAATGACTTATCTTTTCATGAATAAATAAGCTTCTTCGGTTGAAAACCAGGTTTTTAGAAATATTTTAATGGTGCCCAACGTTGTTACATGGAAAGACCTTTTTTTGTAGTCCGACTTAATCAAATTCAAATTGCTACAAATCTACACGACTCAAAATAGTGTCAAGAGCAAAAGTTATAGAAAATTGAATATTCTGTCGAACGGAAAAAATAATTGTAAAACTTATTTTTATTGACGGAGTAAACTGCGAAATACAAACGTTACACGGGTACACAATTTTGTTTTATATAAAAACACTTTTTCACGAGGAGTCTATGGTCTTTAAGATTTTTATCTCTATTCTTTCAACACCCTATCGGACTATGGGACTTCATGCAACTACAGGAGACTAACATGGGACTATGGGAATTTATGGACACTCCATAGAGTCCCATATAGTCTCATGCTGGTCCTCTAAAGTCCCATTTAGTTCCATAGTCCCATTGTCCCTGCAATTCTATTTGAAATTGGGTTGAATTTTTATTTTGAATTCATTCTGAAATCAAATAGACCATTGTATGCTCATGAGGTATCATTTTACGTGGACAAGTCAATATTTTGGAGGCATCAGTTTTTTCCTGGAGTTTATCCAGTTCTTTTGAGTGTAATTAGGATCTTCGTCCCGAAAAGACCTATGTACCGATGTGTTTATTCAGAGGGTAGCAGTTTGGACGTATGCGAAAGCAATAGAAAGAACGTTTTTGTTTATGCTCGTCTGTTTAACGCAGAAAGATATTTTAGCTGAGTTGTGGTTGTGAACAGAAACTTAAATGGTAGAAGACTGTACAGTCAAAAGAGCCAGTAGATTATCTTCACGCACGCGACTTCTTACTTTTCAGCATGTAGAAAAAGAATTTCATCAAAGAATTTATTCAACTCTGATGTAATCATCTATAGGGCAATCACTTATAGCCTGTCTACGGCTCCTGCGAATCTGAACATTGTAACACGCTTAAGATATGCATGATAAGTGACAAATAGTGTGAAACGAGACAATGTACTAGGTAACTTGACTGTGCAAAGTCTTATATCATTTAGGTGTCTTTTCTGGCCCTCGTCCTCAGCTAAGATGTCTTGTTACATTAACCCTCGTACGGTCCTCGCATTTTATCGCACGAACGGTCTTATGTGGGTCTGGCAGGACCCACATGTGAATGAGTTAGGAAAACTTGGTTTTTTGTCTACTTTGCACTAGAGATGATGAATAAAGGCATATATAATGATTTTTTTGAAGTACTGGTACCTTAGTAAGGTTGTGATGTATGAAAACGATCGCATTTTAAAAAGTTTTTGAGGAGAAATTATGATAAAATTATGGTTTTAAAAAGTTATCGAATGAACAATGTATATGTCTCTAGTATGGATAATGAATGTCCTTATCTATGTATATAGCCAGTTATGTTAAAAATGAAAGATATTTCTTGTTTATTTTTTACTAGTGGTAGTACCCGGCGTTGCTCAGAAAATCTCTATACTGAAAACTTACCATGTCAGAAGACGACAGAAGATGTATAGTGGGCTTGCTTTAGATCTTTTCGTTTATTATTACTACATGTATCGCCGTGCATACACTTACATTTATTTTTAAATCGGATAATTCAACACATAGTGTGCGAGTCTGAGTGTCTTTCTCTTAACTTCTGCCTATTGCCATACTTTATACCAACATCCACTGCAAAAAAGTGACACTAAGAGGTAATTATTCTAACCATGCCAGCAAATGCTGTGAAGCTTTTGAAAGATTGGTAAAATATGGAATGTATCATAACCTATGTAAAATTTCACTTTAACCTTCCCGCCAATCATTCAGATTTCTTCTCGATCTTCCTCGGGACCTGAGAGTATCCCATAAAAAGATTGTTGTGACTATAATCAGGAGATGGCACAAATATTTTGACAAAAACACAGAAAATTTCGTCAAACAAAGATAAAAGCGCTTGATTTACTATTGACAATGTTCAGATAACTAATCTTTGGTGAATAAACTCTCACGATAATAGAGGGTAGATATAATATGAATAAAACTCATCGGTATAACACCAAGCGTCTTTGGGGGTTCAGTCGCACCCACTTTTCAGCGTTTCACTGCTAGGAATTTCGTATGAAATTTCATATGATTCTTGTACATCGTTAGAAGATTAACAATTAGCGGGACAATGGTTCCGAAAAGAAGAGATCTTCAAGTAGAAAAAAACAAAAAACCCATCGTGAGTCCCGTCGGACCCCCGAAGACCGTACGAGGGTTAATAAGCAGATTGTACTTGGTTGGAAAAATATTTTGATAGAGGGATGACACTATAATTTCAAATAGAGTAAATAATGAACTTTATACCAAATGAAAGCCCGTCAAAAATGGGGCTTATTAATACTAAAAAGTAAGGGTTATGAAAACTTTTTAATATCGAACTTGCGAAACTTTCGGAACTTTTATACTTTTTGTGCGGTGGAAAAGTAAGGTGCCAATAATTTAAAGATAAAATAAAATACTTTTCTTGGATATTTTCACATGGTTCGATAGAGCTCGTTGAGCTCTACAAAAGTGTATATAGTCAAAAAATTTTGAACAGGATTCTTGACTCAAAACGTACTGAATTCTGCCTAAAGAATATATCAGAAAGCCCGCACTTTTTACAATTTTTGTAGAAAAAAAAGTGGACGTTTTTACTATAAATTCGGCTGTTTTCCATTAATATTGTCATATAAGATGTTCGAAAATATACTCATTGGATGCAGCGTCGAAAATTCCATCGAATGATTATATTTTGAAATGCCTGACGGACTAAAAATAATAAAAAAAGCTCATTTTATTGAAAAATTGAGTGTTTTTTTCACATATTTTTGACGGACTTTTATTTGATATAAAGTTCATTATTTATTCTATTTGAAATTATCGTGTTATCTCCGCATCAAAATAACTTTTTCCATTCTAGTATTTATGAGTGTAAATATTATAATATTGTTAACACAACATCGACTATGTCCATTTGTTTTTTTATCTATTTCAGTGGTTAAAATACTTGATTACTGTATTACTCAAACTATACTGTGAGAACAAGCCTGAGAATAAGTATGATTTTATAACTTCTATGTAACCCTCAACTTCTTTTTTGCATATTATGTTCTTTGAAAACATATTTTATTCAATATTCATGCGTTACATTTCCACCAGACAGCCTTGAAAAAGCTTATGGCGCCATTTCTTTGCATGTGACTTTGATAAATAACTGAAAATGCGTTGTCATTGTTTTTTTCCCTTTCTTTCTTCTCCTCTCTCTATCAGTAGAATGACATGGCAAAATATACTGTCTCTATCAGCCTACTCTCTGCGTATATAAAGTATTATTCAAACACATCCGACCTTTGCGCATTTTCTCCTTCGGTTCTTACACGTATACATTGATGTCGACTTACAAATTCTATTATTTCGATGGTCGTGGTCGTGGTGAAGTATCACGTCTTATTTTGGCGGCTGCTGGCGAGAAATTTGAGGATGTTCGATATCCAGAGAATGAATGGCCATCGCACAAGTCAGAAATGCCACTCGGTCAAATGCCTGTACTTGAATATAATGGTAATAAACTGCCACAATCTATGACGATTGCTCGATTTCTTGCTAGACAATTTCATCTAGCAGGTAAAGACAATTTAGAACAAGCCAAAGTAGAAGCAGTCGCTGATACTGCTACTGATATTCTCAACAAACTAGGACCCATCATTTGGTATGGTGAAGAACCGGAGAAGACCAAAAATTTGGAAAAATTCTTTGCTGAAGAGTTACCCAAGCACTTACAAAATCTGGAAACCCTGGCCAAGGCTTTTAGCAACGGTGGTTCATTCTTCGTTGGCAATCAACTGACATTAGCTGATTTATACGTATATGATGTGCTAGAAAACGCCATTGGGATCAATCCGAATGTGCTCGACAAATATCCATGGCTGAAGAGTAATCGTCAACAGACTGCACAACAACCGAATATTGCAAAGTATCTACAAAACCGATTACCAACGTCGTTTTAAATCTTTCATAACCTTAGAAGAATATGCACCAGTAACATTAGATTTTTCACTATTTATTGTAACATCATAAATATATATAATCTAGAAACACGCATTCATTTAATACTATATCACGGATTCACATGTTGTTGATGAAAGAGAACTGTAGACAAGTGATAAATTAGAAAAAGAAATGATAAACATGCTCTCATTTGCCAACAACTAAATAGTCAGAACCATTTCTTACAGGTGAAAATTTGAAAATTATGTCTCTATGGAGAATAAAGGAGACAAAAATAAATCAATCAATTAACAGATTGATCTATCATCTGATCGAAAGATAAACTAATCTGCTGCTCTCAACACTTGCTTTTCAGCAACCGATCTGACGAAGAAACTATTATAGATGGTACAAACGGTCTCAGCACATAGTAAGAGTATAATGAGGTCTCGACAAGAGTAGCAAAATCTCGTAGGAATTTTTCCATACTCCTATGAAGCCAAGTCATGATCATTACATTGAATTTTGAGGTTTTTTTTAATTTTATTTCTTACTATTACGGTCAGAAGTGCTTAGGGTAAATACTATAAGCATTCATAGCTACATTTTAAAGCAGAACAATCAGCGAAATAAGCATGCTAAGTAGCACACTCATTGTATACCATGTTAGAATATACCTAAAGATGAAGAGAGAAGAGGCAGAAAGAGACGAAGGAAAAAGTAGGCATAAATAGAGTTAAGATATGAAGGGTAAGTGGGGACAAGGCCATTTTCTCGCCCAAAAATTTTCTCAAAAAGAACTATATATTCGGAATCAGCATTAAATTCTGAGTAAAATTAGGCACTTTTTGCTGTCGAAAAACAACTTGCATTACACCATCTGATGTGGAATTTAAAAATGAAATTTAAAAAAAATAGAGTTTTGATAGAAAAAAATGATATGAGACTCTCTTTCTACAATCCAGTGCCTGTTGTGGAGGTTTTCGAGCTTCCACAGGATCTGCAGCTGTTTCGGCAGAACCAGGAGACGTCCCTGAGCTGCCGGTAGCCGCAAATCTTACATTCAGACTAGTCCCTTTTCTGTTGGACGTTAAACTCCACTGACTTCGGAAAAGATAGATCAGCAGTGCGTGAACGCACAATCAGCAGTGTATTTTGGTTGCTGGAACGTCTGTTCATGTGCTCATTACTCTAAACAACAACTTATATGCAAACAACTGAAGAAATATAAAATTCAATTATGTAGACTTTGTGATGAAGTAGAGTAATAAACCTAAACCAAAAGTTCTCATCGCTGGTTAAGACAAGAATGATGATTTTTGGGAATAGTCGTTACGGATTCCAAGTGACACTTTTTTCCTTTTTCTTTATTTTATGTATCTTTTTCGTGTATTTGAGTAAGATTTTGATACTAGAATCTATTTGTTTTTGTCGAAAGAAAGATTTTCCGTAAGTTAATTTTATGTAAAAATGAATGAAAATAAGAATGTACATATGTAATTTATATTGCCATTTAAGATGAAGTTGGGTTTAAACAAATTATAATTTCTTCGTAATTGATTTTAATCCTTAAACCATAATGGACTCAACTACGGAATTCTCTACCCTATTCTGTTTTAGTCTAGTAATTCGAAACGTAGTTATTAAAGATATATTTCTCTCAAAAGTTGTATTATCACTAAATAAAGACGTTTTCATTTTGTATTGTCAATTGATATTTTAATTCCTTTTTTAGCTAAGCTAATGCACGACAATGTTGACAATAAGAAAACGGAGAGTAGGACCGAAAGAATGTCACAAAAATCTTAACGTAAACTTAAACTGGCTATTTTTCTTTGGAGAGAATATTTAATTTCTACAAAATGTTTAAAACACTTCGTCTTAGATAGAAAGACCAATGATTAGTAATTTCTTAATTTTATTTATCTTTCTTTTTGAGAATCATCGAATTTTGATAATTAAAATTCATTTTCACTATGATATGATCATCCTAGTAAAAGGAAAAGTGACAAATGATATTTGTTAGTCTGTTTGAATGAAGATGTGTCCTTTTTGTTTAATGTTAACCTATCTTTCAAGGATAATCATTTATTCCATATCACGATTAAGTATATGATATTACGTAGTTATAAGGCAAGAGCTAGTAGTTATTGATTTATTATCAACATTAGTATGTATTATAATATTGTCGCAAGACAAATTTGTAATGAATTTTAAAAGAGTAGCCTTTAAATTTAATTGTTCTACAACTATATTAAGATCATTTTTCACAAAAAAAAGTAGAAATAACAGATATAATTAATCAGATTGCAGTTTATCAAAAAATCAATTTAACTTCAGTTCGTTTTTCGTTTCCTCACAAAAAATGCTGAGCATTTCTTTTCTTAAATATTTATTAGTGGGGATGTTTTTCAAGTCAATACGGTAGCGTTTCTGTTCATCTAACAAAACAGTTTTGACTATGTTTTTAATCTCAAAATATGTTCGTAGACCTATCAATATTTCCTCTTCACCAGAATGAGATGAGACACAGTACAGATTATCATTAGAATTGGTACATAAATCAACTATCGTATTACATGGGCTTTAGAAATACATAACCATAATCACTAAGATCTTTCCATTCACATTTCCATAGAACATCTATGCTATGTCTTGTTTTTTTTTTAAGTTAATTCGAGCTTAACCACTTCTACACATTTTTCATCAGATCTCATAACAATACGAAACTTTTTAAAATCGACTTCAAACATGCAAAAACCTTGATAGTACATTCTCTGAAAAATAGCGCTTGGCCATATCATCTAAATGAAAGTAAAATGGGAAACCAAGCTGATTACTATGAATTCGCATTTGCTTCATTAATACAACAGAAATTGTGTACATTTTCAATAAAATGTCAGCATTGTTAGTAGAACTATTGGATGTCCCAAAATCTTGGCACAAATTTGATTTTGCATATATCTCAGTATAAATACTTGACAAAAATCTTAATTTTTTTACTAAAAGATACACTGTAAAAAGCTTTACAAAAATGATAATAGCAAAATCCTACTAACATATTCTGATGATTTTTTCCTATACTCAAAACGAAACACCTCTATTTTATGCTACTTCTCATTGTATTAACTTGTGAGCAGAATAAATGACCACCCTTAACATTTGAATTTTCAATTACTTGATATACTGTACTAAAAAGACAAAATATACTACAAGGTGCAGTATGAAAAGCTCTATAGTTTAAATAAGATTGCTTAATTTATAGTTGCAGATTTTGTTCTCAAAATGGATAAAGTTTGAAGTGATGAAATTTCGATGTTGCGAACAAAATTGTTTACTGGAACACTACAAATTCTTTTTGTTATTTCTTTGGTTAATGAGTCATATTGAAAGCCATAATAGATGGCCTAGTCTAGATCCACTGATGCGTGTTCGATTTATATGTCTTAATTCATTATAATATTATTTGTTAGATGCACGTACCATCTACATAACTCAATTGTGTCCATTTTGCGAACAAAAAGTGCAACTATAAATTAAGCAATCTTATGTAAATTATAGAGCTTTTTACAGCGCATCTTTTGGTAAAAAAAATTAAAATTTTTTGTCAGGTGTTTATACTGAGATATATGCAAAATAGAATGTGTGCAAAATACTTTCGGACACCCGCTATATTCATTGGGCAACTTTATACATCTTTCGTGTAATTTAAGATCATCACGAGGTTTCATGTGATCCTCAAAAACTTGTTTCAAACGTTCATGATCATATAATTACTGATTACGTAGGCACATGGTTTCGGTTTGCTTACGGCATCTCTGTGAATATACAATAACATATCAGTATACAGCACGATTCGTCCTCTTTTTGAGACGATTAAATATTTGACAGCAGCAGTACTATTTATAAACTTGTCACATATATGTCGGTTACTAAATCGGCGAAACCATATACCAGATCCACTATAATTTGCATTATTCACTAACACGAATAAATGCTTATATGATCATTGAAAAACCTGCCATATGTGAACTATTTTAGCTAAACCATACGGTATTCGTTCATGACTATCTCGAAGGATCGCATCGAAATAGCACACATGCAATCAATAACGAACAATATCATGATATCCTTTAGCAACAGATACGCAAAGTGCAGTATTACCAAGAAGCTTTATTGATTTGCCAGACGAACCAGAAGTGAACTGTTTGAATGCTCATAACACTGCAGTTTGCACTCCAATAGAGCGAACTAGTTCGGCTTATCAGTATAAGATACTGACGTAGTTTTTTTTATTAGTTCAAAAAGCATCTAAAGTTTGGAGTTAGTGTGGTCTTTGGCGTTGTTCATGCAAGAGCTCGATACATATTTATAAAGCAGGCAATATGACTAGAATGAATGTGAATGTTAAGGCAATATAATAATCTCAAAAACTAATGAAAACACATATTCTTTAAACTTTTTCTTTCTAGATTGGTTGCAATTAAGGTGTTATCCAAGTATTGATGTGCTTCTACTAGAAGAACACGTTGAATTGAATTAATTCATAATTAAAAGTGTAAATCATTCTACTGAACCATCGGTGTAATTAAAACAAAGCCTTTTGAAACATTAAATGTCATTGAAACAGATTTTGAAAGTTCAAGATTTCTTCTTAAACTTTTTAATGTTAATTCATCTATTGATTTCTACATCAATTCTCACTTGTCATTACAAGCAAAATACAGTAGGCATATATATAGTATTATGGACACATTCTTGTAGATGATTCCAAGAAAGAAACTATGGTTTTTAACAGATATGAATTGTTTTAAACGAATCATCAACATATAGCCAACTATTAAGATTTAACTAACATGAGAAAAGTTCAACCTATAATTTAATGATCGAGCTCTTATATAAAAAAATCAATCACTCTTATTGATGTAGTGATTCACTATATGATACATAAAATGTCTTTTTGATTATATAGTTTAACAAACGGAAAGTTTTAACTGGTAGTGACAAAACATAATTTTTCATACAACAAACTTTTGCATAACGTATCAAAATAGTTTTCTTTATTTTGCAAAATACAGGATATTTATTTATAGGAAATCTTGTGTCGACAAACGTTTATAGAATCATCTGTCCTGAAGAGATTTTCACTTCGATCAATTTTTGCATTATAGATTATTTATTTGAAGAGAAAACGAGATAACAAAGAATGCATTTTGGAAAGAATCTTTCTTTGATTCACATCTCAGTAGTATAGATAAATATAAAATTATCATTCCTTTAAAAATGACGAAAATTACATACATTGATAGCAGTATTATCTTGTACATTATTATGCTTTTAGTAGTAAGATTCGGCAAGTAAGACTAACATTAACATACGTCCTATGACTATCTCAAAATTTTATTAAAATAAATAGAAAAATATTACTATTCTTAATTTCACTCGATAGTCTATCATACAGAATAATCTATGAAATGAAGAAAGATTATCATAAGTTATCCCAATTTGACGAGAATAGCTATTCAAACTAAGCGAACTATCGTGTCTATAAATACAAAACGTAAATATATATTCTATTACCTATTAATCTATCACCCTGCTCATCACATTCTTCCATCTTTTTTTATTTATCCTCACGATCAGACAGATGAATATCATTCATTATATTAAATTTTTCCAAGTTTAATTAACAGCAAATAGCTTATATATTCAATAAATAATAATAACTTCATATAGAAATAAGTTGATATGAAGTCAGCATTCGATATATTTTTAAATCTAATCATTATAAGAGTTAAAAGTACTATAAGAAAGAAATTATTTAAAAAAAACAATTTGAATACAAAAACCTTTTATTTTTGATGAGAATTGATCATTTCCATTGAATAAACAAGATGTAAGAGAACTAACTTAGACATATATCGAAAGTTAACAAAAACTAATATGAGAAAGATAGAAGTAATTGCTTCATTGTAACATTAATTAATATATTATTTATGTTATCAACTTTTTATTATTGAAAACAATTGTTTATTTATATAGAATTAATTTAAATTTTTTAAATAAATCTTTATATATTTTATTAAATCTTCTGTTAAATATAACATCATATTTTATAGTGTTGTACAAATTAAAAAAAAGGAAAGATAAGATTGAATTAAATTGATCATCAAAATTCTCTTTTGTTTTGTTTTGTTTTGTTTTTTGACTTTTGAAATTCACCAGACAAAAAAAAAAAAAAAAAAAGATTGACAGAATATATAATAAACAGATTGTAAAACAACAATAATAACAACAACAATAACAAAAGAAAGAAAATGAGTTATCGTTTACTATCTTCTTGAAACATAATTATTGATGTTGTTGATGCTTGATCATCTTCTACTAGATTGAGCGGTGATCGAATAGAATAATTCGAAGATGATATTTCTTGATCTTTTAAATAAATATTTTCATCATTTGATGGCGTAGTTGATGAAACTATAGGAATCACAGTATGTTGCGTTTGTGGACTAAAAAAAAATAAAAATCGAAAAATTTCAAATAAAATTTTTATTTGAATATCTTACCAAACTTTATCAAGTGGAATGATACAATTATCAAAATCAAGTTCATTAATGGGTTGTGATATAACAATAATATCTTCTTTTTTTTTCTTTTTTTTATTTGTATTTATTGTTGTAGTTTTTCGTTTTTTCTTTCTTGGTTTCCATTCATCTTCATCTTCATCATCATTATCAAAATCACCTGTATATTCTTGATCTTCATTTATTATTCGACGATGATTATTACTTGAACTTGATGTTGAATCTAATAAAATAAAATTCATTATTTTTTCTTTTTATAGAAAATAAAAATTTAACCTGTACAAGATCCTCCATCTTCTGGTATAGAATTATTTCCTTCACCATTTTGAAATTCATCACCATTTGATCGACTATCATCTGATGAAGCAGTTATAGTCATAACTTGATCAACAATACGATTTTTCGCTTGACGAGATGAACGTCGACCAACACCTTGAAAAATTTAATAAAAAAAAAAAAAACATTGTTTTTTGCATGAAAGTTTTTTATTTTAAATAGAAAAAAAGGAAAACCTGATGAAAATATTCTTTTTTGTTCTTTCTCTCACCGAGACATTTCGCTAAATGATAAGCAAATCGTATAGCTATTATATTTGATTGACCACAATGAGGACAAATACATGTTTGTTTTTCAATAGCTGTTGTTTGGGATTGTGAAAATGGAATTAAAAACTGTTTTGTTTTAGTTCCATTATTATTTATTTCAAGTTGATCTTCAGGTATTCCTTTAAGTGTTGAATGTATATCATAAACTAAATCAAGAATTAAATCATCCAATTCATTATCAATTATTGATTGAATAACTAAAGATAACTCGTCCATAGAAGAAATATTTTATCTGTAAGTAGAAATAATTGCCCATTAGTAAAGATTTTTTTTTTTTTGTTGCAAAATAGAACGAGGAACAGACATACACAAATACACTGATAATAAATGTTAGACAAACAATGTACATATAAAGACACAAAAAAAAAGAAAAAAGAAAACAATGTACAAATAGTTCTTGTCCTTTTTTTTTTAAATGTTTAATTGTATTTTTTTTTCATTTATTGATACGGTTGAATTGTATACACATAATTAGGATTTTCACCTGGTTGATCATTTCTAATACAAGTTACGACACGAACCTAAAATAATAAAAGATATAGTTTCGAATATATATTATATCAAATATAGAAATCATTTTATCTTACCGAATGTCCATATGGTTCAAGTCCATTTGGATTAGCTGCTGCACCAGTTGGTTTAGTTGCTATTGTTTGACCAGATAATGGAGGTGCAGTACCTGTTGTTTGTGGTTGAACTTGAACAGTTGTAGCAACTTGTGCTTGAGCCATAGATCCAGGTGTTTGATTAACTTGTACTTGAGCAACTTGCATACGTAAATCATCAGTTAATTCTCCACCCATTGTCATTGTACGATCATATTTTGATGCATCACGTACTTTTGCTAAAAATGTTCGTAATGGTTCAACATATGAATCAAAACCAAGTGTTAACATTGCTAAAATAATATCTTCACCATTAATTGTTTTACGTTTTTCTTGAAGACATCGATCTGATGCTTCACTTGTTATAAATGAAATAAATTCTGAAACACATCTATTTATTTAATTAAAAAGAGAAAAAAAGATTTTTCTATTTTTTTAAATTAATTAAAAGTTTTTTTTAAACTTACTCTTGTATAGTTTCTTTTGCATCTTTAGCAATTTTACCTTTTTCAGGTACACCTTTTTTCATTATTTTTGCAACATTTGCAATAGGTAAAAATCTATCTTGTTCACGTAATGGTCCTGTATATCTTGGTATATCATGATGTTCATTTCCATCATCATATGAATTATCCATTAAATGTTGTTGTTGTGATGGTCTACCACGTCCACGATATGTTGATTGTTGATGATGACGACGTTGATGATCATCATCATCTTCATCTTCTTCCTCATCAAGTTCATCATCATCAGAATAAGGTGCATCTTCTTTTGTTGGATGATATGTACGATCAACATTAGGATTACTAGCTGTCATTCGATGCATAGAATTATTTTGATGAGATGTTGGTGGTGGTGGACGAGTACCTTGTGTACGTCGACGATGAATTGGACCATCATTAGAATTAGTAGAATCATTATCGGAATCCATATTAATCTTTGATGAAGAACGATTCGAGGGAAAAGTCGACCACTGGTCACACGAAGAAAGAAGAAAGAATGAATGGAGAGTTTTATCAACAAATAAAGGAAGAGCAAGCAATAGAAGTGAATATTCATCTTGGATTTTGTCCTTATACAACCAATTATAGACCTCTAAATAAACCTCTCTTAATTATTATTATTAAATTTAAATCAAAATAAATATTTAAATTAAAATAAATAATTTTAAAAAAAATATATATTTTTTTTTAAATAAAATATATTTTCAAAAAAACAATAGATGTCATTTTAATCGAGATGTTATGAATCATGACCTGACATTATCATTATCTTGAATCGACTAAGTTTATTCGGCAGGAATTTTAAATTATTAAATAATATGTGACCCTATTCTGACTTCAAATGAGAAGGTCACATTCTTATGTCACTCTTCTTCTTTTTTTAGTATTTATTTTAAATAGATAATAAATAAAATTCCTAAGTTTCTTATCTTAGTTTAAAATAAAATTCTTGATTTGCAAAAAAAAATAATTACAAGCAATTATTTACTGTATACACATTGACCTTGCTTGATATTTGATGCATCATAACTTAAGAAAACAAGAGATAATCTAATTTTACTCTTTTAACGGATGTCCTAAGATAAATAAACCATTTAGTATACTTTTAAAATGATAACCTATTTTAAAAATATTTGAAAAAAAATGAAAAGTAAAAACATATAATATGCTCTACTTTCTAACTAGTTAGACATAATGAATGATCATACTTTATATTCCAAATTTTCATTACTTATTTGAATGTATTTAAAAAACAAAACATATGACGAGATACAGCGTGAAAAGCTGTACAATTTACATAAAACTGATTCTTTAATAATTGCACTTTTTGTTCTCAAAATGGACATAACTTTGAGCAATTAGATTTTGACCGCGTGGAAATGAAATTTTTTAAAGTGTATGACGGATTTATTTATCTTTCATCTTATTTTCTTATGGTTGTTCTTGATAAATTATAGAGCTTTTCATGCGGCATATTATGGCGTATTTTATTTCTTTGTAATAAAACATATAAGATGATAACAAAAGTTGCAACTATTAAAGAATTGGTCTTATGTAAATTGCACAGCTTTTCATACTGCACCTTTTTGTATGATTTGTATTTTCAATATAGTTAAGTGATAAAAGTTACATCAAAAGTATGGTCATTCATTATGCCTAACTAGTTAGAAAGTAGAGCATATTATATGTTTTTACTTTTCATATTTTTTCCAATATTTTTTAAATAGGTTCGCATTTTAAAAGTATATGGTTTTGTAGAGAATTTCACGCTCTATCCTTTGGTAAGAAAAGTTTCTCAATTGTAAGAATAAATAAGGAACAAAATTTCTAAAATACTAAGTGGTTTATTTATCCTGGATCACCCATTAGAAAATATTTTTAAAAAGATCAGTTGAATAAATTTTATTTTATCACATTAACATGAATTTAATTAAATTAATTAAAAATAACAAAAGTATCGATTTACTCTACATCAATAAAATGTAAAAATATCATATTGATACACAATATAAATAAAATTGTTCATATTCAATTCGTTGTTGACGAATATATTGACGATTTTTTTTACGAACTAATCGATCAATTTTAGCAAATTCACGTTTTATTTCACAATGAGTTTGTTCATGACGTCTTGTATGTCCACGAACACGTTCTACTCGAATAATATTGTTCTTATTTTGTTGTCGATATTTATTCAAAATTTGACAAAAAATAGGATATTCATAATTATCCTTGATTTTAGGTCGACAAAGAAGTTGTTCAACTTTACTATTATCCGTACGTATAATTAATGTATTGTAATAATTTCTTGCAGCATATTGAATGGCAAGAGAAACAGCATCTACTTCACTTTCAGTACTACCATTTCTTGGACATCGAGGTGTATAACAATGTACTGTACTTGATCCATCTGAACCTCGAAAACCTGAATGACCAATTTGCATAAAAGGAGAATAACTACCATCAGTATAACATATTAATTCTCGTCGATCTATTGATGGAATAATTTGATTATTGATTTTCACTATTTCTTTTGATGGCATTGTAGAGATATTACTAATATTCATGGAGATAGTACGAGAGTTTGCTGCAGGAAATGAACATGATTTATTAGGTATTTCATTATATGAAATATCTATAGTAGGAAGTTGAACATTAATAGGATTTTGATCAAATGGCTTAGATAATTTAAGTTCCTGTCTGGATATACACTTATCATTATGAATGATTTGTCTTTTTATACATTGTTTAAAAATACAGAAGATAATAAATGCATGAATAAAAAATGTAATAAGAATAATGAATAAATCTTCCATGAAAGAGTTTAAATCTTGATTGTGTTCATTTTGCGATAAATTTACATATAGTATAAGTATATTCATAATTCGACAGTAATATTCCAATGTAGTGACAAATGATCAAAACGTAGTTTTATTAATAACTGTGAAAAGTACATAATAAAAGAGAAAAAAAAATATCATTCATTTAAAAATAAAGAAAAATCAAAAGAAAGTAGTGTAAACAATCATGCAATGATACACTCAATACTGCATTAAACAAATAAATACTATCAATAAAACTCGGCCATCCTTTATTTTTATGTTATTCATTATAGAAAAAAATTTCTGTTAGTGAATACTCTCAAAATTAATGTAAGGCTTCTCTTCGAAAAAAATATCGTTCTCTATAATGTGAATATTTCTTTATTTTGTAGTCTCTCTTACTCTCTAATCCTCTATCATGTAAACATAAATAATGGGTGGTCGAAAATAAATGAATCTCTCTATATTTTGCGAATATTTCTATCTAATTGTGATGTATACACTTAATCTTTTTTAAAAGATAGCCCATGAAATTCTCTATAAAACCTTATGAAAAGAGCTATTTCAATGAATAACTAAAGGATTACGTCTGTTTAATACTACAATACTCTGAAATGGTTTACTTTCAAATACGTATTCCTATAAATTAATGATTGCATTCTGTCTCGCAAAACAGATATGAAACCTTGTTCTAATACAAGTTTTCGCTGTTTTCAAATCTATTCTTTCTTACGAAGGTCAAAAGAAACATATTTAAATACGATTTCGAGATTCCATCGGTCAATTTTCTACAACAAATAAGTTGGTGCCACCAGTTGTTCCTATTACGCACCTCGGGCATTGGAGAAAACACTTGACAATATTCTTCTCGTATCTAAATGTTTAATAATTTTTAATTGAACATAAGAAAAACAAAGAAAATATTTTGTTCGAATCTATTGATAATACCTCATCAAACGATAGTTGTTGAACTGATGAAACTTTGCATGGACTAAAAATAGCCTATTTAGTTTCTTTATACTCGGTCAAAAGAATGGCACAAAATCCCTAATACAAAAATGGATCATATTAGAAGATTATAGTATTAATCGAACATAATTCTATATTTATTCATTATAACAACTCTTTTCATAAGGTTTTGTGAAGAATTTCACAGTCTATCTTTTGAAAAAGAATCAATTACATACATCATTATTCGATAAAAATATTTCCAAAATACTGACAGATTCATCATTTATTCATGGGCATCCGTTCGAATGTTTTTTAACTCTCTAATCTTTATACACGTGATGCGTTTTATGACCTATTTTTAATATACATTCTTTTTTTTTTTTGATGCACTCTAAGGTTGTTTTTGATGCATGATTCGAATGTTATGTATATGAAGAAAAGAAAGATATTACGAGAGGAACTTATTTCTTACACGAAAAAATACAATGAATTATGATAAGAAGCATAGAAACGATTTATCACTGCGTAAATGTGGCGAAAAATATAATATTTTATTCGGTTTCATATCAAATAATTATTAATTAATAATGATTGATTGTTAGATAATAATAAAAACTACTGTTGAAAAATACTCATTTTTTTGTTACATATCATTTATCTAAAAATAAGAAAAAAATACAAATTGTTTACTGAAGATTTGAGTAATTTTATAAATTTTTTTTTTGATTAAATTCAATTCTTTGCGGGTAAAACTTAATGTCAGGGCATATTTTCTTTCTATTATAGTTTTTTTAATGGTTTAATTATATCAGGAAATTATTCGAAATTTTTATTTAATATATATTAAAGATAATTAGAGAACAGAATGAGATATCCATGTTCCAGAAATACTAATACATAATATTTGTTTTTAAATAAAATAGGAACAATATATAGAGCACTGCGTCAGTTGATGTTACTTATATAAACATAATTTATTTAATCATTAAAATTGTCTTTATCATTTTTTTAAACATGAATCTGTTTGCCATACATATACATGTGTTGGTTATCTCATTGATGGGTATGGTCAGTTTATATTATTAAAAAGACAGAATTTTTCTGTACAAGCAAGTATCGTGCAATTAGTTAAATATTTTTTTCTTGTCTTTTTTTAAATCATTTATAATAACGTTTCACCAATTCAACGTTCTTTCTTATATACTTGTAAATCTTGATGATTTCTAAGTAATGAAAGTATTCCAAAATGAATAGCACGTTTAAAGCACGAAAAAGTTTTCAAATAATTATCTATCTTGAAATATATCTGGACAATATTGTTATTAAAAATATCAATGTTAGAATACTCTAATTGAGTATTCTTTCTGGTTTGTCTTGATCATTCCTCACATGTAATAGATATTAGCTGTCTTATAATTATCAGATGCTCCGTTGAATTTTTTTTCATAATTTTTATCAAATTACTCATGTGTGTCATGCTTGAACTTTGTTCTGCAGATATTAGTACAAGTAAACGTTGATAAGGCACATAATATAGTTCTTTTTGTTGGTTTTATTTAAAAGTTTTACTCTATATTTAATAATTATATCGTAATAGAAATTTAGTAGAAAAAAAAAGAATACAGTAAAATTCTTAGTAATTCTTTTGTATAATCAACACAACGAATGAAATCTTTTCTATTTTCAGTAAGCAAAAAGAGTCTTAAGGAATTTGGATCGGTTATAATCCACAATAATTTTTACATTAGGTTGATCAACTATTCTTGATCCCCATTCTTTCGTTTTCTCATCCAAATACAGTTCAACATCTCGCCATTCACCAATTGTCGGATCAATTGCACAACAAGCTGTTAAAGGATCATGAAATACTTTGCCATATATATCTGATCGACGGAGATAGATTCCCATAACACGATGAATCTCTTTCAACGATAGACTTCGGTCTTTGATCGGTTGAAGCTCTTTGTGAGTATCTCTTGTGTAATGTACTCTGTGACAAACATTCTTCGAAACGAAAAATTTCTCTCCAATATTTTTATCTTGTAATACTGTCAAGGTTGATTCGACGTCATTATCCAAATTGAATGCTGAACAAGTAATTCGTCCGTTAAATCTATTTATTCGTTTTTTTTGAGGCACAATATTATCACCTGCAAAACCACCTTGAACAACTAATCGACCAACTTTGAATTTTCCAGTTTGAATAGCTTTACCAACATTACTCAATGGTCCTCCACACACGAGAATTGTCTGTTCATCGCAATGAGTCAGTAATACATCGGATCCAACTAATGCTTCTCGAGATTCTCGTATAGATGCTACATCATATACTTTATAATGAAAGTTAGAAAGAGAACGTTTGGCATTCATATCGAATACACCAAGAGGTAGATTAGCACGATCGAAGAATGATAGTACATGACGAATGAAGCCGATTTGATCAGGGGTTCCAGGCACTACAGTAACAGCTTTGAGATTAACTAATGGATGACCAAGTAGAAAAAGTAGGGTAACAAAATCATCCATATCACCCGTTTCCATATCGAATACCATTTGTAAACGTCCATTAACAAAAAAACGGTCTGAATTTAAAGTTTCTGTGTTGAATTGATGAAACTTATTGTTAGTATTCCAATCAAAATTAGTTGCCATCATTTGAAATATAAAAAAAAATTTATTCTAAATAAAAGAATTCGACTGAATGAAACTGAAAAAGATAAACACAAATCAATACTAATGCATTTTTATCACACTTTAAATAGTCATATATTTGTCAGTGGTGAGTCAGAATATTATGTAATTACTCAACTACTATGCCATGAATTTTTATTGATCAAATACGAAATGTTTTCTTCATTTATTGACTGTAACAAATCATTGCTACGACATTTTTATTCGCATAGTTCATGATATTAAAAAAGAATAGAATAATATTAATCAAGAATATTTTAGGAAAAAAAAATTTTGAAAATGAATTACAAGAAAATAAATTTATTGCTAGTAAAAATCTATTTCATAATTATTAATTCCTCTCTCAAAGATTTCATTTTTTGTTTCATATAAATAATTCAACTTACAATTTATAAATTTTCACGATGAGATTGGTTATAAAATAAACAATAAGAAAAATATTTTTATTCATAATTTTTTAATTTAAATATTATAAATACACTACTAATACAAGCAAAAATTTTAAAAAATGTTTCTTTATTTCCATTATTAGTTTCAATTACTTTTGGAATAATATGTACTGTTGAAATATAAATAAATATACCAGCAATTATTGGTAAAAATATTTGATTTGCCCATAATTGTAATAGAAGATTTGATTGAAATTGTAAATTAACTAAACAAAGAATTATACTAATTAATTTTATTAATAATTGATATTGCATTGCCTAAAATATAAATCTTTTTTTTAAAATTAATTATTAAATTTATATACCTTAGGTGTCGTCCATCCACTATAAATTAAAATTGCATAACCATAGAATACGTGTAATATTTCATAAATAACATTAGTTAAATCTTAATTAAAAAAAAACATTAATAAATATTGATTTAATTTTTATATAAAAAATAATTTTACTAATTTTTGATTGTATTAAATTATTTGTATAATTATATAAAAGATTTACAAATAAAAATAGATAAGCTAAAATATTAGTTGAATTCATTGCTGATGATGTATCATTGATTTTTTCATTATCTTTAAAATAAAAGAAAAAATTTTCGTTTTTTATTATAGAAATATTATTTAATATAAAAACATACTTTGAATATATCGATAGAATTTTTCAATAATAAATGAAAGAAAAATACCCATGAGAATAAATAAACCAACAGTATTATCATGTTGTTGATGATGATGATGATGAACATGAGATTGATTTTGACTTATAATTATATCACTATATGATTGAATTATATATGGAAATAATCGAAGAAAAACATCTGCCATTAAACCACCTGATGAAAAACTAAGAAAAATTATTAATAAATATTGATATCGTCGAAGAATTGTTATTGGAATTAAAAAAAATATTATTATTATTATAGGAATTATATTTATTAATATAATCGATAAGAATATATTATTATTATTTAAAATAAAATTCTTCATATTAATAAATTGTTTTATATTGCCTTGTTGAGAATATTTGTATACTGAAGGTTCATGTATATGTCCATTATCATTATTTAATACTGAATATAAATTAGTATTACATTTAATAGGAAGAATTATAATGATCAAAATCAATAAATAATAAAGATTAATGGCCATAAATCTAAATATTAATATAGAATAGATAATATTTTAAATATTTTCTTTTTATTAAAATACAAAGTATATCATTCTTTTCATTTTTAATATTCTGAGGTTAGAAAAGAAAGAATAAAAAGATAATAATGACCTACGTAAGAAGATTTTATTTTTAAAAAAAAAATATGAAAATTATCTCACCACGTTTCTTCATTAAATGCACATTATATTTATTGTTAAGAGGTCAGTCCACATTATAAACACATTTACGTCTATATGATAAATTTCATTCGTAACGTACATTATTATTCACTTGCACTTTTTTATTGTTTTGCTTGCTTATCATTATCCTTCTAACATGTTTCTTTACTTAAAAAAGAGATAAACATACCTGGTGGACAATATGATAATAAGTTTTTATCATATATATTTTGATTATGATATGTCAAAGTCGGTTTTTTTTTATCTCACATAAATTTTGATTTTAAAGATCGGCAATAAGAAAAAGAATATTTTCTTACGATTAAAAGTCCTACGCTCTATAATATTTCTAGCAAATTTTGTGATGATATAATGCAACATCCGCAGTTTCAGCACTATGTTTCTTTTTAAAGATCTCTTTCATAATTGCTTAATGCGAAATATGTCTACATGTACCTCAAAGACTCATATTTCTAAGAATTATTTTGTTAGATATTCCTTAAATCTATTTTAAGGACATATTAAATATCATGCTAATTGAACTCTTATCGTTCAAATATAATTATTTTATCAAATTGTTACAAATATAATGATAATTTTTATAGAAAGTATACGTGCCCGGCTAGCTCAGTCGGTAGAGCGTGAGACTCTTAATCTCAATGTCGTGGGTTCGAGCCCCACGTTGGGCGTATTTTTTTTTCTATTCTGTACCATTTTATGGTGATTGTTCTATCTGTCAAATTTCTTTGCTATTCATCTTATTAATCATCAGTATCCATTATTGATTACTTGTAATTTTAAATTCTTCATTATAAGATAAATTTGAGAAACCTAAAATCAATATAATATATCTAGTTATTCATTCTTTTATTTCTATTTCAAATTGCTAACAGCTGTTTCCATATACTGTATCTGTTATTTTTTTTTGGTAGACATCTGACAAACAGCAAAGGGTATGAAAATTCGATATATCAATTATATAAAAATGAATTGCCATATGATCAAAGATATGAAAAATAGATACAAATGATCATAGTGGAATAGAGAACAATCTTCTTTTTTCTGGTAAGATGTCTCATGGCTATTGATACTGTTAAAATTCTGCCCTATCAATTTTTTATAGTAATTCCAATGTGTGTATGTTAGCGCACTCATTTCCTAAGTATCCTTATTTGTTGGAGGAAAACTATCCAATAAAATTTATATAAAGCATAGAATAAAAATAATCGATTTATTTTGTACCTATTATGCCTAAAAGTACGACTGAGAACATTTTCTTTTCATCATGCATAAGCATTTCGTCAGAGAAAAAATTATTTAGAAAGAAAAAAGCAACAACTACATAAGTTTGCTTCATTATTGTAAGAAAACGAAAATAAACATGTTATTTACACTTATTCTTCTTACAGTAGCTATTTGTTTAATTATTACTTATTTATGGAATTTAAAATCTAAATATGAGTATTTTAAAAAACATGGTCTATCAGGTCCACCACCTACTTTTTTATTTGGTCATTATTTAACGTTTTGGTCAACTCATGCCTATTCACGACAATTAGAGAAATGGACAAAACAATATGGTCCAATTTATGGTTTATTTGAGGGATCACGCCCTATTTATGTTGTATCTGATGTAGATTTTTTACAAGAAGTTTATATAAAACAATTTGCATCATTTCATTCTCGTCATGTTCCATTTATAATGAGGCAAAATGGTAATCGAAATACTCATTTGTTAGCAGCTAGTGGAGCTAAATGGCGTCGACAACGACATGTTATTAATCCAACATTTTCAACAGCTAAACTCAAATTAATGTCACCATTAGTTCATCATCATATTGAAAGTTTAAAGAATAAATTAGAAAATGTAGAAGAAAAAAAAGAAGAATTTAATATATATGATATGTATAAAAGATTAACAATGGATGTTATATGTAAAATGAATACTTAATTAATTTTTTAAAATTTAAATAATAACTTTTTCTAGGTCGATGTGCATTTGGTATTGAAACTGATATGCAAAATGATGTTAATAATATATTTTTACGTAAAGCACAATTAGTAATTGATTTAAATCCAGAGAATTTGCTTCTGGTTAGATTAGGAAATTTATTTCCATTTTTAATTCCCTTTGTTATGTGTATCATAATTATTCAAATGCTATTCGCTCATTTATTTCGAAAATTAGCACCAACATGGTTTTTACCTCAAATTGAAGAAATTGCTCCTTTTTGGATAATTAATCGTGCTCAACAAGTTATTGATACAAGAATATCATCAAAATCGAATGAAAATCAATCAAATTCTGTTGATTTACTTCAATTAATGCTTGATGCTTCAACAAAAAATGATATTAAAGTGAGCAAATACATTTATTATCTTAATAATTTTTCAAAGAAATATTTTCTAGGATGATGTTAATAATGATGAATCAATAGCATCAAAACATTTACATCAAGATGAAGTTGGTGTAAACATATTTTTATTTCTAATAGCTGGATATGAAACTACATCAACTGCACTTGCATCATCTACTTATATTTTAGCAACAAAGCATGATATTCAAGAAAAACTTCGAGCTGAAATTGATGAGCAAGAATGGAGTGATGATCATCAAACTAATTATAATATTGTTATGAATATGAGTTATTTGGATATATTTGTAAAAGAAGTTCTTCGAATGTATCCGATAACAATAACAGCAATGACAAGAGAATGTAATATATCAACAAATGTTTGTGGTCATCATATAGAAAAAGGAAGTATTATTCAACCAGATGTATTTACAATTCATTATGATATAAATTTATGGGGTCCTGAAGATCCAAATATATTTTATCCTGAACGTCATTTAACAAAGCGACATCCAGCAGCATATCTTCCATTTGGTATAGGACCAAGAAATTGTGTTGGAATGAGATTTGCTTTGATGGAATTAAAAATGTGTTTAGTAGAAATACTTCGTGAATTTAAAATTCTTCCGGGTGATAAAATTGAAGAAGGATTTCAACATGATGAAACATTGGTTATTCGACCCAGTGGAATTTACATTAAACTCGAAAAACGATGAAGTTTGCGTGTTTTTTCCTTGATTAAAGACATAATTCCTCTTTTTTTTTATTAATAGACAATTGCTTTTACCTTTATCATACTAACCCTTTCAGAACAGTAGTACAACCCTTGTACCACCTATTTTCTTGATGGAAAAAACCCTTTATTCACTCTTACGTATTAAAACTTTTCATAAATGGAAGTCATGGAGCGCTCCACAGTCATACTATACATATCTGTCTCAGACAGTAGCTTTTCTTTCTGTGATTATACCATGACGTCTAAGTTTTTTCCCTCTTCTCTCTGAAATGTTTTTCCTTTGACCGGAAGTCTAGAAGAAACTGATTCCACTTTAGATTTCATGTTTTTCGTGGATACATGTGTAACTTATTTGCTATAGCCTATTAGTTTATAATGAATTATCATACTTGAGATTTTTGGTTCCAATGACTAAGTCTCGTTGTTCTGGCGCTAAGGGCATAAATCTTAGATGATCTTCTTTCCGCTAGAAGCGTAAATTAGCATCACTACAATTTTTTTTTCAGCTAGATAGAGGAACGCATTTACCTATCAACAGAACGCGAAGGAGATATGCTTATTGTAGCACAAAAGAAGTGCAAGTCCGACTACACATTGAATGCTCCACTTGAAAATTGGTTTTTTGCATAATAGACGAGAAAATTGTTTCTTTGAGTGCTATAAAATTTTTATAGAAACATTTTGAGTCAGATTCGATACAATGGTAAAAAGAAACAATATTTGATGGAAAAAAAAATTCCATCCTGAAATAGTTAATAAACGTATCTATATTCTCATCAGTTAATACACAGGTGTCTGCAAAAAAACTTAGAAATCTTCTTCCACTGATATCTTCTTTTATGCAAGCATTCTCCAAATTGTTCTATAGTGTAGTAGATAGCTCACAATGAATACTATACAACAATACAATTTAATTTTTATATTATTTTGATTGATTTATTAAAAAGATATTATACAAATATCTCGTTTCCTAGACCACATCAGAATCATTGATGATGCATATTTTAACTTTTTTGTCTTTTTCACTTGAAAAATGTTGAAGTTTATCATCTTAGTATTTGAATTTGTTCTCTAAATATTATATATAAGTATTTGCAATAGAACTTGCCCATTTTGTTATACAATATTTTTCCCAACAGGAGTCCTCTCAAAGTTTTGCGTAGGAGTCAGAGCCCGAATTGAACCGACTTTTCTTGATTCGAGTTCGGTTCGATTCGATCTAATCCAGATTTTAACGATTGTCCACAAGAAAAGCTTAAATTCCATCGCATTTGTGTACCACAATTGCGTCGTAAAATAACTTGACCAATGTATAAATAGTAATTCTGATCAACTAACGTTTGATCTGATGACATCCATTTATAACATTTATGAGAACTGCTGCGAGTAATGCTTGAAGTAGCACAACGATAAGTTTCGAAACATTTAAAATGTGATGCAAAACAAGGCATCACTGTAAGTACCTCGTTATCTCCTCAGTTTTTAGCCAGAAAGTCCACATCGATTCTCTTTCAACATACCGCTTGGACTCGTTTACTATGATGTGGTATAATTTTAGAATTTGTATTATCATTCTTTAATAGTAACTAATGGATTTCGAAGTGTAGTTTGAAAGTTAACTCATAACAAGTATTGAAGATAAAATTTCAATTAATGAATGAAAAATAAAAGAATTTATGGATACCATTTTGATAGTAAGTTAAAGTGACTAGTATATGACAACAGGAATATACTATAATCCCAAGATATCAATGAAGAAAAGATGACAATATGTCAGTTATTTTAGAAAAATACACTGCCGTCAATTGGACGGTCATCCGTCCGTCTTTTGTAGCATGAAACAATGGAACAAATAGAAGAAATAAATTAAAATTTCCATTGCGTATAAGTAACCAATCGTCATGAATACATTGTTTGTAATTATGAAGAAAATAAAACAAAATAATGTATGGAAATTAATTAACTATGCAGAATAATCGCTCAAAGGTTGCTCAGTCATTGTTAACATATTTTTTAAGAGATATATAATAGTTTAATCAATAATAGTTCGATTCGGTTCGTTTTCGGGCTCTGGTAGGAGTTGATAACCTATGACAGTAAAAACGAATATCATAGTTTAATATTTGATTCGTTCATCATTCCAATCAATAAGAGACAAACATCGTTTTTGCATCGACACCTTATAGTTTTTCACAACATTAATATCAATATTTCCTAGTTTTTTTTCGGCTGAAAATATTTCGAACTCATCAGTATTTGTTAGTTTTCGTTTTTCTATATTGCGTTGTAAGATCGATCGAATATTTTCGATGAATTTTGCATCAGGATCATCCGATGACCAATATAATAATTGTAGTACATTCTCCTCAATAAATGTTTGACAAATGTTACTCGCGTGTTTGAGGTCATTGTACGTAAGTGAAATTACAGTATATTCGAGTAAAACCAGCTGATATTCATCCAGAAAGGCGCTGCAACTGTTCCAGCAAGTTCCAGTGTAGAACTCGATGAACAGTATCGATTGAAAATGTTAGTTTTTTCATAGGTTATACTATTCATGAAAAATGCCACAATACCCATTTTCACTAGATAAACCAATCGACAAAACTACTTCATGAAAAATAACAAATCTCTCACAAACTAATTTATACAAGAATAAATTGCTACAACAATGGAAGAAAATTCTTTAAACAAAGTGTAATTAAAGTCTATTGTTCCATTTGTGTTGAGCATCATTCAATAGATTGAGATGTATATTCTTTATGTTGTGTAATGTTTATGAACGTTATTCATGAAAATAATACATTATCATTTCGTGAATCGAATAAATCTTCACAGATTTCTGCCTATCGATTTTGGTTGTTGGATTTATCATTGGTTTTCATCCACTTTTATGTGCGACAAATGCTCGTCACGAATCCCATGTCACGACTTTTTTCAGAACTGCAACGCAGTCATCGTAGTTCCTATTGACGCATCGGGGTATAAAATGAGGTGTCACAAGCACTCTAGCTCGTTTTAACTTTTTACAGTGAGAAAGATACTTCATTTATTTTTTTAAAGAATGAAGATCAGTGGCAGAGTGTATTAAATGATTAATACAGATATCTAATTATTGCATGGATGGTTATTAATTTATTAATCTTTTATTAATTTGTTGGTTTGTTATTTATTTATTTGGTAAATACATGATTAACTAATCAATAATCAGTCAGTTAATCAATTATTAATTAGTTACTGACTCCTGATCCATCGCTGGTTATTACTGAAAGTCAATGAGTTATCTCTATTAATGACTGATTAACAATGATAATATATGATGATTGATAAGCGTAGAATATGCTGAAACTGACTAGGCGTAATCTCTTACAAGTGCGATTTTTTTATCGCAGTTGTGGCGTAACTGCGATGCAGTTTGACCGAAGTTGAAAAAATAGGATCTTTCGTTTGCGATTTAAATTTAATAGAAAAATCATATTGATCTTCTTCGTAATCATCTGACGTTTTTAATTTTAAAAGGACTGATATCAATCAAAAGTTACGAGAAATAGTTGTTATTATTTGAGTTAATAATTAACAAACTGAATTTTGAGATCAGTAAATGTTTTCGACTGTTTGTTGAATAACAATTGTACTCGTAAGAGAATAGTTGATTTACTTTTGAGAATAATAATAAACACAACTCGAACACAAGGAGTAAAAAAATCTACGAAACTATATAATAATTCGTAGAAAGTCATTATTCAATGTCCTGTATACTAACAAATTTTGGAAAAGCTTCATTTTCCTTTGAGAATTTTCATTGTAGTTTAATCTTGGTTTTGTGAAAGAAAGATAGTCATCATTAAACATGATCAAAACAGATTTAAGTTTAGCAATAATTGATAAAACATATTCTTATTGCCAGAAAGTCATGTAACAAATTCAAACTCAACCTGCCAGTTTCATCTAATTCGCATAATCAGTTTAACAATAGGAACGACATCATGTTTTGCTGTATTGGTGGACAAAATATCAGTGTCATCACTTGAGTTCATGCATCTTATGCTATTTTCACAGTTCAATCAGAATCCACGATCATATAAGAAATGATTCACTGCATTAAAGATGAGTAAAAGCACTATACCAACGAATAGTCGCTTGTTGACAGCTGAAAAGTCATCCATTCACTACTGAACACAATCCCCAGGCTTGAACGCAGTATAATTTATCAGCATGAATGTTTTCAATAAATCGAAAAGCATCCTTTCAACTTACTACCTAAATATACAATAAAATTTTTCATGTATGAATTATTCTGAACTCAAATTCCTACTATTTCGTACTTTTTAAACATATTATTTGATCTATAGAAATTCTTATGACATCGTCGAATAGAGGTTATCAAGTTCTGCTTGAAACATGTTCGTGAGCGAATAGCTGATACTTTTACTTTATTGCTCTTTCATTTTCAGTAGTGAAATACCAGTTCTCTCTGATTTTTACGGCTATAGTCTGGGCTATGGCAAATATAATTGTACCAGTAAATAGAGCTCATCGAGTTGTACTTTCGAGGTCTTTGGAACTGTGACAACAGTTTCCTGAACGAATATTTGCTGAAATTATTGACCACAAGATCAGATTTATCTAGTGAAAATTGAGTATTTTGACATTTTTCACGAATAGTATGGGTTATAAAGAACCCAAGATTACCAATCAACAGAGATCCTCGAATTGTACATAGGAAATCTTTGAAACAGTTGGGACACCTTCCTGATCGAATATCTGCTAGTTTTACCTGGATATACGGCTAACTTCACTTATATGACCATTTTCCTGCTGCAAACACCAAATTGATTTAAAGGCCATCTCTACCCCTCAAAATAAGATCACTTATAGATTTTTCGCGTCGCCACCTTGTTAAAGCATGCTCTCCGATCTAATACATCATAAACTGAAAATTTTAGCTCAATGCTTTGTATTTTGTCTAGAGATACAACAATTTTACTACACATGTTCTTTTTACGTGCAATGGCTTTCCGTATTTGCAGCGGCATACTACCATAGTAATATATAAGATCATATGTTTTTTTTGTTTGAAAGAGCGTCAAGAACAGCAGGTCCTGTGAGGCTCGGTTTTTTGAATGAAGCCTTGTTATCATTATATTGAAAAGCATTTTATAAATAGAGTGCTATTTTTTGAGATTTTTTTAAGGTTTCTCAAGTGAATGAACTTGTGTACTATTTTCTCTGCTTAATAGATAGGAACTTTTAAAAAAAAAGGAGTCTCACAAGACCTGCATTTTGAGATGCTTGTTCAAACAAAAAAAATATCTATATATTGAATGTAGGCCTGCAGAAAAAGTTTGCGGACAAAATGAGCTATTTCTAACCCTTGTTCGGTTATATCTCTGTCAAATGTCACGATATCGAGCTGACAATTTTATCGGAGTTTTCTCATATCAGCCCTAATCTATGCTCCAAATTTCAGTCCATTTGAACGTACCTAGGCTGATATCGAGTTTTGAAGGAATGGCCTAAAAACGAAAGAATAGACAAGTAACGCTGCATTATTTTCATTCATTATTCACGTGTGATGGTTGGAAGAAGATAATCTTCAAGGATAGAACCATAATATGAGTCATTGAGATTGCATCGAAATGTGTAACATGCCAACGTAACTTTCACATTTATTGCATCCAAACATGAACCTTTTGATGATTTTAGGTGAGCATTTAAATTCCTGATTGGGATATTTCGTCCACCGACAAACTGTATTACGAAAAAGCTGAAATAAAGATTCATCTATAAATATTGTAGTTTTAAGACCTCCATTTCTATGCTTCATGGTCCATTGCACACGCTGTTGTTTTTCATATGATGCTAAAATGTGAGTAGATTATGGTAAAACATTTTTATCATCATAATCGTGAAGATAGCGACTAATTATTAATGTAGACATTGATTTGTGTTGCATTTTCGATAGTTTTTCTTTTATTTCGTTAAGAGTTATTTCATTGCTGTACCGAATATATTGACCAATAGTTCTTTTCTCCACTAAGAGCATGTGGTCAACCATTTTCGCTTCGATGTTTAAGTGCATCTGTTCGTTTTAACCCTTCACCCCTCCGCAGTAGTTTCAAAAGCGCTAGCAATTAAATTACACTTGAAATAAAGTGCTGGTGCCTCCAATATGCCAAAAGTAAGAACAAATCAAAGAAATGCTTTCTTCAATTTTAGGACGTTTTCTTGACAGGGAGAGTAGGGGGAAATTTTGACTAATTCTCGGGAGCATTCGGCAAAACTGATGTATCTTGAAGAAGGAACGTCGTAGAGAGTTCGGAAACGTTGCATCTCATAGAAAAATGTTTGCTCTATAATTTTATATGATTGCGACAATTGTTACATTGGTTCGTGGATATTTAAGAGTCAGGTTGTTACTATTGTAGAAACCTTTTACTGACTATTGCATATTTTAACATAGAACGGCCCCATAAGCTTTTCTAAAAATTGTGGAACCTAAACATATTACTAGTGGTCACTTTTTTCTATATGTATCACGCAGTAGGTCGCCGGATAATTTATTGCTTCGAAATAGAAAATTATTTTTACAACATTATACTCGTTTTTCGAAATCGTCAATTATAGTAGTCACATATCTCCAAACGAGTGTAGCGAAAAAAAAAAATTTTTTTACCGAATCGTAGCCTATGAAGTTTACTACAAAGTGTTTTTAGAGTTTCTCAACCAGATGCTTTCTTAATTTTTCCCAACTATTCTTCCAATGTCCGCTGGAGTGAACACTGAAAGATAAAGGGTTGATTTGTCAATATTCTAATAAATAGTAATCAATGGAATGTTTGTTTCACAATGAATAAGAGAAGCAGATCGTATGTCCTCGTTTCAAAAGGCAGAACTGGAATATCATGATTTTTCAAACTACCCATGGAAAAAATTTCATCAGAAAACCGCGGTGGTTGGCGGTATATGAAACCGCAGTTTCAAGCGGTTTTTCATGTTAGCGGGAATCAGACCGTTTATGCGGTATTTCAAAACCGTTAAAAACCGCGGTATTTTTTTGACGCGGTGTTCAGCGGTTTTGAGAAACCTCATAAAAGGTCTGATTCCCGCGGTTTTGAAAACCGTTAAAAACCGCGGTATTTTTTTGACGCGGTGTTCAGCGGTTTTGAGAAACCTCATAAGTGGTCTGAGGGTGAGGGTTTTTAGAAACTGGTGCTTGTTTCCGCCGATCTACCGACGTGTATCTACCTAACTATCCGTTCATCTATCTATCTATCTAACTATCTTTCTGCTTAAGTAACCAGCTATCTATCTATCTAACTATCTTTCTGCTTAAGTAACCAGCTATCTATCTCCCTAATTATAAACTTATCAATCTATGTACCTAACTATCTACCTAAGTATCTGATTAACTGTCTATCTACCGAAGCACCTCTCTATCTAACTACGTATCTATCTAACTATCTATCTATCTAACTACCTACCTAACTATCTATCTATCTAACTACCTACCTAACTATCTCTCTATCTAACTACCTACCTAACTATCTAACTACCTATCTATCTAACTGCCTATCTATCTATTTAACCACCTATTTATCTGTCAATTCTATCTATCTAACTGCCTATGTATCTATGTATCTATCTACCTATCTACCTATCTATTTAACCACCTATTTATCTGTCTATCTATCTCTCCATCTAACTATCTATCTATCTAACTGCCTATGTATCTATCTATCTACCTACGTATCTAACTGCCTATCTATCCATCTATCTATCTACCTATCTATCTAACCACCTATCTATCTACCTATCTGCCTATCTATCTAACTGTCTAACTATCTATCTACCTAACTGTCTTTCTATCTATGTACCTAACTGTCTTTCTATCTATCTACATATCTATTTGACTGACTGTTTATTTATCTGGCTCATTACCTATTTGCTTATCTCTTTAAAACTGCTCACAACCGTGATGTCTGAAGCCAAAACGTTAAAAACTGCTAAGAATCGTGGTATCTCACACCGCTGTTACTCAATAGCTGTACCGCGGTATTAAAAACCGCTATTATCCAACGAACACATCGCTGTTTTGTAAACCACCAAGAACCGCGGTATCTGAAACCGGGGTTATCTGTGAGCGCACCGCGTTTTTTTACGCCGCGTTCGTCAAAAACCGCGGTTATCTGTTATCACACCGCGGTTTTTCATACCGCGATGCTTCTGAGAAAAACTGCGGTTTTCGCAAAAATTTTTTCGGTAGGACTTCGGGAAATACGTGTGAAATAGTGGGGTACGATATCCTCTTAGTACTTACTCATTCCATTTTTTACTTAAGACACCGCGTTTACAAATGACTGTACCGCGGTATGGGTTACCGCGGTATTTCATATCGCGGTTAGTAGGTAGCTCACCGCGGTATTTCTTCCCGCGTTTAGTAACAAACTCACACCAGCATAAGATACTCGAATCGCTATCGAACTCATGTTGGTATGAAAATCCCCAATCTTTAGCATCTAATACTAATCATGGGCTGAACTGTCACGGTTTATAAAACCGCTAACAACCACTAGATTTGAAAGCATGGGTATTATCTGGATCATCCCGATTTGTGAAACCCGGTAACAACTTGCATATTTAACATGGCGGTTATTATACACTACATCGTGGTGTATGAAACCGCTGATGTTTCATTTGCACTTAAAGATTTTACTCCGTTTCGTGTATGAATATACTGCTAAAGTTTTAACCGTCATAAACTGAGAAATAGTGCAAAGTTAAGGCATAGAATGAGTGAAGATAAACGAAAATATAAAGAATAACTATTGATAGCCGACAATTTTCATTATTCGTTTTGTTGCGATTTCTATGAGTGTTTGATATACATGAAGATTATAAATATTTATTCCAACACTATTTTACATGTTACTTGCTATGCCGCCTCACATAAATAATGAGCGATAAGAAAACATGAACTCAAGATAAAAGAAAATTTTTTACAAGGTGATGACCAGTGTACCACAGTTCCACAAATCTTGTCAAACTATTATACACATATAATACCGAAATTATAGTCCGATGTAAGGTAATATATGAAATCGTAACCAACTGACATAAATATGTAACTGAAGCTGCGGTTATAGGTGCATCAATCGCTGTTTACAAAATCACATCTAACCGATATATGTATAACCGCGGTTATTCCACGTACATATAGCGATTTTGTAAACCGCTAGA
>JAJEKB010021543.1:142838-163330 GCA_022393335.1 Macrotrachela quadricornifera | reverse complement strand
CACAGACACTCACTGAGCTATCTCTTTCCGAAAATCAAATTGGAGATGCTGGCGCACAATATCTCGCTTATGCCTTACGACACAATCAGGTGATTTTCATTTCCTCTTCTTTATGTCTTTCTCATATTTAGGTTTCTCTCTATTCACAGACACTCACTAAGCTGAATCTTTGGAACAATCAAATCGATGATACTGGAGCACAGCATCTCGCTGATGCCTTACGAAATAACAAGGTGATTCTTACATCCTCTTCTTTATCTCTCCCCGTCATATTTATCTTTCTCTGTATTCGCAGACATTCAAGAGAATGTATCTCTTCCGTAGTAACAATATTGCTTCGTCACTTCGAGTACAACTGCAACGAGAAGACGCACGATTGAAATATTGATTGTGCTTGTTGTTTCGATATTTTTGAGAACTTCAATTGAACAAAAATACGAACGATTCACCACTAATTTTTTATGCACGAAATATATTTATATAGGTTTTTCAAAACTAATTAATCTAAGAAAGATAATGACAAATAGAATAAGGATAGTAAAGATGAATATATAAAGAAAAATGAATGACCTAATAGTAGGAAAAATAAATATTACATCAACTATAAGTATATTTGTTTATCATAAGAAAGGTCAACAACAGAGAAAATGTTTTTCTATCGCAGTATGCTGATTTTTTTCTTTATCGTGTGATTATATTATCTATACACTTGTTTAGCGCATCCTCTTCATTATATAATTTAATATTTCGTTTGTACAAATGAAGATATAGCGACACACATGTATGATACTTTATTTTATTGTGTTAGTTTGTTTCATACAATTAGTAATTCATGTAGTGCGTATAAAAACAATTCTGTAACAGATAAAAAAATATTTATCATTCAAAAATACAGAAATGACATATCTTGCGCATGTAAACTTTCTTTTGGAAATTGTGACTCATAGGACCACTATTGTATATAGAATTTGCCTCTCAAAAACTTTCACACTAGAAAAACGAAGAAAAGTAAAATTTATTAGCGGCTGAGATGAGACAAGCTTTATCAAGTTTTCAATATAAAACTACATTATCAAGAATTTTTAGAAAGAGTTCAAAAGCCTATGATCCTATGCTTTATTTTAAAATATTGATAAAAATATTAATTGTTCATCATAATTTCTGCTTATATTTACTATTTTTAGGTAACTCATGTATAAATTTGTGCACTATATTTTACTCTTTCAAATGAGACTATATACTCTTACTCTCAATCAATTGAATTTCGTTTCGAACGATTCTCTCTCATTCATCTACGATGTATTTTTTTTTAAAAATTGAAATCAAAATGATTTGTTCTGCTAGATAACCTGTTTTTTTTCAATTATAAAACAAAATAATATAAGACGTCGAAAAATAAATATAAGTCTGTTAGTCTTTTAATGCACTGTTCATTTAATTCAAATATTTCTCTATGTCGTAATAAAATAACTATCAAAACAGAAGAATCTATCCAGATTATATCAATCCTAGTCAAAAGAAAAATATGTATCTTGTAAATGAAAAAGCTATTCATACATGCAAATGATGTTAATATTCAGAATTATATTTTGAATATTATTTTCTACTATAATTCTCACGTTTTTCCAGTAGATAATGATCTATATGATAAAAATTTTTTATTGGTATTATTCAACTATAATTTCGATATAGGATTACGAATTATGAAACTTGATGATCCTCTTTGTAACCACCGTTCACCCCCATAGATAATCCATTTACTCAAACACGTAATAAATTTTCCAGCATAAATATGTTGGACCCATCGTTGTGGTAATGCTTTGTAACCATAATAAGCACCAGCTAATTGTCCATAAATAGCTGCTGTTGTATCAGTATCATCACCAAGATTAATAGCAGCCAAAACGCCTTTCTCAAATGAATCTTCATCGGACCAAAAAGCCCATAAAGCAGCTTTTAAACTCTCAAGAACATAACCTTTACCTCGAATTCCATCTTCATAACCATTTTTTTTCTTATATGATCCATCGGCAATTTTCTTAATATCCTCATGAAGTGGGGTAGTACCAAACCAATCTTTATGATTTTTATAGAAATCATGATGTAATAGTTCAGCTTTTGATTCACCTTGAAGAGCAGCTACGATAAGAGCTCCATAAAAACGACATGCATCATAAACTTTTCGATCTCCATGGGTTATCAAAGCGCTAAGACCTGAATATTCTACAGCTTTCTTTGGATATCGTTGGAAAAAGAGTGGCACTGGTGCAAGCCGCATTAAAGTTCCATTACCAGCTGCATCACTTTTTCCACAATATGCATCGAAATTATTTAAAATATCTACATTGTTAAGATGATCTAAATGTTCAATAGGAATTTGATATTTCTGTGCAAAATGTTGCTGACGTTGTTCAAATTCTTGTAAGGATTGTCTAGTGGATGCTCCAATATCAAAACATTGTCCTGTTGATGACATATATCCATTTTTATACCACCATTTATAACGAACTAATTGATCGTATGGATTAAAATCGCCGCAAACAATTAATGAAATAGCCAAACAAAGAGCCATAGAAGTATCGTCAGTGAACTAAATCATATTTAATTCAAATTTTTTCACAGAACTATTTTAGATTACTTGGCCTTGTTGTAGCCCCCAAGTTCCTCCTCCTTCAAGGTCTGTTACTGGGTGATCAATCAAATATTGACGAGGTCTGAATTCTACATGAGCACCAAGAGCATCACCTAAAGCTAAGCCTATCATAGAGCCTAGACACCGATCTAGTAAATTTTTATCAATAGCTCTAGGAGGATCATATAACGAAGCTTCAAGTTCGTCAGGTTTTACAATTTTTTGTTGGTCTTTATCATGATATTGAGGTTCGAGCCAGTGCATATCTAAACATAAAATAAAATATCCATTAGAAAATTGAATTCAAATTTGTAACATTCATGTTGTGAAACATTGAGAAATTACTTGCATGCAACTCAAAAGAAGGGGTAACTGACACGGTAGATTCTAAAATAAGAAAAAAAAATGATGTTTATTAGAATTTTCTTTTGATGAAGTTAAATAGATAAAAGTAAAAATTTTGTATTATTTCTTACGTTTGCATCCCATGATATTGTTAGAGTACTGACTTTTGAATTGTAGACTATTGAAAAATTCGAAATTGTTGATCGTATTAACTATTTAATCAAATTTATAAAGAGTAGCTTAGGTTACATAAGCTATTGTAATAACAAACAATGAGTCAATATTGACAACTATTCCTTTACGTCGGATTAATATTAAAAGTACAATTATTCAAAAATATAAAACCTTGTAAGTTTTTATGTCGTTTCTTTATTTTTCTTCAATAAAGAAATTTGATCGACATGACAACTTTTAATGTTAAATCGACGAATGAAAAGTTTGCCGCTTACAATGTACATACTTAATACAACGAAGACGAAAAATATGTTTGTTAACATAACCCTCTTTATGATGTTGGTTGTTATGATTCATTTGTTTTTGTCGTTTTTTGACGTCATAAAAACAGAAGCGATGTAGCGCTGACGACATTACTTTGTCGTCAAGAAATGTAAAAAAAAAAATAGAAAATGTGCAAGATTAAATGAAATAAACTTGAAATTTCTGAGAATACAGAATTTATGAAAAAATATTTTTATTTCTTATAATCATTGACAAAATTAATGCCCATTCAAAAATTTTATACTGAACAAAGTTACTCGTTTTTTATTTCTCTATGAAATTTAAATTGGTTTCGGTAATATAAGGGACATCTACTTATTTAATGACATCTTCTTGAAGACTATGCTTACTATGAAAAAAACGAAAAATGTTGTTCGTCTCTTCTCAGTTTAGACTTACGTGAGCGTGCAAGGAAGAATTCTCTGTTCAGACCTTTTCAATATATTAAAGCTTTTTTTTGTTTGAAAGCACACATCAAGATGCAATGCTTATCAGTGTTCTTCTTTTAAAGTAACCTTGGTTTTCATTATATATAAACATTTATATAGAGGCACACTCATTTTTTGAGTCGTTAAACTTATTATCTCTTTTCCTCGTTTAAAAAGTAAAAATTGAGAAAAAAAAAGTTCTAATAGGTACTGCATCCTAACATGCTCTTTTACGTAAAAGAAATTTAATATATTGAGTGGACCCGGACAAAAAAACCTTGCTTGTCGAATGAACTATTTTGGATTCCTTATTTGGTTCATATCTCTGTTAAATATCAGAGTATAGAGCTGAAACTTTTACCACATCCTTCACTGCCTTAAATAATATTTTTAAATTGATTCAACTATACTCATACGTCAACTAAATTCATTCAATCTGTGCTAGTAGTAGATAGTTCGATATTCTTATATAATCAAATTTTTTTAATTAGTTATAATTATGTCATTGATCGAAAATAATCGTATTTTATGCTTAATATCTTTCTTCTTATTTAATATTATTGATGACATCTACCATTATCAATTTTCATTATAAGTACGAATTTATTAAACACAAAAAAAGAAATGATGAAATCTACATTAATCTATTATCTAAATTTTACATAAAAAAAAATGATGAAAGTTAAATGAGACTTATGATCGATGTTGACAACGAGGTTTTCGTAAAACAATTGTATTTCGAAATCTTTTAAAAACTTGTGGATTTTGTTTAATTGAAATAAATCGAATAATTTCACTATTTGATGAAAGAAATAAAATTATTGGTGAATGTAATTTAATACATGAACAATGTTTAATTGGTAAATCAAATTTTATTTCATTTGTATCTAATCGTTTAAAATATCGAACTTTACGTTTATTTGCAAATATAAAATGATTTTCTGATGTTGATGAAATTTTTATTGGACGAGTACGAACCACAATCGATGATTGACAATAATCATAAAGTAAATCACTTATACTTGCACGTGATTGACACATTGAACATATGTCTAATTTTGGAATAATTGTTGTTGTTGTTGTTGTTGTTGGTAGAGTTATAGAAGCTATTGTTGATGATGATGAATGAGAAACACATAAATCTGTTTCTTCAGGATATTGATCACAAGCAACTAGAAAAAAAAAAAGAATAATGAGTTAAAATAAAATTTATTTCATATATTCATTTTGTTACTCATTGATGGCCATTTATATCCAAATTGACTGATCATTTTTGATTCACAACTTTGTTTAACTGATTCACAAAGTGTACGACAAGGATATAAAAATTTTTTATTATCATGTGTCATTGTTAACATAGAATTTTGATTATTATCAAATGAAACAAGTGAAGATTTTTCTGGTGTTTGTTGTAAACAAACAGGAGCTAATATTGAACAAAGTAATAAACGAGCATTTGAATGACATCCCAAATTTAGAAGTGATTGCCATAATGGTAATTCATATAAAATTTCAGTTATACTTTCATGATTAAGTAAATTAGGTAAATGCATTTGTGTATAACCAAGTCCATAACATAATGTAAAATTTGATGGAATTGGTTGACAACGATGAATATTTGATGGGAAAAAATCATAACCTTCAGTTAATGAACAAGCAAGTAAGAAGAATAGAACGAATAACATTTTGTCAATGAGTGAATGTATATGTAAGTGAAGTGAAAGAGAAAATGATTGTTAATTGAGCGGCATAGAACTCAACTTCAATCGGCAAGACAAATGCCTTCTTTTTTTTTCCTTCTCTCTCTCTCTCTCTCTGTCTACACTCGACCAAATAGCCTTAGTGCCCGTTTTTTTTTCTTTTAAGAATTCAGTCAATTGTTAATGGAAAAATTTTCTCGCATCGTATGACAATAATTGACTTCGTTTCCTTAGTTTATCTTGAAGAAGTTGATGAACTAAATGTAAACGATTAGTCATGCATGTTAGATTGTATTAATGAATAAACGTGTCAATATAAATAACATTTAATGTAGATAAAAGTTAATGTGTATATCTCACTTAATATTAACAGATAATTAATCATCAAAGAAATCAAAATTTGATTTTTTTTTAGAATTGGATAATACTGAATGATTGATCATTCATTAGATTGTTTCATCAATTAATATAGATTTTTGACGGTTCAAAATTCTCTAGAAATCTATTGATTTATCTTCTGTAAAAATACATGATAGGAAGTAATATTATTTCAGAGTGAACCGCCTATAATTTCCAATAAAAGAGATAATGAATTTTATATCAAATGATAGTTTTACATGATTCGATAGATTTCGTCGAGCTTTACACAACCGTATATATGAAAGATTTTCTGAGTCGTTTTTTGTGATGAAAAACTGTTTGAAAAATCTTAGGAAACTTTTTAAAAAGTCATATTTTAGATATGAAAGAAAAACACTTAAATTTTCAATAAAATTAGCCTTTTTTGATTATTTTTATTGTCTCAGGCGTTTCAAGATATATTCATTCGTTACAGCGTGAAAGACTGCATCGAATGAATATTTTTCAACGATCTTAGATAAGGACATTAATGGAAAACAGCGGAATTTAATATAAAAGATCATTTTTTCCCTATAAAACATGTCAAAAATGCGTGCTTTTTTTAGAACATTCTTTAGACAGTTTTCAGTGGATTTTAATCTAACAACTCTGTTTAAAAATTTTTTCATATATATAGTTTTGTAAAGCTCGACGAGATCTATCGAACCATATAAAAATATCCAAGAAAAACATATTATTCTATTTTTGAATTATTGGTAGCTTACCTTTCTGCTGGAAAACAAGTATAAAATTTCTGAAAGTTTTTTAAGTAAAATATTAAAAAGTTTTCATAACTCTTACTATTTAGTACCAATAAATTCCGTTTTTGACGAGATTTCATTTGATATAAAATTCATTATCTCTTTTATTGGAAATTATAGGCGGTACACTCTGAAATAATATTATTTCCAACCGTTTAAGATTTAAAATGTTTTTCTAATATTGACAAAGTATTCTTTTTATGTTATTATAAAGATAAAAGATGTTCTAGCATGGCGATCATATCGTATTATTTTTAATGCTAAAATCTATTCATTTGATTACAATATTATTTTCTGATATTTATCTATGTAAAAGAATGAACTTGAAATATGTTATTATTTACTTAAAATTAAATGAACATATGAACAATAAAGAAGATGACTATACGAATCAAAGATATGTCATAAATACTATTGACCAATTTTAATACACTTTATCACAAATCTTAAAAAATGATTTCTGTCTTATTCATAATTGGTGTTATTTCATAATCTTCTTTACTAGATATATGAGCCAGATATGAAAAGGACTATCCTGCAATTTTACTTATGCACCCGCACTTGGCATGTCTCTTTTTTTTGTGCGACAAAAACACAGGAAAAGCGTGAAATAGTACTTTATTTGAATCCTTTAATTCATAACATAATGCTTATCATTAAAACACTCGAGACAAAAAAATTTATCGCCGTTAAAACAGAAAGTTTTTACTTTCTTTGTTGCTGCATTACTCGCTTCTTTTCACTGTTGTGCCCTGTCATTTGCACAACAGGAAGTACACCGTCTGCCAACATTGCGCGTAGATCCTTTCTCTTTTTCGAGCATAGTGATCAGCGAGCTTGCTCATCGAATGATTTGCTGATTGTTGACTCGGACTAGGTCTCAGTTTCTTAAATGGCATACCCAAAGAGTAAAGACTCAACAAGACTGTCACGAAACTGCAGAATGGTCAAAAGCAGTATTTGATGCATAGATATAACTGTCCATATGATATAGCAAACAGAAAAGAGAAAACAACGAGTCAGCATAGAATGAAAAGTACAACGAATGCAAACGAAAGTGAATCTGTTAGAGCTATTCTGTAATAAAATTCAATTGGGTTGAATGTGTTAATAAATTCCCTAAAAAAAAGATGTCTTCAAATAAAAATAAATGATAAACAACATGTAGCTACTAAAAAAAAAATTTTTCGTTAAATTTCTTTTGATGTTTTACTGTACTTCGACGATTACCTTTAATAAATATATAAAAGCTAATTGTCTCAACCATCTATATTATTTATTGATTAAATTGTTATATTTATTGACATGTATGAGCATGAAAAAATAATTAGATGATCAATAAATTGATAAAGTTAGAGATGTAAGAAAAAAAAGAACTAGTTTATTACTTAAAATAACTCGTCAAAATAGACACAAATATGATAATTCATTTATTAAATTAAACATATTCTATGTACAGGTTGATTACATTATTTTTACTAGTTTTGTATCGTTTGCTGTATTTATGCAATACATCGAATTTTTTTTATTTGAACACAGCTGGATAGAGCATCAGCTCTTCTATCAAATCATATAATTTGTTTGTTAGTTTCTCTGGCTATAGCCCAAAAATTTGATGAACCTCAAGCAAGTATGAAAAAAAAATTTTTAGAGTTGTTGTCATGATTTTTTTTCCACATACAGACCACTTGCACTATGCTTAGTAGTGTTCGCGATCATATGTGCAAACCATACGTTTTTATAAAGACGTATTAGTTAATAGTAGCATGAAATCACAAAAAAGTCCCTTGTTCATGTAGAAAAAGTGTTTTTTTTTGCAACAGCGACCATTTGTCACATAGTTTCGCTTTTTTTTAAACAAAAAGTCTACAATTGAAATAAGCTTTACTTTACAGATTCTAGTGCTTTTCACGCTGCGTTTTATGATATATTTTGTTTTCAATAAAGCCTATTGGGTGATGTAAAAAGAAAGTTCAAAAGGTGGCCTTTCATTCTGTTCCAGCAATTTTCTAAAAAAAAAATTTTAGTCTTCATTCGTAACTTATTAATTTTTGCAGTGCAACCAAAGCAAATAAAATCGAAACCATATGGTTCGATAGAGCAGTTGATGCTCTATCTAACTGTATTGAAATAAGAAATTTCCGATGCCGTACTTAGATACAGCAAACGACACAAAACTATTAAAAATAACGTAATCAACCTGTATATGAATATAATCTATTTTTCTCGTAATATTTTCACAATAAATTAGAGTTAAGAAAGCGTACGTATCAGTCAAAATTAAAAGAGAAAATTATATTTAAGCAATATATATATATGTTAGTTAATATTCGATGTGATATAAATAATAATCATTTCACAATTAAATTATAACTTGTTATCTAATTGTTTATTATTAAAAAGTGTTATCTATCTTTATGCCAAAATTAGAGAACTAAACTCGTTTTACCTTTTGATAAATGTTTGCATCGCTTTTTTAAAACTTTCAATATTATATTAACTTTTTTTTGTGCGAATTTTTTCTATTCATTTGTAATCTTGGGCTATATTATATTTATGTAGAAAACTAAATGAATCCTTCTTAAAATAATAAACACAAAATATCCAATTAAGAATAAGTATGCACTAAATCAAAATCGAATTCGATCTAGTATCTGTTCGAATTTGGATTTGAATCTGTTACCTTAGGGAACAACAAAATGTGAGAGCGAATATAATTTTAAAGATTTGTATCAGTTAGATACTATTGAGGAATCAAATAAATGTTTATTGAGAAAAGAAAAAGAATTTATCAGAAATAAATAAGACAAGAGAGAAAGTTGAGAATAATCTTCTTATCTGTTAGCAAATGTACGTAAATATCTTTAGGATAGGAGAGAAAAAAAAAGAATGAAACAGTTTCATATGCATAACGATTAAATAATTCTTCATTGTCTCTTAACTATCATCAGGTGAAAGACCAAATTGTGCACATAGATTTTCATACATATCCTTATTGATTGTAGTACCATTCTTTGTTAATTCTCGTATTTTTTTGAGTAATTGTTTCTGGCGTCGAGTTATTTCTTGTTCGTCCTAAAGAGAAACATTTAAAACAATTACGATTTTTATTGTTCCACTACTGTTAGAATAATGTGGGATAATTGAATAAAGACTATTTAATCATTAAATTTCTTTTATCTAAAGTTAGTTGTTGAATACAAATTTGATTGAAAAGAAAAAATTTAAAGACTTCTAGAGACATTAACTAACATGAGTAGGCTTAAATATGGCCTGCAGAAAGCTCATAAGATCTAAAGATATCTTCGACAGCAATGCAATGTCACAATGTTAGCTAGTGTTCCTAACGATAGTATTCCCATTTGTTTATTATTGTTATCATAAATGATATCTCCAAAGGAAGCTTAAATATTTTTCATGCTGTATTGCATTAAATTAAATTTGAAGATGAAGAATGATCTAAATGCTGACTTCAGTGAATGCAACAATATGTTTCTATAATGGGCAATGATGATTGAATACTGGATTAACACGACATAAAATCGAATTTTTATTAATAAAACCTTGTATAAATAGTGGTTGACGGAAAAGAAACTTCACGAAATTAAGATCATGATGTGAAATTTGCTAGTTATCGTTCTGAAAGTTACTATATGAAATAAGTCAGAAATATTGGCTATTCATATTTTCATTGATTTCAGTATATGCTTAGTAACGCCTATTTTTTCAGGTGTACATCAGCATCTGAGAAATATAGTATTATATAATATTTCCTTGAAAATTTAGTCTATAATCTTTCATGTAGATCAATATAACATTATTTTGTAATTTACGTCGAAGACAGTACAAGGGTTTTGTTCACATATGCATGCCATTCTCGACAATTTTTGGAAGAAAAGATGAGAGATACACACCTATAATTCAAATTTCGAAAAATTTTTAATACGTAGACTTTCTTCAGCCTATCTAAACTCCGAAGATTGTAAAAAAATTAGTTATTCAAAAAAATTATAACAATTAAAAATAAAGAATCCTTATTCAATTGCTTTACATTACTCTATAAAAATTTTTTCTGTAACATACTTTTTCTGCCATATTTGAATGAAGACAACGGAGCTAAATTATGCTAGATATGTAGTCGAAAATTACATATGTATCATTCTCGAGTGACCTCACTGATGAACATATTGATTTCCTTACTCACATTCGCCTATTTATTCAAGAAAAAAGCACGAAATTCGGTTGACGGAGGGAAAGAAAAAAACGAATCATTATCTGTTTTGGCGCGTCGCGGACGAAAAAAAATGACTTACAGGTACATTTAATACAGCTAGAACATTTATTCTGTTGGACAGATGATTAATATTGCGTATTATCCCATCAATATCGATTTTATCATTAACTAGAAGAAAATAAAATTTTTTTTTATCAATATTCTGACGAATTGCCTACCATTTAAATCTCTGTCACAAATTAAATCTGCTAATTCAGGACTCGATACGTCGAAACCCAATTTCTTGATCAATAACGCTAGAATAGAATAAATTACAATGAACTTTTATGATTGCAAGTAGATACTTGATTGTTGTAGACTAATAGTATTATCACCCTAGTCGACTTCTCCCCAACGAAATCCGCAGGGAGTCCATGTCGAGAATCCCAGGGGAGTTCACGACGTGATTCAGGAACTCCTCGGGGATTTTATGAGCCTTTTCACAAATCCTCCAGAAAATTATTTTCAGAATCCTCTGAAGAGTTCAAATTCATGAAAATTTTAGAAAAAACTTATAAAAATTGGGGACTCTCCGGAGAGTTTTAGGGAGTTCCTTGAGAAATGCAACTCCCTGGGGATTTCGTATTTATCGGAGGACTCCCTGGGGATTTTCTTGGGGAGAGTCGACTATGGCAGTTCCTTCACTTTAATTGTTATTATTATTAGCTATCATTATCGAAAATTCTCGTATAGCAAAATCAATTTTTTGTTGTGTTGTTAAATGCTCCATAGTTTAATGATCAAAACTGACTATTTTTTATCTAAACGCAAAAAGGCATAAAATCATTTCGATCAGTTGAATACATAAATAAATAAGATTATCAAAATAAAGCTAATCAATAATATGAATAAATTGTACATAAATAAATAAATAAATTCTCTTAAACATGTATACAATAAGTATGCTGTCCTATATAATCATTAAAGATAACAAATCAAAATATTTCATCTTTTTTCTGTTCTCCTCTATTATAGTTGTATATATAACAATATGAATAATAAGAAAAAAATGATATGCACAGTAATCAGAGAGGAAAGACCGATCGACCTGTCCACGTAACGGTCCACCTTTCTGGGCGGTTTTTTTTCGGAAAAATTGATCTAGCACTACAACGGTGTGACCGATATGAACTGAGTTTTCTGTGTACTTCTAATAACGTTGTCCCAAGCACATACCATAATCAAACTCGTGTCAACAACTTTTTAATAACCGAGAACCAGACATTAGAAAACATTAGAAAACGTGATTCCATCACAAAAAAGGTGATTCCGTCACGACGCATTTGCAGCCGTATGATGTAAAATTTCAGAATTTCTAAAACATCCTTTTTTCTTCAGATAGCTTGTCATCTAAGCTATAACTTTCTTACAGAAAGCTTTTTGATACTGCCTATAGTTAAGCTAAAAATTTTAACACTTTATATAACACTCAAGTTCAAGGTCCATTTTTGGTGATTCCGTCACGTGCTATATTTCAATTATAAAAACATTCTGGATAGACGAAATTTAATGAAACTTTTGCTATACGTAAAGCATAATTACTAATGTTTCTTTCTAACAATATCAGCTTTATTCGACTTACATAAGTTGACATATGAAAGACACAATCTTAAAAAACGTGATTCCGTCACGCTTGGATAGGTCGCGATATAAAATTTATCATTCAATACATTTTTTGTATTTTAATTAAAATTTTATCAATTTAAACAATAGAAAATTTTTCTTATATCCATTAGTAGAACGAAATTTGTTTTATAAAATGACCAAAGTTTGTTGCATTCTCCATAACAAACTACGAAAACGAGAATAAGTCGTTTTTTTGACAAAATGTCGTCTTTTATGGAGAATAATTCATTATTTTATGTAAAATGAAATACTCCTCCACATAAAAATCGTTTTAATATATGACCTATGTAAATTATACATGATCGAAAAGGTCTATTTTTTTTTCTAGAGCAACTATTTTGAGTCGATTCAAATATTTGTTCCTAATTAATCAGTGTTAAGTCAGGGAAGAATTATGAAAAAACATTTCGAAACATCATTAAATTCTCATTTTAACAAACCGCTTTGTTTTTTCTGTGATAACGTTAAAATAGTCGAAAATGTTTTTACATGTGAAGACATATAAGGGCATCTATCGAACAAATCTCAATCTCAATCGAATATAAAATATTTTATGTTATCACGAAATGAATCATTTGTGAATGTGTTAAAGTTACAAAAGAAATAAATGATACAAAATTTATTTGTATTGGAATGTACGAATGCTTTTTATTTAAGCTATCATTTAACCTCATCATCAGTAAAACCATCGATAATTTCTCGTATTCGATGTGTTCTTAATCATTGTTAGCTTCGATTAAAGTTACTTTATCAAACTTATAAAACTGTTCAACAAATTAAAAAAAGTTTGTATTTTTTTCTTTAAATAAAATAAATCTACTAAACAGATATCAATTCCTTGACACGTATTGATAGATTAGCGTTATAATAATTTGATTATGCTATTCGTGTAAAAATACCATTTGTTATATTATTGACAAAATGAATTTTTTTTGGAATAGAATTATTTATAGAAACGTTGTTATATGACTATTCTCATCCGAATTCAAATTTGTAATTTGAATAGAGCCTGTCAAGTGCAAATTGAGAATAGATTTGACACATTCTAAAATAAACCTTTTATGTTGAATAAAAATGATTTGATGAACTATCTTGACATTCATAGAAACTATTAGAACATTGTTCGTATTAAAAACAAAATTTTCCTATGAAATATTCGTTTTGAGAAACATTTGTTTTTTTTTATTATTCTAAAATAAGAATCTAAATAAAAATATTTTCTTAAAAAGTATTAAATATTGATGATCAATATAATAAAGTGGTATCATCATACTTATGATTATTAAAATATTTACTTATATATATTGAATATTCTTCACTATATTCATACATATCTACTGAAAGATTTTTATTTAATTTATTATTTACTTGATTGTAGTAAATATTATTTATTGAATTGATTAACTTTTGTTATTTTATATTGACGTTTTAATGAATTTATTTTTAAATAAGTATATTTAAGAAAAAAACGAAAAAAAAATCATTAGATTTCTTGGTCAATAATTGAGTTATTACTTAAATTACTATCATTTGATTTTTCAATAAATTCATATTTAATAATTGATTTTTGAAGAAATTTAAATAAATAATTATTTTTATTTAATTTATTTGAAATTTTTTTCAAAAAGAGATGTTTTTTTATATTTAAACGATAACTATCGATTTGGTTTAATGATTCTTCAATTAAATCAGATGAAGTTTTCAGAAATTCCAAAACGTATTTTATTATTTATTTCAATTGATTCATTTGATGATTTTGACAAATTGTTTACTCCTCCAACATTTATTATTAATTTCATTGAACTAAAATTGTCAGACAAGACGAATACGAATTTAAAGGAGTTTTAAACAAGTCATTCTTTGTGTTCACGTGTGTCAAAACATCTGAAATGTGTGTTTTCAGAGTTTCTCCATGATAATGATTATTTCATCCTTCATCGCATTTTATTAACTCTATTTTTGATTAATGTTCTAATATCTTCAGAACAAGTATTGATGATTTCGTGATATTCATCATATTAAATCAGCCTTTGTTTACATTATCTCATGAGAGAATTTCTTCTATGTCAATATGGCATAAAGTTCGAAGAATTGTGTTAATTCTTATTATTTAGTACTGATAAATTTTATTTTTGATGCACTTTAATTTAGTATAAAATTTGTTATTGCTGTTATTTGAAATTAGAGCGTTATCCCCTTAGAAAAACATTTTTGTCAATCCTGTATACTTGCACTCATATTTCTTATGAAAGATAGCGAATAAATAGAAAACATATTGGGCATTACGGAATGCTGTAAAAACTAATTAGGTAGAAAAAATAATAAAACATGAATAATACATAGTATTTTTTATCGAATTAATTCGATGATAGTCGGTTGACATTCGATTCAACGCAATGATCATGTATTTTAGAAATTTTATTTTATTTATTTCCGTAAAATTTTAATACGAAGTAACAAGTTTTTCAGGTTCGCAGTATTTTACCTTTTATTGAACCATCAATATGTTTAACAGTTTTTGTTCAAGATTTTTTTTTATCAAAACTATTTGAAAATGTTACTGATGTTTTGACATTTCGATTATTCTGAAAAGAATGTGAAAGTGTAAAAGAAAACTTGATTTGCCACGGCAACTAATACTTAACTCTCTCCTTTGGTTTGCCTTTTTTATATTTTCTGAGAGTTTGTTCTAATATCATAGTTGATTTATCACTAAAACCACTTCTAATATTAGAAGGTCTGTCAAATAAACTATTTTAATTTAATCAGTTAAATTATCATCTACTTTAGAAGAAACAGATATTAACAACAGAGTTATTCGTTAAAGCAAGGAGCGTACCAATGAGATTACTGAAGATCTTGATAATTTGTCATAAAATGAGATCAAATAGTCGAACTTGAATTTTTCTGATCTCACAATATTGGATTTTAGTTTATGAAACAAAGTGATCATAAAACTATGAACAAATTGATATTAGAACACATGCAAAAGTGTTGTTAAAAGAAATTACATTCGACACTGAATTTTAGTGTACGATAATGTTTGATTCCAAAAATGGACAAGACTAAATTCATTAAATCAAATATATCATTGTATACACAATTACATAGACAATCATTTCCTAAAAACAAATGTTGCCATCAAATGAAATATGTAGATGAAAATTTTAACAGCATAACTCTTTATATCACTGACTATGAATATTAAAAAAGAGATATTCTACTATTTATTCATACAATAAACTCTTTTATGTCAACTGGTTTATAATATTGTTAGCAATGGTATCATAAAAATGATAATTTTAAACATTTTATTCTAATATATGAGACACAACTATATATTTATATATCTATTGATTATTTAATAAAAATTTAATGATGTCAACTTCAGATTTATGCTAGTTACGAGAAACTAAAGATATATTTTAACTGTATCTAGACTTGCATGTGTCTGTCTACATTATTCAATATTCTATAATCAAAATATTAAGTTTAGTTGTTATATTATAAAATAAAATTTTCAATAAACTTTATTTACTAGTAGAAATCTTCAAGTCATTTGACAACTTACTCTCCATATTCTCAGACATAATCTTTCATTCATTCTTGATTATTGATATTTTTTTTATCTGATCTATATGTCAATGTTTACTTGTTTTCTATGACATTAATTAATGATCATATTATTAACTATAAAAGATAAGCAAAGAAATAAATCGTATTTTCTTCTCACTATGTTGTTTTTACGGTAGTCTGTCTAAGACTAAAAAAGATATACACAAATATTGTACTACATGTCACTTAAATAACTATATAGATACGAAATGATGAAATCTAACAGTATACCAAATCATTGCACTTTATTTGAACAACAAATTAGTTGGAAACGAACTCATCAGTATATGCTAAATACTTTTGTATCTCTATTGGTAAGGATATCATTATTTGAACATTTATAGTATTATTAATGAGAGTGAAAAAAAGAGAAGATTAACTATCCATTAATTATTTTGTTTGTTGATTAAGTTTTTTTTTTATAAAAAAATAGATACTTGGTTTTATTCATCTACCTTTGAATACATATTCATTGGTTATGAGCGATCTGTCATGGACTATTGATTTTTATAGACGAATTTATATGATAATAACCAATATAATTTTAATTAGTTTATACGGATTTGGTTTATTTGTTCTTGATCAACGTTCTCGACGAGGATTACTTGTGGTATAATAAAATCCTATTAATTTTTAAAAGTTAAATATACTTTTTATTTTATTGATAGTTTGCTTGGTTAGTTGCTATTCTTGATATAATTGCCACTGTTGCTGTTTTATTTATTTTCTTTGTTACAATTTTCTCAACGTCAACTTCAGTGTATTCATTTGAAATATTAGGTGGTACTTTTTTATGCATAATTCTTTCTATTGGTGGAATTATCATTATCGTAAGATTTTATTTTCATATATTAATAAATTTTTATTGTTTTATTTGTTTTTTTTTAAAGACAATTTCAGTTAAACATGCATCCAATTTAACAAAATTGATCAAGAATAATGAACAATCGATGACAGAACAAATTTAACTTAAAACTCTTTCTTTTTTTTTCTTAATAAAATAATCTCTTTTTGGATTGACATCACAGAAATCTAAGGAAATATTTTATATTGTTTATGTTCAATCGGTTGAGATGGCTGATGATTATCAAGTCTAGATATGAGATGATATAATGAAGAAAGGAAACCTTTTTATTAAAAGAATATCGACATATGAAATTCTTACAGACATATTTTATATCAGTATTGAATTTATTGGCAAGTCGACTTTCTTTTGACAGAACAAGATAGTGATTTTATTGAAAAAATAAAAACATAAAAGATATTCTAAATCCTTCGATCATTTCAAAAGTTAGGAAGTTCGAGTTGAGTTTAAAATGTATTCAAGGTATGATGTTATAACTTAACAAACTTGGATTGTTTTGATTTCTTCCTAATTTGTATTTTTCGAGAATTTCTTTGATAAAATAGAAAAAAAATCAGGACAGATTCATAGATTTCGAAAAAGATAATTTTTTCTTTCATTAAATATCAATAAAAATCATGTATTTTGAAAAAAAAACCAGCGTTGTTTTTAAGAATGAGACATCAGAAAAACTATTACAATGCGTTAAAAACTTATCATAAAATGAATAAATTCTAATACATTCGATAGTAAACATTTTGCCCTATCTAATTCACTAGAGATAAAAAAAACCAACAAATTTTGCCAAAATTCACTTTATCAAAGCGAATGGGGTAGTCTCAAGGTGGTCAAGAGTCGAAACTTATACTACAGCAAGGTATATGAAAATTCTAGTTTCACTAAAAACACAAAAACCACTTCTATTAGAACTATATAAGCACTATTATTTTCATTTTTTAATGTTAAAGTAAGGTTCGGAATATGACTAAAGACAATAAAACTCTTTTTTTTTTTACATAAAAATAAATGCTTGATTTTTGACTAGTCATTGTTATTTATTCTCGCCACTATTCAAAATAAATGGCATCTATCTATAGAGAATATATGATAACCTCTAAGAAATTTTCGAATAAACGAGTAATCTTTTATTCAGCTTTGGCCAAACATGATCTTTTTTATTTGAAAACAATATACACAACAAGATTCAATCCTATTCTATTTGAGTAAAAAAAGAAAATCAAAATTGGATCAATAATAAACAAAATTTTCATTTTCTTATTATTATTTAGTATAAAATTATATAACCAAATATATGATATAATGATATCAAACAGTGTAGAGGACTATTTTCTTTTTATAGCACACCTATCTATGATGATATAAAAAGGTAATATATAAAATACATTTGCATATTTTTATCATGTTTCATATGATGCAGTTTTATCAAATTATTTTACTTGTAACTGCTTTTTCTTGTCCTTTATTGACAAAAAGTGAGATTACACCAGTTTTCTTAAATAGATTTGAATTAGCACATGCCGGTTTTTCTAAACTTCTTCGTTCGTGGACATTAAATTCAACATCATGGACATTAGTCATTTCTTGTTTTAATGCAATTCCAGGAACAACAGATTATGTTTATAATGTTCCTAACATAGAATGGCAATTAACAACACAAATTACACCATTACTTGTAACTGATAAAATTATATGGCCTAATGGTATTGTAGGAGCAGATGCATTAATTGAATATTCTATGATTATTCCAAGTGGTTTTCTTGTTCCTGGAAAAAACAATGGTAATTTAAATTATATATCTAAATCAGGACCAATACCATTAGTACCTAATGATAAAACAAATTGGTTTTATCATGATGCTGATTTCAAAGATATGGATGGAGATGGTCATATTGATATAATAACTGGACGTGCAAATGTTCCACTTGTTGGTAAACCAACAACTCAATTAATATGGTTAAAAAATCCAGGAAATAATACCATATCTGGTCCATGGAAACTTAATTATTTATTACTTGATGGTGGACCAGATATTCAAGTTCAATTTGTTCGAATTGATACATCTCAGGTATGATTTTATAAAAAAAAAAAACTTAAAATTTATTTTTATTAAACATTATTATTCAAGGTTCTATTTGCTAATTCATATTTTACACGTAAACTTCAAATGTATTGGTCAGATTCCGATCCACTTTGGAATGATACTACTAAATTACATGTACGTCAGATTGATTCTGAATCACTTTCATATGCTTACATACACTTAACAATGGATCTTAATGGTGATCAAAAACCAGATTTACTTGTTACTGTTAATGATGAAAATAATGGTTCATTAATTGCTTATGAACTTCCACCATCAGGTGAAATTCGTACAGGAAATTTTACTAAACATGTTCTTGCTAGTGGATTTAAACCAATTGTTCATGCTAAAGGTCGAGGAGCACCTGGACAAGCTACACCAATTCAATTTTATTCTTTTACAATTCGAAAAAAACCTATTTTAATATTATCAGGTGATGATGATGGTTGTGTATATTTATTAGAAGCTATTCATGACGATGATCCATCAAATTGGGAATATTCTATAAAAAAAATTCATCAATCGAATAAATCAACTATTGGTCAAATTAGTGTAGAAGATGTTGATAATGATGGACATCCAGAATTATTTGTACCAGCTTATAATGAAGGCATTGTTTATATTTATCGATTAATGAATAATTGAAAAAGATTTTATTTTAGTAAATTTTTAATATTAATGTGAAATTTTTTATTTAATAAAAAGAATTATACAGGGTGGCGCAAAAGTCACTTTACCCAAAAAAAAACTTTTTTTCGCAGTTTGAAAAAAAAGGCACTTTAGCGAAAAAACTTGAATATTTCCGCTACGGCTCGACCTAACGAGCTGATTCTTTTATCAGTGATAGAGGCATGTTCAAGCTTTATATCCATAAAGACATGCCTAGAGAAAACCCGTTTGTTAAGTATCACTATTGATCTTAACAAAAAACGGTTTACTTTTTGACAGATAGGAGAAAAAATAATATACTTAACAAAGGATTTCTCTAGGCATGTTTTTATGGATATAAAGTTTGTACATGACTAGGGGTGTACCGAGCCCGAACCTCTCGGTCTCGGTCAGTCTCGGTCTCGGTCGGTCTCGGTCTCGGCCGGTCTCGGTCTCGGTCAGTCTCGGTCTCGGTCAGTCTCGGTCTCGGTCTAGCCTCGGTCTCGGTCAGTCTCGGTCTCGGTCGGTCTCGGTCAGTCTCGGTCTCGGTCTCGGTCTAGTCTCGGTCTCGGTTGGTCTCGGTCTCGGTCTAGTCTCGGTCTCGGTCAGTCTCGGTCTCGGT
>JAJEKB010021543.1:95261-142458 GCA_022393335.1 Macrotrachela quadricornifera | reverse complement strand
CCGAGACCGAGACTAGACCGAGACCGAGACTGACCGAGACCGAGACTGACCGAGACCGAGACCGACCGAGACCGAGACCGACCGAGACTGACCGAGACCGAGACCGAGAGTCTCGGTTTGGTCTCGGTCTCGGTACATCCCTATACATGACTCTATCATTGGTAAAAAAAAATCAGTTCTTTTGCTCGAGCCGTAATGGAGATATTCAAGTTTTTTTGGGTAAAGTGACTTTTGCGCCACCCTGTATTGGCAGAATATTGAAAAAATTGGGTGACCAAAATGAAGCATTGAAATATTATGATCTTGTCCCTAAGATTGATCTTGCTGCTCCAGAGCCTAATCAATTGTAAATTGCTATTGATTATAATAATATTGGTTCGGTATTTGATGATCAAGGTAAATATTCTGAGGCACTCAAAAGTTATGAACAGGCATTAGATATTAAACTTACTCATTTTTCACCTTATCATGGATCATTAGCAAATAAATATAGTAATATTGGTTCAATATATCAGAAAATGGGTGATTGTTCAACTGCATTATCATACTATCAAAAAACATTTGTAACTCAACAAAAATCTTTACCACTTAATCATCCATCATTAATTGTCACTCATGGAAAATTAGCTACAGTATCGGAAGATCTACATAATTACAACGACGCTATCAAACATACTCAACAAGCTGTTAATATCGCTTGTACGGCATATGATCCTTCACATCAGGAAGTAGAAAAATGGCAAAAGTATTTATATGAACTTCAACAAAAATTTTAATTTTCATCATTAAACAATCCTTAATCTCCTTTAAAAGTTGACATTACTTTATAAAAAAAATCCAACATATCCTAAAGGAATAAGAATGTTATATTTTCATGATGAGAATATAATGATACTTCGAAGTACGATCAAAATTAGCTTTGACTATGCTTAATATGTTCATGAATAAAGTTACTATAAACATAATAATTTTTTTTAAATAGTTAACCATTTATTGGTGACATCTTTCGATTTAGTATTATATGTAAAATATTGAGAGTTATGAGTTGCATATGAATGGAGTATTTAATTGAGCCATTCTACAAATGGTATGACAGGAAATTGTTAGACAGGTGGTATTTTGGAATAAAAATGTTTGCTCTTAATTTCTAGAATTATTTCTGTTTTGCTGCATTTTGTCGATGAGCATAGTGACTGGTGAAGAAGCTATAACAGCAGCTGTAATTTCTAGTGAAGATTCTTCAAAACCAAAAACAACTCAAACGATGGATAATAGTTTCTTACAAAATAGTTTAAACGATCGAATTGATGTTAATCGAGTTCGATATCCTCATTGTCTTGTATGGACTCCTATTCCAGTACTTACTTGGCTTTTTCCATTCGTTGGTCATATGGGTATTGCACGTACTGATGGTGTCATTCGAGATTTTGCTGCACCTTATTATGTTTCAGTTAGTTACTAATAAATATTTTCTTTTAAATAAACATAATCAATTTAATAATTATAGGAAGATGATATGGCTTTTGGTTTACCAACAAGATATATGCAACTTGATCTAAATCGTGTCTCAACAACAAGTAATTCGAATAATACACGAGCTATATGGGATAAAGCTGTTGAACAAGCATCAGATGAATATAAGAAACGAATGGTAATTAAAAATTTGTTTTTTTTTTCTTGTCATCAAATAGTGTTTTTTTTATTTAGCACAATTTATGTTGTGATAATTGTCATTCACATGTTGCCTTAGCATTAAATACAATGGGTTATGATCGAAAATATACATATAATATGATTTCACTTACATTTTGGATGTTTTTCTGTGGAAAATTTGTCAGGTATAGAATTATATATATATGGATTTTTTTCATGTATTTTTCTTTCTTTTAGTTTTCTTGGTTTTTTGCGTTCTTGGATACCATTTCTTATTCTCGTCGCTATTATTGTCACTATCGTTGTTGTTGTAAAATTTAAAACATAAAGCCAAAAAAGATGCATTAATATATTGATGAACTTTTTGCGTTTAATACTATTTTTTGTCAAATCAAAGTATTCTACATATATTTTAAACAATAAAATGTATATTTATTTTATCATAGCAACCGTTTAAATGATCTATTATTATTGATTTTATCAATAGTACCAAGATTGCAAAATTTGCATACCTATTATAATAATTTTATAATCAGAAATGGTTTAACTCTATATAAAATGAAGTTTGAAATTACTTTAGCATATTCAACTTGACTTCAAAGACGATTTTTTACACAAATAGAATGGATCCTACTCGAAGAGAAAATTCTTGGCAGATCTGGCAAGAATTTGCTCTCTCTTTATGAGAAAACGACGAGATTTTGTGAATAAAACTATAACTACGATATGTTCAGGATTTCCACAGGATTCGAACAAGATCTTAGAAGAAATGTCAACAGTTTTCGATTGTTCTCTACACTAAGATCCTGATAGGATTTTATGAACAAAATTATTTTGAAAAGCAGTGTAAAATAAAAAGTCATTTCATTTGAAAAATTCTATAATATCGTGTTTGACTTGACTTGGATTTGAAAAATATGTTTTCAATTATTTTTTCACTAAGAAATGAAATGCACAATCATTTTTGCTGATAGATTTTTGTTTATAAAAAATAAATTCTAGTTAGAAAATTAGTGCAATATATCAGCATATGTGAACTTCCTAATTTCGTAATTTTTCTAGATTTATTCAACATAAAATACAGCAGATCATTAATTTTATGTCCTGAATATCAGATCAAATTCACTATAGAACATATTTTTTTAAAGAAAGATCTCAAAAAGTAGCGTCTAAAAAATTTGCAAAACCTACCTAGTTTATGGATGTTAACTCTGTTCAATATTAATATTCATATTCTACTGTTCTCTATAGATATAGAGATCTTGAACAAGATCAGTCATAATCATGAGAGGTTTGTGAATACATTGAACACTCATCTTAAAAGATACCAAATCAAAAAATCATATGATAAGATTAAACTCTGATTCGTCTTTGATCATGTCTGATCATACTTCAATTTCATATCAGATCATACGACAAATCTGATAAAAAGACCATCGTCTCTGAAATCTTAATGTCAAGACTAACACTAAGATCCATGTGTGACCGACTCATAAGATCTTGCAAGTTCATACCAGATTTGTATAATAAGATACCTACAGTTTTATTCACACGTGGACATGATCATTATTCTTACCTCTTAGTGCGTTCAATATAATTCTCTCTAAATCCTCTAAAATAAAAATAATACAGATACTCACAAAATATAAATTGAACTAATATGTCACCTTGGAAGTTTTAACAAGAAATTAACCAAATAACGTTTTGCTGTTTCTATATAATCAATATAGAAAAATAAATTATACCATTTCTATATTATTAATACAAAAAAAATAGAGGAGGAAAACAAAAATAACATTTTCAATGAATAGAAAAATAAAAATATATGCAAGCATATAGTGGAAAATGAATAAAATAGTATATTATTAAAATTAGTGAAAAGAATAAATTGGTTCTATAAGAAAGAGATAGAAATATTTTGTTAATCTCGATTGTTATAGTAAAAATGAATGTTTGAGAAATATTTCTGAGTGTTGTTAACATTAAAAGATACCTGTCTTTTAAAAAAGGTAGACTGGAAATATTCATATGTGAAGTTAGAAACTGTTTTACTAATTGAAATATTATAGAGTATTATTCAATTGAATCGATTATATCTTGATCATAACTTTCCTATAATTCTTATTATGTTCTTAAATAGAATCAAGAGTACATCTTATTACAATCAGAATTCGCAATTTAGGATAAAATCTGAACGGATACTTGACGAAATCATTGGATTTATGATACTAGAGGTGTTCTTCAAAATTGAACAGTACTAATTAGAGTAAACAGAAACCTAACCGAATCTTATATTTTCCTATCAAGATTCTGATTAGAATTGATATTGTCTTACAAACTTTGAAAGTATTCATTATTGAACAAGATCCTGATCAAAGCTTCACAGGATTCGTTTTTATATTCTTTCGATATCCATCTTTTTTCCTAAAATCATATGTATTTTCTTCCTTCTTTGTTAATACTAAATTGAAGGTTCGATTATAGATTGTATCATAGAATATTTCTTTTATTGATACATTTAAAAATATTAATCGAATATATGTCGTAGATGATTCCAGAAAACAACTCTTACATTCTTGTTCATAGCAAAAATAAATGAAATTTGTATGTTTGTACATAAACTAATTGTAAGACAACAAACGAGATAAAGTGAAACAGGTTCTTCACCTGATGAAATTGCATTCCAAACGACAAGAATAAGACTGGGTAAACCAGCTGTACCTAGTATACTGATAAGTGTTAGTATATGTTTGAGAACACGTAAATCTCTGATTGACGCCGATACAGAGGTTGTAACAGCAACAGTTATGGCATTTATACGTCTTGTGTGACGAACAATATATAAATAAATGATAATAATACCAAAAAATGGTATACCAATTGCAGTACCCATGTAAATAAATAGAGTCCATTGAACAGACATTTTCATGGTACATATGTGCATTTCAGGTGCATATTGAAGCGCACCTAGAATATTTACATACAGATAATATTCTTCAATTAGACATCTTACTTACCTGGAAAATATAAAAAAAGTGGAAGGAAACAACTGATAAACCAACTAAGTAAAATAATGATCCAATGAATACGAAAAGTCAGTAAATATCTTCGACGATATAAAATATTGAAGAGATATTGACTTAAAGCTGTAACTAAGTAAGAATAACATATAGCATCGGCTGTTATACATGTAAAATAAGATAGAATTATACATAAATCTTCTTTTCCTTTATCTCTTGTTTGTATTCCAAGAATAAGTTGACCACTAATGACTAAAGCATAGATAAATATAGCAAAACTTGAATTTGCCGTTAATAAATCTGGAATTGTACGAAGAGTACGATGAACAATTATGGTTAGTATAAGAATAGAACTCAATAAAATACTAATCACTTGCATAATTCCTAACAGAATAAAACTAGTTGTCAGATATATTTTCGAAGGTTCGCGAGTATTCACACTAATATTCATTATAAAGTTTTTTTTTTTAATGAAGAAAAATTAGAGATGCACAAACTTTTGAAGTAATAATGACAAGTTCCTTCCGCTTTTATCTATTTATGGATATACTCTCAATTTAGAAGAAATAAAACAAAAAAAAACTCGTCCTTCAAGAGGCATGCTTTGCAAAAAAAACAAAGATCACAAGGGAGCAAATGCTACTATCGTACGCATTTACCTCATCAATGTTAACATGTCGCTCAACTACGACTTTTCTTTTTCGAAATTATATTCCATTCAATAAGATAGTCATTTCTTTAAAAATCAATATTTTATTAAGACATCATATCAACTGATAAATTGACACTTGTCAGATGTTATATAATTTAAACTTAAAATTTTTCCATATAAAAATTGTGTTGCTTTTATTGTCTAATTCATTAATGCGTACTGTTCCAATGATAAACTGTGGTTTTTAACTATAGGAAAAGAAAGATAGAACATCGTATTTAATTACATAGTCTCGATGAAACGCAAATGAATCTTATTAAATACAAACATACTTAATAAAAGTAGTGTTACATGTTAAAAAACATTATGCGTCGAACAGAATACGTTATATTTCTTTGGATGTTATTCTTTTTTTATAAATAATACATATTCAAGATCAATTTAATAATGTATTTAAAATTTCTCAAACTGAGAAAAATATTAATCATAATTACTTTTTAATTGAATTTCAATTTGTAGAAGAAGTAATAAAAATTGTAATGATTATAGTTTTCTATTGTATCAATAGAGACATTTGCCTAAACTAAAAATACTGAAATAATTTAATATAAAATTTAAATGACTAAAAGGTCAGCATATTGCCATTATCAAATATAATCATATTATGAAATTGCAGTTATTCTGTTTTAGTACTAAATAAAACAAATTATTGTATTTTTCTTTTAATTCAAATTGATACTCATTAATTTGATTCTCATTCAACCGAAAAATACAAACTATTCATTTTGTTATCTCTTTCAAGGAAGATTAGAAATGAATATTATTGATTAAAAAAAAATCCAAAGCATAACGATGATGAAATTATAGATCTTTCGTTTTTTTTTTGTTGTTGATAGCATATAAAAAATACAATGTTTTAATTATTAGTTCACTTGGTTTTCGTGTAAACATATAACAATAAAATATTTTTATTGATGATATGTTAAAAGTCAATGTAAATTAAACTTATTGAATTCAAAACAGTATCTTTATTTTAGGTAGAAAAAAAAATAATGTTTTATCATTTATTTTTGAAATTTAAAATAATGTAAGTTAGTGAATACATGAGAATGTCAATATAAAAAGAAGTGAGTTGTTATATTGAGTTGATATTGTATATAGGCGAGATAGTCAACTAGTTGTGAAATGAAAGATGAAGTACACGTGCTGAGGAGAGAAAGAAAGATAAAAGTTCTTTTATTTGTGCACACATTTACATTGTCGATTGAAGATTAGACCAACATTATATACGAACCGTTAGACAATAGAGTGTGAAATGAACATTCTTTTTTTTTTTTAAATTATTATTTGATTTTTTTTTTGTTGTTAAGGAAGAGATAAATGATATTCGTATTAAACAGGTGTTAGTGGCATCCAACACGCGTTTTACTTTTTTTTTTATGAAAGATGAATGCAATGAAAAATGATTATTAATTTGTTTTTTTTTTATATTCCTTATCATCGAAATTGAAGATCGGTCAAGTAAAAATGAAGAAAATTGCTTTCGGAATGTTCGTTTATTCTTTTCTTTTGTTTGCACTATGTCATCATATATATACATTTCGAGTTAGTTTTATCGTTGTTTGATAGAAGTGAGGCTACCTTATCTCTATCTCTCTCAATGTTGGCAAACGATGAAAAAAAAAAACTAAAAGAGAAAGAATATGAGAGCACCTTTGCTTTTGTTTTATTGCCTCCTTCTGATTAATAATCCTCCATTCTTTTTTTTCTCAATACAGAATTAACTTGTTCAATTATCATGTTGATTATTATAATGAATAATAGGTAAGAAGGATAAATTATCACATTAGAAGTTATAATCTGTTATTAATGAGAATATATTAATTCTAATTGATTATATGTGTAAGCAAGAAATTTCGACTGATTGTGTATAATATATGATTCCATATTAACAAACCGTTGTCGTAGAATTGTCTGCATAACGAAAAATTATAGTAAAGTATATTCTCTTCAAAATACTTACAGATAAAAGTCAAAATGTTAATACATTTGAAAAAGAAACAAATCCAAAGAAAAATCACTTTTCAGTTACAATGGATATGATCATATTAGAATCTTTTTTGGGTTCAAAAACAGAATTAATTCATCACATTAAATGATGAAATGATGAATTTCATTTTAAAAAATCTAAAATTAATCGATGATATAGTAATTGAATAATCTAAATCGAAAAAAAGGCACGAACATATGGTGTATATTTTTGTAAATTTCCCCATGATTTATATATTTTAGTTAATCAATGGATCTCGAATCTTCTTCATCAAATCTAGATGAACAATCAACTATGAACAATAGTTCACCTAATTTAAAAGAAGAATCACCAAATTCTCATCTTCAAACATCAAATATAATTGGTACACATCCAAATGAAATAATAACAAGTATAAATCCTGATAATGGTTATCCTGTTCGACAAGAAAATGGTCAACGAAAAACAGGTCCACCACCAGATTGGCCAACAACTCGTCATCCACCTGGTCGTGGTTGTGAAGTATTTGTTGGTAAATTACCACGTGATTGTTTTGAATCCGAATTATTTCCATTATTTGAACGTTGCGGACAAATTTATGAAATGCGTTTAATGATGGATTTTTCAGGTTTTAATCGTGGTTATGCATTTATAACATATACAAATCGTGATGATGCTAAACGTTGTGTAAAAGAATTAAATAATTATGAAATACGTTCAAATCATTTAATTGGTGTATGTCAATCAGTTGATAATTGTCGTTTATTTGTTGGTGGTATACCCAAAACAAAAAAACGTGAAGAAATACTTGAAGAAATGTGTAAAGTAACTGAAGGTGTTGTTGATGTTATTGTTTATCCAAGTGCAAATGATAAAACAAAAAATCGTGGTTTTGCTTTTGTTGAATATGAAAGTCATCGATCAGCAGCAATGGCAAGAAGAAAATTATTACCAGGAAATATTCAATTATGGGGACAACAAATTGCTGTTGATTGGGCTGAACCAGAAAATCAAGTCGATGAAGATATTATGGCAAATGTAATATATATATCTTTTGTTTTATTTATTTTGATTTTTTATCTTATTTTATATTTAGGTTCGAGTACTTTATGTAAGAAATTTAATGATGACTACAACAGAAGAACAAATAAAAGAAGTTTTTGAACGATTTAAACCAAATTCAATTGAACGTGTCAAAAAATTAAAAGATTATGCATTTGTTCATTTTAAACTACGTGATGATGCTTTACATGCAATGAATCTTATGAATGGTATAAGAAAATTTTATTTTAAAAATATATATATGTTTTTTTCAATTATTATTTTTAGGTTGTGAATTAGATGGATCAATTGTTGAAGTAACATTAGCAAAACCAGTTGATAAAAATCAATATTTTAGATTTACACGTGGTGTTAGTCCATCACCATTAACTGCAAATTTACCAGTAAATATTTGATTTTTAGAAAAAAAAAAATTTCTTTTTCTTTTAGTTTGCAATACCAGCAGGTACTCTTGGACCAGCCACTGCATTTGATTTAACAGCTATTCCATATTTAACAATTCCCACAGCAAATACAACACAAATACCAATGACTAATGGTACAACAATGATTCCTGTAGCTGTTAATCCTCTTCAACAAAAGTATGATTTTTATTCGTTAATTCTTCTGCTTTTTTTTTGATTGTATTCGAAAAATTAAATTCATTAATATTAAACTTTATTTATAAATAATAAAAATTCATTAATAGGAATATTCGTCGATGTATAAATGCTACTGGTCGTCTTTCTACAAATGGAAATACAAGTCCACCATTATTAAATCGTCCTACACCAACAGGTGTTCTTTCATCATCATCTCGTCCAAGTCAACCATCACCTAATATTGCACATCATCGTGGTGCTTATTATACGATTCTTCGACCAACATCACGTCGAACTGATGTAGGTTTTTTCTTTCTATTATTATAAACAAAAAATTAAATTATAAAAAACGCATCTATTCTATTTCTTATGTGATTTAAATGCTCCGCATGGCTTAATTGATAATTTGTTTTGTAATTTTCATCATAGGAAAAATGTCTCGAAGATTTATACAAAGAGACTTATGATGCGCTGTACAGCTCAGTTGCTAATACCACCGCTCCATCAATAATGATGATCGATCCCAATCAGCCTCAGTATATTTTACCAGAACAACAAACCCATCAGCAGCAGTCTGAAGAGGTAAATTTCTTAGTAGGATTTTATTTTGTTGTTTTGTTATTCAATGAATAAATAAAATTATTTTCAGTATCTTACAGCTGCTTGAGGAGTAAGGAATGATTTATTAATCTCAATCTTCTATTACTTGTCTATTGTCAGATTATTTCTAAAAAAAAAAAAAATTTTTTTTTTTCTTATATTTAATTTTTTATGCATGTTAATCTTACTTATTTTGCTCAAAGTTGAGTTCAGCTGCACATGTCCTATTTAATGAATAATTAATTTTCTTTAAAATTCTATTAATCCTTTTTTTGTTTTTGTTTTTGTTTTTTTAATAACAAATAGATTCCATTTGCTCCAACAACATTTGGTTTTCCTCCTGGAACTCCTTTATTTCAACCAGCTGCAATATTTCCTCATCCGGTCCTTGCTGGACATCCACTTGGTGCTCAAACATATCCTCAACAACAATTTGTTTTTGCAACAACAGGTAATAATGGACAAACTCAACATTTTTTTCATGCTCATCCTCAACCAAATTTTGCTGTACCATTTATTTTAACACCACAAACTCCAACATCAACTAATCCTGAAACAACAGGTTTTAGTTATACAACACCAACAGCAACAGTTACAACTACAGATAGTAGTACTTATTCGGCTTGATAAACATAATCTTATATATTTACATTGCATTAGTTTTCCTCGTTTTCTTTTTTTTTTTTTTTTTTTGTATTTGATGAGAATGAAAGTGACAGAGAAAGAAAGATAATATGAATATTTGTATGTTTCAGCTATTATTTATACTTGTTGTTTTTTTTTCTTTCATTCTCTTTAAATATTGTTTTTATCTGGGATTTATTTTGATCACTACTAATATGTGATCAGTTGTTTTTTTTTTACATGTGTTCAAACATTAATAAAAAACAAAATATGTTCAACTAAATTAATGTTATTTCTATTGTATATATATATAAATTATTTTTTTATTCAATTTATTGTTTCATAGATATTTTTAGACAAAGGTCAAAAGATTGAAGATTTCTAGGATAACATTTCATTATCATATTGATAAAAAGTGCTAGTTTATCTTTCATAATAATAGTATACATTGAATCTAGTAGAAGTTTATTAAATTTATGGTTAAAGAAAGGCATTATTCATCTGATATATTATGTGGAAAGATTAATAAATGTCACTATAGATATATCTTATTTGGCTATTTGAAGAAGACAAAAAAAAAATAACGACAAAAAAAGAAGAAAACTGACATAGAATATATTCTATATCGGATCTACACGACAAATGCCATCTGGAAAAAGAAAGAAAGATGATTCAAGCTAATTTTTAATTGTTATCATAATACAAAAAAAAGTTATTCAATTAAGTCTTTTGTTTCCTAAAAAAAATCATTATTAACAATAAAAGAAAAACTATTGCTATTGTATTTTTTTTCTTTTAATAACAAGGATTTAATATAACAAGTACCGGCATTGATGTCGCATAACCACGATTATATTAATAACATTCATTGCCATTCGCACGTCGTAGTAGTACCAAGGTTTTCTCCTTTCTTAACATTCTTTTCTATTCTTATTTTTCTATTTTGTACGAGTAGTTCGATATCGATGTGCTTGCCTGTATGCACATGAGAGCGAAAGGAAAAGAAGATATTTTTTCTCGTCTTTCTTATGTAGTCAATAAGAAAGAATTGCCGTTGCTTTTTTGTCTAAATGCATCTTGTTTTTTGGCTCTATTCCGAGCAATGAGAAAACGAGATAGGATACTCTAAGTAGAGACATATACAAACACAACAACAACTGATGAAATCGTCGTTGTTAGTTTAAAATAAGCGATGAATATAACACCAGGTCTTGGTGCCTTTAATAAAGATAAAGTAGCTAGTAAATTTGGTGTACAATTAAAACCTAAAGGTGCATCACAACAATCATTAACACCAACAACTGAAAGGAAAACAACAACGACAGGAACATCCAATGTAACAAAAAATAAAACAATCAGTGATTTTCGTACAAATAATAATACTAATGGATTTTTATCAAATACAAATCGTTCTACCTCAACAAAGACACCAGAACCAACAAAAAAAATAACTGAAAAATCTGCAACAACTCAGCCAAAGTCTAGTCTTGTGAACACATCTGCAAATGATGAACGATCTACTTCTTTGACCTCAAATGTCAATCATTCCACTACAAAACCAAAAGAACCTTCACCAGCAAAATCACCTGCACCAAAGAAAAAATCTAGTATAGTATCAACTGAACAACCTGTTTCACCAACGCCACCTGCCAAACAATCGAATGCAACTACACATACTCCTAAAACTGAAGCACAAATTGAACATCAAAAAGATCAACCATTATATAGGAGACAATTATCAAAACCATTGGACAATACTTCTGCAGCAGCAAATAAAAATACAACAACAACACCAACACCAAAAGAACCGACAACGGCATCTACTACTTCATTAAAACGGTAAGAAAAATAGTTTTGTCAAATAAAATTCCATAAATACCATATTCTTTTTTTAAACGAATGAAAACAAATTCTTTTTTTTCTGTTTTCTTTTCGAAAATTGTATCAAAAATTGAATGAATTTGCCACCTTGAATTCTGTAATGTACGAATTATGATGTATGCTCTTAAATATTTAATAGAAAAGTAATGTTTGCAATCTAAGTAAAAGAGAAAAAAAAATATTCGCAATACATCCATGATTACTAATCGTCATCAAGCATACATTTCAATCATGTGATTTGTTTTTACGCGTTCTTAGAGAATTCATCTGTAAGATATGTCCGTTTGTCTATCGTCGATGTACATACAATACCCAACTTTTCCTCCTCGTTCTTTTTCTATATATAAGTGTAATATGATGCTTTCCAGCATATTGTTTTTCTCTAATTTTTGTTTCTCCAACGTAATCAACTTAAGAAAAAAAAACGACAATCATAACATGTCTCAACATAAAAACAAATAAACGAATTTTGTTCAATTGTTGTTGTTACTTTATATATAAAACTTGTCCTTGAAGTACAATTTATACGTCATAATACGACCTTTGCTGATGGACATATTCATACATACTCATGTGTAGTGATTCACATACAAGAAAATCAATGTTGTGTATATTAAAGAAGAAAAAAAAAGAAAAGCGAAAAATATAAATAAACGTACTAAATATCTTTCGAATCACATAAATTAAAAATCAGCTGTTATGATATAGACATAATATACTCGAATTTAAACTATATATCTTTTTATATCATCAAAATAACAAAAAAATCGATTAATCTTTATCTATAAAATTAAATTATGAAGATAATGTCTTATTTAGTAATGTTTCGTTTCATTTATGTATGTTCTGTTTTTGTAAAGAATCATCATTATTATTATTATCGAATTTTCTTTTTTTTTCCTATTCTTCTCTCCTTTTTTTTTCTTCAATACCTACGCATACGGTTGATTTCTCCTTCGAATAAAACAGCGACTATACCTTTGTACGCTACGTATGTGAGGTTGAAGTTGACACGCACACACACACACATATATATATATATATACATATACATGTGCATCGTGTTACGTACTCCTTCTTTTCGGTAATATTTTATTATTATTATTGTCGTCGTCATAGTTGATGATATTGCTCAACGTGGTGAGTTATTCGTTGTAGTTATAATAATTTTACTGTTCTCTATTGAACATAAAAGTAAAAAGAGAGAGAGAGAGAAAAAATGTCATCATCAACGTTCACACAACGGTGGACATCCGTGAACGATTTGACAACGAATAGTAACAATAACAAAAAGTTAACATCATTTTTTCTCCAATCATCATCATCATCAAAGCCTAATACATTTACATTTACATTAAATCCTTCACAATCATTGATCTCAATAGCTGAACCATCAGTACCACCTCCACCACCACGTCCTCTTCCTCGTTCATCTGAACAAACAAGACCATCTTCTTCTCGTGTAGCTGATATTATTCATCGATTCGAATCTCATAATGTTTCATCGATGAATCATAATCATAACAAAGCACCTCTTCCTCCTCCAATTCGTAGTGTTTTTACCAAAAAATGGGAAGAAAATTCTTCTCAAGTTTCACCTGTGGCTATTGTTGAACCTACTCCAAATTGTATTCCATTAAATTCCAAAAAGAATAATAAACCACAACCAATTATTATCTATGAAAGAATAACTAATCATGATAGGCCATATAAATCTGTATCAACACCTCCACCTGTTATTCCAAAAAGTTCTTTAGTAAAAACATGGTCACAAAATAAAACAAAATCTCAACAAAACATTGAAAGTGATACTGATTCTGCTATACATACAATGGCAACTGTGATTAATACTGATATGAATGATTCTGCTGCATTATCACGTTCAAATACAACAGAATCAACTTGTTCTTCTTCATCTTCATCTGTTTCTCCATCAACTCCTCATTTTGCACTTCCTACCATTGCTTCAACACAAAAACAACGTGATATTACTTCAAATTCAACATCTTTTAAACGAACTAGTTCTCCTCCTCCACCATCTGTAACTACTTTTACTCGTACAATTTCTGCAATACCATCTACACATGATAACGATGTTGAACTACCACTTGCATCTTCATTAGCAACACGTCTTTACTCATCAGAAGTTAATCTATTTGATCAATATCGTCGATTATCAGCTCCGGATGCTATTCGATCAGATACACATTTATCTCAAAATTCAACAACAAAAACTTTAATAAATACAAATTTACCATTAAAATATAAAATAGATTCATTTATTCGTCTTTATGGGTAAAATTATATTACTAATCATTTACTCTCTATTAATAAAACTATTCATACACCCATATTTTAATAAGATATTTTATTCTATTTATTATTTAAACAAAAAAAATTTAATTTATATAAATAATAATAATCTATTTATTATTTAGACCTGATGCTTTACAACAACATAGTCATCATATATCTTCTGATGTTGTACTTGAAGATGGTAACTAAAAAAAACAATAATATTATCTTAATAAAATGATTATATATATATATGTATTTTAGATATTGATCCACCATTTTCACCACGTATTGTTACAGTTAAAAAAAGTAAAGCTGTTACAGATGAATATGAACTTATGGAATTTCTTGGGAGGTAATTTAAAAATTTTCAAATTTCTTTTCTTAATAATTAAATTTAGAGGAAAATTTGGTGAAGTTAAAAAATGTCGTGAAAAATCAACAAAACATTTATTAGCTGCAAAATTTATACAAATAAATAAAGAACAAGATCGTATTGAAGCATTAAATGAAATTGAAATAATGAAAGCACTTCAACATACAAGACTTTTACAACTTTATGATGCTTTTGAAACAAAAGGAGATATTTGTCTTATTATGGAATTGTAAATATTTTATTTGTTGTTGTTTTTTTTATAATATGAATTTTTCTTATTTATTTTATTTTAGAATTACTGGTGGAGAATTATTTGAACGTGTTATTGATGATGATTTTATATTAACAGAACGTCTTTGTGAATTATACATGATGCAAATATGTGAAGGAGTAAATTTCATGCATTCATGTAATATTATTCACCTTGATATGAAGGTTTAATATATTTTTTTTCAATTTTAGTTAAAAGTTTTTATTAAATTTTCTTTATTTTTTTTTTGTTTAGCCGGAGAATATTTTATGTTTAAATCGTAATGGTCATCGAATAAAAATAATTGATTTTGGTCTTGCTCGAAAATTTGATCCAACTAAACAACTTAAAGTATTATTTGGTACACCTGAATTTGTTGCACCAGAAGTTATTAATTTTGATCGAGTTGGATTTGGTACTGACATGTGGTATGTTCTATAACAATGAATAATTGTTTAGTTATTAATTTGATTTCTTTTTTCTCAGGTCTGTTGGAGTAATTTGTTATGTTTTGTAAGTAATCAAATAAAAGAAAATAATGACAAAAAACAAAAAGAAATATATATATATATATATATAATTATTTTTTTTTTAGATTATCTGGTTTAAGTCCATTTATGGGTGAAAATGATAATGAGACATATGCAAATATAAATCGAGCTATTTATGATTTTGAAGATGAAGCATTTACGGATATATCGGATGAGGCGAAAGATTTCATCTCAAAATTACTTCTTAAAAATAAAGAGTAGATATATTTTAATAAAAGAATTTTCTTATTATATATATATGTATTTTTTTTGTTCTATAGTAAACGTCTTCAAGCTAAACAATGTCTTGCTCATCCGTGGTTGACTCGTCGACCAAAACTAGTATCAACTCCTAATGATGAAGAAACAGCTGAAAAAAAATTATCAACAAAAAAATTACGAAGATTTGTCATACGACGACGTTGGCAGGTTAATATACTTTTAATTTTTAATTTCAATAAAGTTCTAATCTTTTGAATTCTTTTAGAAAGCGGTCAATGCTTTATTAGCATTGAAACGTATGGGAATGACATTGTGAAAATACCACGACTCATCATGCTTGATTTGTTTTTTTTTATTCTCTTATTCGCACAATATTTTTATTCGAGTCGCGCGTCTTTCACAAATAAACATTGCTTTTCTTTTTTTTTTCTTTTATAATTGTTTATTTTTCGCTGTTATTACCTGTGGTTCGATTCAATTTGTTCGCCCAGAGAATAGAGTGTGTGTATGAAAGAGTGAAAGTTCAATGTTGGTGTGTACATTTTTATTATTACTATTATTATTATTATTATTATTATTTATACTTCTGCTATAAGAAAAAAGAAAAACATGTTTTCTTTAAAAAAAATGATTTAAATATCTTTAAAAGTTCAATTATGTTAAATAGAAATTAAAGAATAGATTGATTTTATTCAGCATATCTTGATCGAATTGGTAATGTTTGTTCAAATCCATGTGCTATTCGTAAATGTACGGATTCTGACCTAGTGGCGGAGCCAGGGGTGGGCCAGAGGGGGATGAGCCCCCCTCTAGAAATCTTTGAGCCCCCTTTAGAAATCTTTGCGCCCCCTTTAGAAATCTTTGCGCCCCCTTTAGAAATCTTTGAGCCTCCTCTAAGATGAAAACAATCTAGCATTATAACGGAAGGGTATACCTATTGTCAGCATTAAAACTGGAGCTAGAGGGGGCTCAGCCCCCTCTGGAAATTTTTTCTGGCTCCGCCACTATTCTGACCATGCAGTTCTTACAAACATTAAATCATAAAGTTCATTATTTGATTGATTGAAACCTAATGGAACAACAATTAATGAATAACCCAATAAAAAAGAAGAATATTTAATTAATTTATATAAAATAACATACGTTGCATTGATTCCATATTGTCCAGCGAATTGTCAAGATTTATTATATAGAACTGCATAATCATTAGCTGTCATATTTGTTTGATTTTTACTAGAGATAAATATATTTTGATGTGTAATAATCTTAATTCCATATAAATAATTTGATATATCTTGACGTAAGTTATAACGATAAAAGATCTATTAAATGATTGGTTACACTTTTATCGTCAACAACAATTGGATCGATGATATTCGTACTGTAAAAACACATTAATTCAATAGTTTGGCTTATATCATCTTCTTGTTCATTTTTTAATAGAATTCTTATAAAATAATATTGAACTTGTACTTTATTAAATGTCAATTAATAGCACCAGTATAAGTTAAATACCAAGGAACAAAATCAGATAATGAATAACGACATTCTGATAAATCTTTTGCTAAAGTTTTAATAGTTGTTGTAATTCGATCTATTAAAGGGATATGAGATAACGTTAAAGAAGAATGAAAAGATTTTGAAGAATTTATTGATGTATCTATAGAATCTACGTGAAAGATATGATAAAATTGTTTTTTTTTCTTCTCATCTTATTTGTCGATATTCTATGACTCATGATAACTAGTAATAAAAAATAAACTGACCAAAATTAATTCGATCAACAGTTTAACATAACGTAGTTCTGATTGTTTATTAGCGTTTTACCAATAGTGTACTAGGTCTTATTTATAATCATCATTTAATCGAGGTCGATATATCCTACACTTTCATTCTAATTGGACTAAACAAAAATTCTTTTACTTATACTAGCATCATTATACATAAACATTTTCTTTTTTCGTTTCTTTGATATAGATAGTCAGATCGTTAACCTACTGATAAAGTAAATGATCTATACTATCGTATGATATGATGTAATAGCGAATATTTAGATAATTTTCTATTTCAAAAATGTCTAATGCAATATTTAAATTACTATATTTAAACAATTTGTTGTATATTGACCTTGATTTCAAAACATTTCGTATATTCGTAATTATAAAAAGTAATGCAAATATATTTTGGCTTGGTGTGGGTAAGTGAATAGCTGCATAAAGTAAACTACATATTATTGTAATATTTTTATTTTTTGCAGCAGATTATTATGATATTCAAAATATGATTGAACAACAAAATGAAAATATCAATAATTTTTTTTTCATGAATACAAAATTGATCTTTACAGAACTTGCCCGTGGGATGGTGAACGATACATATATAATAAAGATTCCACATTCTGCTAAGCCATTCGTACGTAAAATCACAAAATTCGCGTAAAATATATTAGCCTTTTTATTTGTCTATTTTTCAAATGGATTTTAAATGAAGATCCAAATTCAATGACTGAATTAGGTTGCATAGGAATGTATTTATTGGAAGACTTTGAAGTACGATATAATTCAAAATATTATTTAGTACTATCTTATTGCATTTAGATTCTAATGAAAAATTTCCAAACATTATCATCAAATTTGAGTAAGTAAGTTTTTATTTATCAGCATTATTTTTTCAACAAAAGGATACGTCGGTAACGAACTTGATGGAAGAGTCATAAGGTTAACACTGCAGCATGTCAATCTCTTTTCTGCTTTATATACAATGTGTGTCATGTGATAAACATAAAATTAACCTCTATCTTTGGTCAATCTTTTCGCCTAGACAAGTGTCCATATTAATACATGACGAGCAGAAAAAGAGCAATCATCTTCATATTTTTTTCTTATTATACTGTATTTATTTCGCTCGTGCCGTTCACATATATATATATACGTCAATATAATATTTGCTTCAGAAGCAGAGATGTCCATCGCGGCTGAGAGTCTGCCGCTGCCGCGCCGCGACGATAATCAACAAAAAGCTACCGCGCCGCTGCCGCGACGCGATGATAGTCAAAAAAGAGCTACCGCGACGCGGTGTTAAAAAAGCTTACCGCTGCCGCGCCGCGACGTGACACTAAAAAAGCTTGCCGCTACCGCGCCGCTGCCGCGATGGTATTTTTAAAAATCTCTCGATTTTCAAGGCTGTGACTGGTTTAAACTAGAGCTACTGTCGCTAATCGCTCAGGTTCGTCAAGTCTTATAGTGCAGCAGACATCAATGTCAAGATTATCTGTAAATTCATGAGTTTTTCAAATTTTTTTCTAGAAAAGCTGCCGCTACCGCGCCGCTGCCGCGACGTGTCGTTAAAAAACTAACCGCGCCGCGACGGTATTATTAAAATTGCTACCGCGCCGCTGCCGCGCCGCGATGGTTTTTGTAAAAACTTTGCCGCTGCCGCTACCGCGACCGCCACGGCGGCAGCGGCGCGGCAGCGGTAGCGGCAGCGGCAGCGCCGCGATGGACATCTCTGTTCAGAAGAAAGATATCCTTCCATACAAGATGAATATTCACTTTCATATAACGGTAAGAAAACTGATCCAACTATATCTTTTCTTATACTTATGATTTCTTGAGAAATATCGTAATAATGGCATTTTCAAGCCTCTAATATCTACCTAAGAATGATATGACACAACGCCCTACTACATCTTAGATACATATGCATTCAATCAATAATTCTGGAAAGATTTCAAACTTTACTCTGAATTAGATTCTGAAAGTCATGAGTAGTTTTTTTTAACTTTCTATTGTTGAATTCTTATCGAAGAGTGACAAAAAGATCCGTTAACAGTTAGGACAGCTGTCCGAGTAGATCAATTCGACTTAGATGCGTTCCTTTCGTAGATATTATTCAAATAATTTAGGTTCTGCTACAGAATGTTTTCGATAGTTTTGCGTTGAAAAATATTTTCAAGCTTGTATTTTCCATTTGTAGTAGTAACAAAATTTTATTTTTGATTTTTAGTTTTGTCAACTAACAACAAATCAGTTAACGTTGAATTCAGGCATGATAGCAAATCCGACAATAACTGGCTCTGGTAATAATGTATCAGTGAATGCTAACTCATCGAATCGTACTGGTTTTGAAAATCGTACTACTAATGCCAACAATTACCCTGATTTACATACACGATATTTTAATAATAATCCAGATGATTATCGTGCTGCTTACAATACTAATGTTGATTTCAATAAAAACGCTTCCGATTTTGGTACTACTCCCCATCGTAATACTTATTCGGCTCACACACATCCTTCAACTTCTGCTCGTTCTTCTTATTCCAGTGGTTTTGCTTCTCCTCGACTCAGTAGTTATTTCAATCCTGATATCATTAATGTCAATCAAGATATTAAAGCTGGCCATAACAATCCAGCAAATCCATATCCTACTTGGCACAATCGTAGCCATAGTTCTAGTATTAATGAAGACATTACACTTTTTCAGATTTGTGGTGAATGCGGTTAGGTCAATCACAAAAATTCTAACATATATCAAGGAAAAAATGCTCTCGTAACTACATGAACCATTGATAAACAACAAAAAAGATTTTTTTGTGGTCTTTTGTTTCTGTGCTATTTTTTTGTTGAATCTTGTGATAAATTTCATTAAGAATGTAATAATTTATGCTTCTTAATTTTTTTTATGCTAAACATGTTATAGTAAAAATAAACTCAAGAATATGTTAAATGACACTTACATAACTGATACTTTAAACGTTATTTTCATCAAAAACTTAAGATAAAGTGCGTCTAGTAGAACATTTTCTTAATTCAGAATTCTGACGAAGGAAAAATTTAGAAAAAATTTAATTATTTTGAAAACTAGTCAGATCGCCAACCTGTTTCACAGAGATAATAATGGTTTTCAGCGAGAAACTTTCTTTTTTGTCTTCATTTCGAAGTTTAAGTTCTTTTTAAAGATTCAATGAGTTTTCATTATGTTATTTATTTAACTAATGAAAATAAATTTCTTCTTGTTCATTTGATCATCATTGATGTTGGCGATGATTTATCCGTTTTATAAGATTCTCTTGATATCATTAAAATAAGTTCAGAAACGAATCATTCTTCTTGAGATATTACCATTGATAATAGAGATGAATATATAAAAGTTGTTGTTATTTCTTAAAATATAATATATCATGGAAGCGGCTCATTTCCGATACTTTATTTATTTTCCGTTAAAGGCGCCTTGAAGCGAAAATAAGTGGCTACTTAATTTTCTTTTTAAACAAATGAATATGAGAGCAAGACAATCGAATAGGCAGCCCTTCCTTTTTTTTTGGTCGAACATAAATCTAAAAAATCAGGAAAAACATGATTTTAATCTTATCATCATTTTTTTCTGCTTCAAACTAAGACTTTCTTTTTTTAATATAGTATCATCTTTCATATATATTCTGTATAGTTTATTATTCACATAATTAGGTGCGAATAAAAAATTAAAAAAATACTAATCACTGATACTTTTTTAAAACTCTATCGTGAAAAACAAACATGTCGCGAAAATATCTGATTCATACAGAAAAAAACTATATTTATTTTTCAAGTTTCATCACTCATTCAATGTTTGTCATGTCTCGATGTTGAAAAAAAAATACTGAGACTGAGAAAAAAATTTTTTTTAAAAATTTTATCAATCGTTCAATGTCTCTATGCCCCTACATAAAAAAGAAATTATCCAGATTAAGAAAAATTTTTTTTTTAAAGTTTTATCAATTTTTCAATGGCCCTATGTCTCCTCAATTAAAAAAAAGTTAACCAGATATACTCGATTAAACGAAATAAAAAAATCTATCTGATTAACGTGGATAAATAACAATAAATCTAAATACAGCTCCATCATGAAATAAACTAGACAACGCAATAATATTATATTATCAGTAAACAAATTATCTAATAGATATTTAACGATTTCTATTTGAAAATAACTTACATTAAAGAAAAACATGTGAACATTTAACAACAAACTTATCAATAAATATTTATTGTTTCTTCATATAACTTAAACGCAAAAGTATCTGAAATGAAACTGAGCCTCTAACAAACGGTTTCTATGACCTCCGCCTCACTCCCCTGTTTCTCCACTATTGAGTTAGTAAAACATTATGGTGTTCGAGGCACATTATAGCATATCTATGATAACCCTCAATCGGCCTGAACAACCCCATATTTCAACCTTACAATAGTGGCAATATTGAGGGCCCAACAAACGGTTTCTATAACCTCCGCCTCACTCCCCTGTTTTTCCACTACTGTATTAGTAAAACATTATGGTGTTCAAGGCGCATTATAGCATACCTATAATAATTATAAATCGGCCCAAACAACCCCATATTTCAACCTTACAATAATGGCAATATTGACGGCCTACATACGGTTTCTTTAACACTCCGTCCCAAAATCTGTGTTTCTTCTTGAGTTGATGACCTACGGGCAACTCTATTGCATAGGATTGTAGTACCTGTGTGTATCTCTATTATATAGCACTTGAGGATCTAAGGGTATCCCTCTTATATAGAGCTTGAGGACCTGTGAGTATCCCCATGTAGTAGCCCAAGGAAACATATAGGTATCTCCGTCTAGTTGTCGATTAGCAAATATGGAAACCCCCTTATAGTAGCCTGTGAGGATCTATGAGTATCTCCGTATAGTAGGATTTAAACACCTAGAGGTACCTTCATATTGTAGGATATGAGGACGTATGGATACATACATAGTAGTTTGGAAGCCATATTTTTTTGACCTTGCCACAAATAAACAGACAAACAAGCAAACGCATTTATTTTTTTTCATATGACCTTCCCTTCAGTCGAAGGACAAAATATTAATTCAAAAACATTTATTTGTTTTCCAAGTGAGATCAGATTCTTCTAGCTTTATAAATATTCGAATTAAAAATCGAATTATGTGATGAATATATATTTAGAGAAAGTTGTGTTCTTTTCATTGTTTGTAACAATTCGTACCAAGCTCTAGAGTTTGACTTTGATTGAAACTTTTCGTGTCTGTTGATATGTTTATCAAATCCTATGATTGCATAGTGATAAATGTGAAACAAAATATGATCCTTCGGTGTCATTATATCAATGTCTAATGTGAAATGAGTTTCTTCCTAGACTGTCAGATAGTGATGATTAAAGTACTGATATCAATAAATTTCATATGAACATATGTAGTGAACATTATATTTATTTAGAATAAAATGTTGAAAAATTATTAGTGAGCATAAAAAGATTTGAAGCAAATACGAAAAAACGATACAAAAATCAGTGTTCGACAGTGTCTTTGGCAGTTGGAATGAATGCTTTGATGCTTTATGCGTTGCTTTTGCTGTAATCTCTAGAAAATAAATCGAATAATGCAACTAATAATGGACGTGTTTGTGCTTTAAGTCAATAGTATTAGACATTCGGATCATACTAAAGGTCTTATCGTTAAATAAACAAATTCAAAATATGAGTCGTTCTTGACGTGCATGGACGAAAATATTCGAATTTTAAGGTATTGCTAATCCATGTAGAATGTCCACAATTCAAAATTTCAGTAAACGTTATTTTTGTTTTTTCTCCTTGGTTGGATGGAGATCGTCGAATATTGTAATTTTTTTTAATTTAATGTGAAATATGCTCTTTCTTATCCAGCTCAACGAGCTGTATTCAATTAACAAGAAAAACTAAAGATAAAATTTACTGAAACTTTGAATTGTAGACATTTTACATAGATTGTCAATATCTTAAAATTGGAATATCTCCATCTGTGAACGGTAAGAATAATTCATATTTTCAGTTTATTTGTTTGATGATAAGACCTTTATTATGACCTACATACGCCTAATCTTATTAAGTTATAGCACATACACATTGATTGTAATTGACAAAAAAATCCTAAAAAATGACATACCAGAATGGCTAATTACTCTATTCAAATATGTTGTTGATATCGACAAAATATGGTACAAAAAGTTGATATAAAGAATTACATTAAACATGACTTATTCTTATCAATATTCTAATCAACTATTTCATTCGCGCGCATACAAATTCTTCAATAGTTTGAGGGTGAGTATTAATCACCTAAGAAATGATTGATTCAAACCAGGCTTCGATTTAGCAGTCTAACTCTTCTAGGAACAAAATTTTTCAGATCGTTAAGTGAATGAGAATTACTGAAGAAGTGTACAATTTTAACCAGAGTCTTGTTTAACTATTTTACTAAGTTTTGAGCAAAGGTCTTCATTTTGTCGATTTTGAATGTTAAAACTCTATATGGATAGTTCAAAACAAACTGCTTTTCAACTATAGCACAACATTGATATACAATTCCCTAATCCATAAAATGTTCTGTATACATAATGTGGCTTATGAATTGATTTAACAAGCATTAAATTCAACTATTAAATTCTCTTCAGTGATCACTTTTTAAACAACTACACTCTCACTACTCGTATGACAAACAAATAGTTTTCACATAGGTTGTAATAATTTATTTTGCTGAGTTCAACCGATTGATTAACACTTGATGACATAATCAGTGACTATATAAGAAGTGAATCAGCTCACTACAGCTCCATTCATAAATGTTATTAGTTTTGAAAGAAAGAACCATATGTCTCTTAAATTCTAAATGCTATGGCAAATAGATGCTCTTCATTAATTTCCAGTTCAATAAATTTACAATCTCTTAATAAAAGCTGCTGTTCGATAGATATTTTAAATCACGTCATCTATGTAACATCCGCACAAAGAACTCGTTCAACAATTTTCAGTCACTCGAATCGCCGCTTTCCACTACAAAACATAATATACCATCATATACTCTGTGAATGATTTGAACAATAATTCAAGTCAACTATTTTTCACATGAAAAATAAAATGTTCATATAGGAAATAGAATGGAAGACTCTACAACAAATGAATTATCCTAATCAGGATTCTATTCATTTATATTTAATCACTCATGCAATCTCTATACTGTTCAAATAATCGAAGATTGTATCAAACATGGATATTCTAAGCAGTGCTCTCTTCAGCAATTTTAATCACTTTTAATCAATGACTGTATTGGTAACATGATCGAAAGATTGTATGACAACTAAATAATTCTAAGCAGAATCCTGTTTACTTACTTTTTATCATTTCAAGAGAAATATTTCAGTTCATAACATCATCAAAGTTTATATAATAAATGAATCGCTAAAAGTACGATAAAGTTCAAATAATTTTGATCTCTTCCAAGAAACAGTTTTCTTTTGTAACATGATCTATGATTTCATAACAAATGAATAATTCTAAACAGAGTTCTGTCTATCTATTTTTCGTCATTTTGAGACAAAGTTCTGCATTCATATCATGATCGAAGATTATATGAGAAATGAATATTCTAACCACGATCGTCCTCATTTATTTTTGATCTCTTCTAAGCAACGGTTTTCTTTTGTGGTATGATCTGAGATTTTATAACAAATAAATAATTTGAAGTACGGTTCTGTTTATATATATTTTTCTCTTTCAGATAACACTTTTCCTTTGTGACGTACACCTAAATTGCATGACATATTAATAGTTTCAATCATGAGTTTCATGTATTCTTCATCGTTTCAAAACAAATATTTCCATCCGTAATATAATTCAGGATTATATCACTAGTGGATACTTTTAAACATACTTCTATTCACCTATGCTTGGTAATTTTTTGACAAAGTTCTACATTGGTGGAATAATTGAAAGATTTTATGACAAATAAATAATTCTAAGGAGGGTTCTGTTCACCTATGCTAGTTCTTTTCCATAAGACAGTTCCTCTTTGTGATATGATTCGAGATTGCATGATTGATAAATAATTCTAAGGAAGAATCTGTTTATCTATTCTTGTTCTCGTCTAAGCACCAGTTCTCTTTGGTGAAATGATCGGAAATTGCATCACAAATTAATAGCTTTAATCATAGGTTGCTTCATGTATTTTTTATCGGTCCGTAGCAAAGGTATGTATTGGTGATATGATCTGAGATTACATGACAAATTAATATCTTGAATTATAGATTTCTTCATATATAATTAGTCACTTTGAAGCAAAGGTATGTATTGATGATATGGTCTGAGATTACATGGCAAATTAATATCTTGAAACACAGGTTTCTTCATATATTCGTGGTCATTGTGAAACAAAGGTGTGTGTTGATGACATAATCTGAGGTTGCATCACAAATCAATAAGTCCAAAAACCTTTTTCATCATGTATTCTTGATCAGTTTGAGGCAAATGTCTCTATTATTGAGATCATTGCACGTAACATCACGTTTGAATAATTTTGAGTATGTTTCTATTCGTCTATTTTTGATAATTTTCAAGTAAAATTCTGCATTTATGATACGATCGATCTTTTTATCTCGAATGAATAATTCTAAGCAATACTCTATTCATATACTCTTGATCACTTCAAAGTAAAAGCCTACATTAGTGACTTGTTGCTCAATCACATAGAAAGAGAAGAGTTATAACAAGGGTTTTATTCACTTATTCTTGATCATAACGAAGCAAATGTCCACATTAATGATATGATCGAAGTTTGTAGGACAATTAGTTAATCTTAACGATAGTTCGATTCCCAATTCTTGATGGCTTCAAAATAATCCCTTCCATTAATGGTACGAGCAATGATTGTATGGCAAATGAATATCATAACTAGAATCTTCTTTACTTATATTGAACGCATCAAAATAGAGAATTGTATAGGTGAAATAATTGAAGATTGTATAAAAATTGAATAATGCAAACGACGATTTCGTTCAACTATTCTTGAGCAGTTCGAAGCAAACATTTCTATTAGCAATATGATCGGAGATTGTGTGACAATTGAACGATTCTGAACAGAGTTCTGTTCTCTAGTCTTGATCGCTTTAAAGACGAAGTGAGCATTTATAAATTGATCAAAAATTATATGCTAAATGGTTAAATTCAATCATAATTTTCATTTACTTTTGATCATCTTGAAGAAATGACTTGTATCGGTGTTATAAATGACGATTATACAACAACTGACAAGTTCTAATCAGTCATTTTTTTACGTATTCTAGGTCACTTCGAAACAAAGGTCTGCATTGACGGCATGATCACACATTGTATTATAACTGACTATCTATAAAGATTCTATTCACCAATTCTTGAATGCCTGGACGAAAAAGTATGTATTTATGATATGACCACAGATTAAATTACAACTGAATACTTCAAACTAGGATTCTCTTCAGCTATTCTAGAACACTTTGAAGCAAATATCGCTATTGATAATATGATCACAGATTCTATGACAAATGAACAATTTCAAGGAGGATTTTGTTCGTCTATTATTGATTCTCACGAAGTGAAACTCAACATTGCTTGAATGTTCTTAAACCGGATACAAATAGAACAGTTCAAACAATACTTATCTTCAACTATTCTTAATAACTACGTAGCAAACCTTCGTATTTGTACCTTGACTAGATAATTGTATGATAAATGAATAATTTTGAGTAGAGTTCTATGCATCTACTCTTGATCATTTGAAAGAAAAGCTCTTCATTAATGAAAGGATCCGTAATTATATGATAAAAAAATAATTCTAATCAGGGTTCTATTCCCTATTCTTGATTATTTGAACACTATAGACTTAATTGGTAATAAGATTAATGATTGTATGCAAATGAATAATTTTAAAGACGAGTTTATTTATCTATCTTGATCACTTTAAGAGGAAATTCTTACTGACGATATAATCGAAATTTATATTCCAGATGAATAATTCTAAATAAGGTCCTGTTTATCTATTTTTGGTTATGTCGGAACCAAAGTCTACATTTGTGGTATCATCGCAAACTATTTTGCAAATGAATAATTCATAGTAAAGTTCTCTTTACCAATTGCTGGTCTTTTTGGACCAAGAATATTTATCAGTAGCATACATCATATTATATCACAAATGAACAATTAAAACGAGTGTTGTGTTCTGCTATTATTGATCTTTTTGAAAACGAAGGTCTGAATCATGATATAACGACAGATTAAATCACGAATGAACAATTTTGAGTAGATTTTTGTTTACCTATTTTTCGTCGTTTCAAACCACAGTTCTGCAATGGTAATATGATTGAAGATTATATCAGAAATGAATAATTCAGAGGATTTGTTCTTCTGTCTTTTATTGCTTGAAAGCAAAGATGTACACAGGTAACATGATCGACGATTGTATCATCGATGTATATTTCTAATTATAGTCTATTCATATTTTCTTAATTATTTCGAGTCAAAATGTTAGGATTGGTGAAATGATCGAAGATAATATGTGAAATGAATAATTGTAAGCATGGCTTTGTTCAAACATTTTTCATCAGTTCCAAATAAAGGTCTGCATGAATGATATGATCATGCAGTATATGACAAATGAATAGTTATTATCATAATTCTGTTCACGTATTCTTAGTCATCGAGAAGGGAATATTTGCATCGATAAAACGAGCACCAGTTATATAAGAAATGTATAAGTCTAATTAGAATTTTGTTCATGTATGTTTAATCACTTCAAGGCAAATTTTTGGATTGATGGAATGATTCATGATTATATAACAAACGAATATTTTTAAACAAGCTTTTAATCATTTATTCTTGATGACTTGGAAGGAGAGGTCTCCATCAGTCATATGGTCAATGATTGTATGACAAATGAATAATTCTAATGACTATGATTATGATCATATATTCTTAGTCGCTTCAAAGAGTATATCTGCATTAGGGATATTATAAAAGATTGTTTGACAAATGAATGATTCTAAAAATGATTGTAGTCACTTAATGTTGATCAATTTGATGCGAAGATCTAAATTTGTGAGAAGATTCATGATTGTATGAGAAATAAATAAATCGAACCAGAGTTTTGTTCAGTTATGCTTGGCCATTTTCACACTGTCTAGATGGATGACATGATCTAATATTTCATGACAAAAGGATATCTTGAGGAGAAGTGTCTTCATCTATTTTTGATCACTTTGAAGTAGAAGCCTCTATTGGTGATATGATTGAAGATTATATAACAAATAAATATTCTAACTACGATCGTCTTCACCTATTCTTGATCACGTCAAGACAAATATCTGCTTTTGCAGTTTGATTACAGTTTATAGCATAAACAAATAATTCAAAGCAGAGTTCTCTTCATCTATTCTTGATTACCTTAAAAGAAAGATCTGTATTGGTGACATGATTGAAGATTATATAACAAATAAATATTCTAACTACGATTGTCTTCACCTATTCTTGATCATGTCAAGATAAATGTCTGCTTTTATAGTTTGATTACAGATTATAGCACAAATAAATAATTCAAACTAGAGTTTTCTTCATCTATTCTTGATCACCTTGAAACAAAGGTCTCTATTGGTGACATGATTGAAGATTATATAACAAATAGATATTCTAACCACGATCGTCTTCATCTATTCTTGATCACGCAAAGACAAATGTCTGCTTTTGTAGTTTTTATTACAGATTATAGCACAAATGAATAATTCAAAACAGAGTTCTTTTCATCTATTCTTGAGCAATTTGGAGTAAAAATGTACACCGAGGACATAATAAACGATTATATGACGAATGAATGATTATACAATAGCTCGATTTAAAAATTCTCTATAATCTGAATATATATTGAGGAATATGTGAAGTAATGTATAATGAGGTCAGAAGAAAATTAGTCTAATCTAGGTATGTGCGATTTCTTTTCTCTCGAAATAGACCATTTGAAGCTTACAAGACGATGATTGGTTGCATTGAAACTGAATGATACCAGCAAGAAAATGGTTTGCACGCGTTGTGATTGTCATGAACCTGATTAGTTTTTAGTTGAGAGGCGCAATCCTGTCGAAAATGATTAAGTCATAGTAGCTGCCTGGCAGATGGAGACAACTACAGCAAGAACAACCACAATGAAGATAACTATATTAATTCGGCTCATTTTTTATGCTGCTGAAGGATTGTCGACAAAGAATGCGTAGATTATTTGAAGGACAACGACAAACTGTAATTTTACATGTCTTCTCGTCATTATATAGCCGTCTTTCGGGAGAAGAGAAAAAAAAATTTCTCTCTCATCAGTATATTGTTGGGGTATGTTGACAATGTACCTATCGATAGATGTGGCGAAAATTATTTTAATCGACTATTAAAAAAATCGAACTTATGAAGCGTACAGCAAGAGAATAGAGAAAAGATCATTTTTTCTTACAGAGGAAGAAAGATTATATTTGCAATATAGGTGTCTTTGCATGTAGTTAATAGGAGATAAAAAGTGGCTACCTATAACGATACTAATGAGTCATCCATGCGATGTATTGGCTATCGATGTATAGAAAAGGTATTTTTTCGTCCTTGTTTGTTAATACAATCATAAGTCACAAAATGTAATCTTTGTCTAAATATCAAGCCTCTTAACAATCGATAAATAGAAAAAATATTTTTTCGTCCTTGTTTGTTATTACAATCATAGGCTACAAAACACGGTCTTTGTCCGAATATCCAGCCTCTTAACAATCGATATATAGAAAAGGTATTTTTTCGTCCTTGTTTGTTATTACAATCATAAGCTACAAAACGCAATCTTTGTCGAAATATCAAGCCTCTTAACAATCGATAAATAGAAAAAATATTTTTTCGTCCTTGTTTGTTAATACAATCATAAGTCACAAAATGTAATCTTTGTCTAAATATCAGGTCTCTTAACAATCGATATATAGAAAAGGTTTATTTTCCTTTCGATTAAGGAAGGCCACTGTAAATCATTCAATTAATTTCTTCTCTTCTTGGCATGATTATAATATTATTCTTATTATTATAATTATTTATATCTTAGTTAATAATTAACTTCATTCTTGTAAAATTATGTCTGATAATATATTCAATAAGTAAATTGAAATCTTTATTGGTAATAAATATTTAAATATATGATTGAAAGTTTAAATTAAAATATAACAATTGATAAAATAAAATAAAATAAAATTAGAAATAAAATATAAATAAAATTAAATAATTATAAAAAGATAAAATGAAATGAAATGAAATGATGTTAATAAAATGTAAAAATATATAACAAAATAAGAATAAAAATAATAATTTGTTGATGTTTCGATGCAGAATTGTTCTTCTTCAGAGTATTGATGTTTGGATTGTGTTTATGTGTTGTCGAAACAATAGGTATGATTTTTTTCTCTCTCTCTCTACCGTGTTATTGTTGATATTGGTGCGGATAAGGACAAGACGGTGATACTGATAAGTAGCGACACCTAGGTATCCTCATCCGTACCATTATCAACAATAACACGGTAGAGAGAGAGAGAGAAAAATCATACCTATTGTTTCAACAACACATAAACACATAAACACAATCCAAACATCAATACTCTGAAGAAGAACAATTCTGCATCGAAACATCAACAAATTATTATTTTTATTCTTATTTTGTTATATATTTTTACATTTTATTAACATCATTTCATTTCATTTCATTTTATCTTTTTATAATTATTTAATTTTATTTATATTTTATTTCTAATTTTATTTTATTTTATTTTATCAATTGTTATATTTTAATTTAAACTTTCAATCATATATTTAAATATTTATTACCAATAAAAATTTCAATTTACTTATTGAATATATTATCAGACATAATTTTACAAGAATGAAGTTAATTATTAATTAAGATATAAATAATTATAAGAATAAGAATAATATTATAATCATACAAGGAAGAGAAAAAATTAATTTAGTAAAGGTTTATTTCCATCTTTATATGTGAATACAATGATAAGTTACAAAATGCAATCTTTGTTCAAATATCAGGCCTTATGACTATTAATATATAAGAGAAGCTTTTTTTACATCTTGTTGTATACAATTATGCGTCAGAAGATACAGCTTTTGTTCAAAGCATCCATCCTCTCTTATTAGCCAATAAAAAATTTGATTACGATATTCATACAATTTATCACTCGTATTGATTATAATTTGGAACGAAGAAGTGCAAGGAATATATGATGATGAGAAATGCAGAGTAAAATCAAATCCTTTCGATCAAAACAAAAATATACTCAAGATTATTCTTGTGAGAGTGTATTAGAGTCAGGAGTGTCCAAGAACTAAGATTTGGAAATTCTTCGAATTCCTTGACAACAACACCAAAACACCTCGAGAAAATGAGATCTGATCCTCACATTCTTAACATTTCTTTTTTATTCTTTACAACAATTCCTCAAACACAAATGCTAGCAGATGAAAATAACTTTATTTCCAACCTTCAATCAACATTCAAATTCTCATATTCTTCAAAGAATTGACACACGATGATATCCACATCAAGGAACTGACAAAATAACTAGTACTAATTGTCAATTACAGAATAACTTTTCAGTAGATTCAACATACATAACACAAAATCTCGCCCTCTATTATTATGTTACGTATTAGGAATTAGCTACATATTTCTTTTCTAAGTCGATAATTTGATATATGCTGGAACATTTCAAATTCTCTTTCCTACTAAATATCAGATTAAAAATAGATCAAATCTAGTTCTTTTTCAGGTACAATGTGCATTTAAAACTTACAAAACTACTAAAATATAGTTCATACCTTTGTTAAAAATCTACTTACGAAATTCGGTAGGTCACAACCAAATCTAAGGCGAAGCTATTAGTAGCTAAAGCATCACATCCAAAAAACCTGATCTTACATAGAATATAACAAACATAGACACATTATTCGTACTATTTTGAATACCATAACCCAAAGTTCCTTTCGTTAATAATATAATCGATGGGAACCGCAATATAGAAAACCTCTGATTCGCTGCAACTTTGAGATCAAAGAACCTGATTGGTAGAAAAGATGATATCAAGAACCGCTCATTAGCTGTATTTTTTGACTGAAATAATCAGATTTGTAGAAAGTGCAATATCGAAAACCTTGATTGGCTCGACTTTTGGGGTAAAAGCGTCTGATTGACTAAAACTGAAAATGCCGAAATACATAATTAGCTGATATTACAAAATTAAGTATCCCAAGTAGTCCAACGCTAGACTCCGAAAACTACAGATTGGCTCATTTTTTTTCTATCTTCCAAAAAACTTTGTTGCAATCTTCCACTTTGCTTTATTTTTGTTCTTCTCACCTGACACAAACAAACATCGCCAGAAACTATTAGTTCTTTTTTTTTTCAATTTCACCCCCCGCTTCAATCGAGCAAAAAATCACTATTTTCTTTAAAAAAGCCGCTTTTTAGTGAAAAAAATCCTAAATCTAACAGTACCATTGCATTTCCCGGCACTAAAAACCTTTGGTCAACCTTTACGGGAAGTGCATGTGGAAGACAAGTAGTCATTAACCTTTTAGACGATATTTTTTTTTATCTCAACAGCCACATACATACATACATACAAACTTTTCTTTTCATATGACCCTCCCTATAGTCGAGGGAACAACAACGACCAAACTTCGCTCTCTATTTGACTTCATACTCATTAGCTATTAGTTTTCTCAGCAAACATGATAGCTATCGAGCACTAAATTTTGTACTGTTAACTTGATTTATTGACTGATAATTTTGTACATAATACAGATCAAGAAATTATACTGATCATTTACAACAAAATACTGACTATTTAATGTGTAGTCTTATTGTTTATACTTCTGCTATAAAAAAAAAGAAAAACGTGTTTTTTTTAAATAATTCAAATATCTTTAAAAGTTCAATCATATTAAATAGAAATTAAAGAATAGATTAATTTTGTTCAGCATATTTTGGTCGAATAGTATTTCGAATAGGTAATGCTTGTTCAAATCCATGTGCTATTCGTAAAAGTATTGATTCTGACCATGCAGTCCCTACAAACATTAAACCATAAGGTTCATTATTTGTTTGATTAAAACCTAATGGAACAACAATTAATGGATAACCAGCAAGTGAAGCCATATCAGTAATATCATGATCAACATCAGGTATAATAAGTGCATCTAATTTGTATTGAATTAATCTATAAAAAATACAACTATTTAATTAATTAATATAAAATAACATACGTTGCATCGATTCCATATCGTCCAGCGAGTTGTCGAGATTTATTATATAGAACTGCATAATCATTAGCTGTCACATTTGTTTGATTTTCACTAGAGATAAACATAGTTTGATCTGGTAAATATTTAGGATGAAATTCTTTATCAGCATGTTTTATATTAAATTGAATAAGATCCTTTAATGATCTCATAGTAGTATTCTTAAGTTCAGATAAATAATTTGATATATCTCGACGAAAATTATAACTAAAAAGATCTAGGAAATATTTTTTTATAATTGTATCATTAATACCAGTTACATTAACTGGATCTATAATATATGCACCATGAAAACGCATTAATTCAATAGCTTTACGTACTCCATTTTGTCTTTCATTTGATATATTAACTCCTATTAAATAGTATTAGATTTATATTTTATTAAAACAAATAATTCAAAATTACCCTGACGTACAACACCTAAACGAATATGTCGAAGTCCTTCAACACCAAGTAAAAATTGTGTATAATTTTGATGACGAATAAATTCTGCTCGTTGTGTTGCATTATCTCGACTATCAACACCTTGTATCACTTCTAAACAAAATTGTTTTATTTTTAATTAATTATCAAAGTAATTTAATGAATATACCAAGTAGAAGAGCAACATCTTCAACGGTTTTACCCATAGGTCCAACTGTATCATGATCATATGAGATTGGAATAATACCTGAACGTGAAGTTAGACCAACAGTTGGTTTAAGACCTACAATATTTGCAAAACTTGATGGTTGAACAATACTTCCAGCAGTTTCGGTTCCTATAGCTGCTGCACATAAACCAGCACTGGTAGCAATAGCTGATCCACTACTACTTCCAGATGGATCTCCATCAGCGACATAAGCTGAACTAAAAGATATCAAATATTATTTTTGAAATAAATTTTTTTTTTTGTTTCGTTATAATAATTTACCTACTTAAACCACCTCGTGCTGACCATCCTCCTCTTGTTACATTTTTTGATTTAAAATTACCCCATTCTGTTAATGATGTTTTACCAAAAATGATAGCACCTGCTTCTCTTAATTTTTTTACAATAAATGCATCTCGAGGTACACGAGAACCAAGAAGTGCTAAACTACCAGCTGTTGTTTCCATTTTATCATTTGTTGCTATATTATCTTTAATTAGAATAGGAATTCCATGAAGCAATGATCTTGAACCATTTATTTGTCGTTCTTGATCAAGTGTCTTAGCAATATTCAGTGCATCAGGATTTGTTTCAATAATAGCATTAAGTGGATGAGAACCTTTTCGATTAACAGCATCAATACGAGTTAAATACCAACGAACAAGATCAGATGATGAATAACGACATGTTGATAAATCTTCTGCTAAAGTTTTAATATTTGCTGTAATTAGATCTGTTAAAGGAATATCAGAATATGTTGTACAGGAACGAAAAGATTTTGAAGAATTTATTGATATATGCATAGAATCTAAGTAGAAGATATGATAAAATTCTTTTTGTTTATCTAATATAATTCTATTTTCTTCTCATCCTACTTATTAATGTTCCATTATTCTTTGCAATTACCAGTAAAAATAAATTGCTAATAGTTAATATCAAAGTTAAATTGACCAACATTCTAATATATAATACAATTATATTTGTTTATTTTTTCGTTTACAGTAATCTATCACTTCTTATATTTATTATATAGCCATGGTTGACGTCATATAAAATTCTTTCTCATTGGACTGTATGAAAATTCTTTTTATTTAATAATATCACGTTCTTTTCATATATACTATTTTTCTTTCATTCTTTTCATATATGAATAAATCTATAATGTATAGATATCTAATGAATATAATTATACTTGTATTTAACTACGATTAATATCGGTTCATAATGAATATATGCGGTACTATTTTTGAAATAAAATATCGACAATAAATTTATATTTATAGTTAAATTTATAATGAATTATTATATTGAAAGTATCATCTAATGACATCTATCTATTTTTATTTCTTTTCTTATTTAATTGAAAATAGAAGATGAAGAATAAGGCTTTTTTTTGTTGTGTCGTAATTATACCGTGTATACTGTCGTTGTTGCTCGTTATTTTATTATCTTTTTTGCGAGTTATTTGTCTGTAAAGCAAGTATATGCTAAAAAAAAACTAAAAGCTTCTTATCAATAATGTCAAGCACAATGGCATTGAAAGAAACAAAAGGAGATGTAATCGTTATCTTTATATCATAAAGAAAATTACTTTTATCGTTTAAGAATATAGATGAAAAAATAAAAATTAGGTTAAAATTATGAATATTTCAATAGTTTTTTATTTATATGAAGATATCTAATATATTTCTTACAAATAATAAGAGAAATCATAAAATCTATTGTAAATAAGAATATTTTTAATCAAAATTCTAATATAAATAATTTAAATTGAAAAAACAAAAATTGTTTATTTTAAAGTTCTTTTCGAATAGCATCTTCAAGTACGTCAACGGCAAAATCTGCATCTTCCATTGTAATACACATTGGTGGTTTTATACGAAAAACATTTCCAAAATTACCACCCTTTCCTAACAATAAACCATTATCTCGACAACGATTCAATATTGCATTCATTTTTTCTACTGGTAAATGTTTTTGTGATTCCTATTTTAATCAAAAAAGAAAACAAAATTAAATATTTCTTTTATTTTAATTTTGTTGTTATACTTTATCTGTAACCATTTCCATTCCAATAAATAAACCTTTTCCACGAACATCACCAATAACATTAGGTAATTGATTTTGTAATTTTGCTAAACGCTGTAATAAATGTGTACCTACTTTATGAGCATTTTCTTGTAATTTTTCTTCTTTTATAACATCAAGTACAGCTGATGCAACAGCACAACCAATAGGATTTCCACCATAGGTATTAAAATAACTTCCAACAATTTTAGCTATTTCAGGTCGAGTTACAATAGCTGCAAAAGGAAAACCATTTGCTATTGCTTTAGCCATTACAACTAAAGAAAAATAAACATTAAATTAAATAAATTCTATTTCATATATCATTTACCAATATCAGGTTTAGCTCCATGTGCTTGATAACCCCAAAAATGTGTTCCTGTTCGACCAAATCCACTCTGGACCTAATAATAAAAAACATTTACACAGAATATTATCATTTTTAATCTAACTTCATCTGCAATATATAATCCACCATTTTGTTGTACAAGTTCTGTAGCTCGTTTTACATAATTCTTTGGATATTGTACTGCACCACCATATCCCTAATTGGATGAATTTAATTCTTTTTTTATTATTTTAATTTACAAAATAAATTAAAAAAAACCTGAATTGATTCAATCCACATTCCAGCTACTTTCTTCTTATGAACTTCATAATTTAATACTTCTTCTAATTGTTCAACATATCGATCAGATGCTTGACAATGATCTTTTTGACAATTACATGAACGTGTTGTTTGAATTGGTGAATCTCGACAATATCGACCACCCCATATACCACGATATGGATCAGGATTCATAGCAACTCGACTGCCTGTTAAATATGGTCGTTTAAATCTAAGGAAAAAAAACTGTTTTATTGAATATAAATGAAAAAATAAATTTACCCAGCAATATTGGTCAAACATACAGTCGATTGAACGACACCATGATAAGAATTTCTATATGAAAAGAAATTTCATTTATTTATTTTATTCATTTTTTTTTAAACCTGAGTGTAATAACATCAGCTTGTTTTGTATATTCTTTGGCTAAATGTAATGCTAAATCATTCGCTTCTGAACCACTATTGACAAATAAGCAAACCTATTTAAAAAAAAAAACAAATTCAATAATTCATATCATTTATGTCAATTAATTCTTACTGATAAATGTTTGTCATCTTTAAAATGTTCTAATAAATTTTCCGCATAATCACGTACAGTATCTTGTAAATAATATGTTGATAAGTGCCAATATTTACTCATTTGTTTTGTTGCTGCTTCAATCAATCGTGGATGACAATGACCAATACCAACAGTGACAATACCCGCAAAAAAATCTAAATAACGTTTTCCAGCTGTATCATAGATAAATTGCTTTTCAGCACGAGCAACATGTAAATGTTCTTTATATTGAAGAAAAGGAAATGAAAGATGTTCAGAAAAAAATTCACCAATTGCTTTTCGATTTGTTGATGCTGTTCGAATTATCTATAAAGAAATTATTTTTTTTTTATAACTAATATTTAAATAAAATAATTTGTTTATAAATACTTGTTTCGAATGTGGATAAAATGATCGAAGTAACATTTTTCTTGATTAATGTTTTTATTTTAGTAGAGTATGAATAACAAAAATGATTGTCTTGCTATTATGAAGAAAGAGAAAAGATAAGATAATATGGACGATGAGAAGTGCAAATAACAAGTAGTGTTTTGCTTCATTGCTATCTATACTATATCACATTTATCGAACGATCTTGTTCGTTATTTATATATAATTGTTGGCAAACATTATTTCCTATGAAAAAGATAATAGAATAATTTTGACCATTTATAATTTTTTTTTCTTGATAATATTATCTAATAATAAATTTTAGTCTATGTTGGAACTCTAATAGATTCTATTTCTAATAAGTGCATAATAAGAATGCGAATGAAGAATATAGTTAATGGTATTTCTGAATATATATATACACGAAAATTAAATAGTAAAAATGTTCTTTTAATAGAATAAGCAATGACGTAGCAAAAAGAATAAAACATATTATTTGTCACATACATTTTTTGTTTTTTTGAAAGCAATAATAATTTTGATAAGACATATTTAAATCTATCTAGGTTGGTGAATAACTATTGGAGACAAGAAAACTAACGTATTATTCATGTATGTCATTGCCTTCACGAGTTTTTAGTTTTCTAACATTGTTTTTTTCGTTAAAATGAATTTTTGTCTTCTTTTCTTATTATTTATGCTTCTTCACCGGTATCATAAATACGTAGTTACTCAGAAGATAAATTTAGATGTCTTATTTAATCTTCAAATTTGAATATTCTAATAAAAGGATTAAATCTCTGTTAATTTAAGGTAGCTATGTAAGTGCCAAGTAATTTTCAATACTTAAATTATACTAAAAACTAATGGCCTACACATATTATTTTCGTATAGAAAGCATGGAGAAGTTTTCTTTCTTATGAAAAAATGGAGTGTCTTTTGCTCTATTTTTCTATGCTATTTGATCATTATTCACGTAATATAATAAAAATAAAATCTTGATAAGAACTATTCTTATTGAAAAATGTTTAGTAGCATCAGATTATAATAGGTTTGGGATTGTTGCATTCCATTCTATTATTGCGTAATAGATGTTATTAAGAAAATAAAATATCCCATAAGATGCATCATGAGAAGGTGCACAATTTACAAAAAACAATTATACAAAGATGAGATTAAGAAAAAACGAATTCGTCTTTCACCAGAAAAAATCTCGTTTTCGCGACGTCGAGATTTGACCTCTCAGAGTTTTATTTATTTTTTAACAAATAAGCGCAATTATAAACAAAAGAATTTTTCCTTATTTATTAATTATCTAATTTAGCAAATATTTTTATTACTAATAAACCATAAGTTAACTGAGAGTTCAATCTTTTCAATTATAGTACTGGATTTATTTTTTGAACAAATACAAATTTGACTTAGAAAAAATCAATTTAGTATTTTTTATATTTTTATTCAGCACTTATATAAGTGTCTTCATCATTTATTTTATTGAAGAGATTTTCTCTACGAAACAGAAGGTTTTAGTATATTTTTAAATTTGTAGAAAATATTCAAATTGCTAGATAGAATCTAAAATACTAAGAATGCCCATATAATTTACTTTTGTTTTTCTAATTCGAAAATTAAATTTATTATTGTTAATGTTTTGAATATCTTATTTTCTAGTTTATAGTGTATCTATTATCATCAGATAACGGCATACATATAGTTTTAAATGACATAATGTAACTTAGAAATAAAACAATTAGTTCATCTAACTCTTCAACTTGATATAATGTAACTAAAATCAATTTGGTAATTGAAATAATAGGTATTTTATTGTGTCAAACTATATTAGTAGTTTTAACCATTTGAGGATCGTGAGACATACGTTGTCCGACCTATTTTTTAGTAGAGAAAAGGTCTTTAGTTTATATTAAACTAGTAAATATATGAGGTTATTTAGGTCATAGACAACGGTATTTATAATAAGTAGATAAATTGAGCATTATAGTTTAAAATAAGATCGAATAAATACAGCGAAAAACGATAGATTGATTTTTTGTAGTTGTTATTATGAAATCGATGAAATACAAAATTTTTTATAATAAATGGATAAAGACAGATCAATTTTCGAATCTATAGCAGATTTATCATCAGATCAAGTATTTATTAAACTGACACTACCACCTTTTTCCTTTGCAAAAGCAACATTATTATTATTTCGTTGAAATTATCCATTAAATACTTGTAGGTATGAGTAATGTCGTTATTGGAAAAAGAAAAGGTAATAATGCCACTCCAAATAGTTGGTCTGATGATGGATTTGCTATAGATTCGAAAACTCACGTGTTTTTATCCATTTATTGTAAAAAAAGTTTATATTGAATCGATTTCATAATAACAAATACGAAAAATCAATCTTCGGTGTTTTTCCGCATTTATTCGACCTTAACTGTATTTATGAATACGTACATGAATGTCCTTTAAAAAATGTCCTTTACAAAATGTCCCCGGGTTTTTGTCCTCGGAAAAAATGTCCTCCGAATTTTTGTCCTTTGAAAAATGTCTTTCACATGAAATGTCCTCCGGAAAAATGTCCATCGAAAAAAGTCCCTCATATAAAAATTGTCCTTCATTTTGAATCTAATGTATAAAATGAAATTGGCTCAAGATGCAGATAACGCTGTGATAATAAGATGTTGGTAGCTATATCACTTTCATAGAGGATAAGCTGAGAGCAGAATGACGAAATAAAGAACGAGAAAAGTTGTTATAGATCAGTTGAATACACTGATATCAGATTCGTGAATAAGCACGTTGCATATTTTTAAATGGCATCCCTTGATACGATATTCAGTGATGAAACATCATCATCTTTACCATCATTTTTAACATTAACATCAACATCATCATCATCTTCATCTTCTTCACCTTCATATTTAACAACATCTTTATCTTTGCCATCATTTTTAATAACATCATCTTCATCTTCGCCATCATTTTTAATAACATCATCTTCATCTTCACCAACTTCGAAACCAATATCATCATCACCATCCACATCACCTAAACCATCAATCATAAAAACAACATCGAATAAACGTAGATCAATGTTATACATTAAAGGATATCAATATCAGTTGAGAAATTTTAATCAAAATAAAACTGTTAACTTTTGGGGTTGTGCAAAAAGAGATTGTGGTGTTCTTTTGCACACAAATCTCATATTACAGTGCAAGAACTTTTACGTAGTCTTTCCTTTTATGTTGTGAATCAAAAATAAACTAAGCTAATCTGTTCTAATAAATCAAATACATAAGTATAAAATTATCTTTAATTTTGTTGATAGTTTACTCAAAGGACATTTTAATAATGAAGGACATTTTTTCATAGGACTTTATTGAGAAGGACCATTTTTAAAGGACTTTTATTGTAAAGGACATTTGTAGTAAAGGACATTTTTTCAAAGTCAAAAACTCGGGGACATTTTGTGAAGGACATTTTTTAAAGGACATTCTCGGCTGTTACCGTATTTATGATATTGTACTTTTTCTTTCCTTCTCTCATACAGTTTCGTTTCGAATATCCTTCGTTCTTTCTGCTAATGTATAGTAACGTCATGATCTCTCTCTTTCTTCCTATTTTTTTTTTTGAGAATATTCTTTATTTCTACAAAATTGATATATATTATCTCCTTGTTTTCAATGACGAATTTACGTTATTCTTTAATTTTCAAAGCATATCATTTATATTTCATGTCTATACTCTTCATTTCTTTACATCATTTTTATAAATAAAACTAAACAAATGGCATTCAATGGAAATAATGAAGTTGATGATGAGTTCTGTGATTTATATACGAGTGATGATAGGAGAGAGAGTGACTTCGATTTCGATTACGTTGAACTGATTGATAACTTAGATGAACCTGAATTTTCTGATGAAGATTCTTATATGTATACAGAGGAGTTATGTGAAATTAATGAATGAAAGTTATGTCGCGAATGCTGGCCATATCTTAGCCTCTCTCAAAGAATGAACTCTAATTTCAGTCTTTAGAAGTTTTTTTACGGAAGAAATTTTAAATCTAATTACTGATCAAACAAAAATTTATGGAAGAGAAAAGAAATCAAGTAATAATCAGAGAAAATTCAGTAGTTGGAAGGATGTGAGCAAGAAAGAGATTGAGTCATTTCTCGAGTTGATTAGTCTGATGGGTATTGACGACTTGCCGAATCTGAAACTGTATTAGAGTAAAGATATGGTATTTCATAATACATTTATCTCTTCAATTATGTCAAGGAACGGTTTTCTACAAATATTTTATAATTTATGTTTTGGTGGATAATTTATTGGAACCAAAACAAGAACCTAAAAGCTATAGTAAAATTTACAAAGTTTAGGATTTTATTGAAATTTTACGAAGAAATTTCCAGAAAAATTATAACTTTGATCACAATGGTACAATCGACGAAAGCATGATAAAGTTTAAGAGAAGATCAGGCCTCAAGCAATATTCACCCCTAAAACCGATAAAAAGAAGCTATAAAACTAGGTTTTTACGTGATTCAGTCATTGATTACTTATTCAACTATCGAATATATTTAGGAAAAGAAGCCGCCGGTGATAAAGAAATACTTTTAAGTGAACGTGATATTTTCAATCTTACTTCTGATCATAATTTTGAAGGAAAACATCCATATTTTGATAACTTTTTCACTTCTTTGAGATTATTAGAAAAACTAAAGTTACAGAACATAAAGACCACTACAACGATTAGACCAGATGGGCAGGTATTCCGTCAGAAAAAATAAAATGGAACAAGGAAATTACAAGACAATCATTATATCGAACAGCATTGTCTTCATTTGGATGGATATCAAATATTTATTTTTAGCTTCAAGTTATTATAAAGACAACGAAGTTGTTTCGATTTCGCGTTGGTTGAAAAATGATCAACCAGTTACAACCAACTGTCCGCAAGCAATAAAAGATTGTAAGTAGTTTGCGCATAGAGTTGATTGACTCAACCAAAGAATATCCTGTTACAGTCTCGATCGACAGTTCAAAAGAAACTGGCATCGAATTTTCATTTATTTTTTAAAAATGCATCTATTTCCAACTCATTTATTTGCTACAATCAGTTAGCTCAAGATAAAAAATAGCATAGCTAAACTATATAATTTCCGTAGCGAAATCTCTCTGCTCCAGTAGTGAAAGAATAAATCGTGGACGATCTACTTCAGAAAAGAAGTCTAAACTACCATCATCAAAAACTGTCCTTAATTTTGACAACGAAATGCATTTCCCTCTGAAAACTATAAAAAGAAGATGTGCTTATTGTAGCACTAAGGAAGTAGAAGTTCAATCTAACATTGAGTGCTTTACTTGCAAATTGGTAGTTTGTTTAAAAGAAGGAAAAAGTTATTTTTTTGATTATCATAAGATTTTTATCTAGCCATTTCGACGTTAGATGCAATAAAACTAACCTCGAATTCGAACTCTTCGTTCCTCACTATTCTGTGGTCGAGCTTGCCGCCAAACTGTCAGTGGATTTTTCTCGTAAGATAGGATGCTGAATTCTAATAAGCTTGGATAGACAGACAAACTGTTTTGCATTTTAGCTGACGTTTAAACGCCATATAAACCTTGCTTTCAAAAAAGGGATCAACTTTCAAAATGAATTAATTTCTTATCTTTAGATTAGCTTAATCAAATGTTTTTATTTTGGATAGTAGATTGTTTAATTTATTTGCAGAACCACTTGATATGTCTACGATTCGAATTATACTATCTACAGTAAAACATTGGATTAGGCTTATCTAAAGATAAGAAATAAATTCATCTTGAAGGTTCTTCAGTGACTTATGGGACACGCTACATATCAGAATAGAATTCTTAATTGTTTTTAAACGAACAACTATCGAAGCTAGAATGACTCGCTTTATTTTCGTCACTGTTTTTTTCTCTTTTACATTCGCTGCCGATTCGGTCGATAAAACCATTTATATTGATAGTCCTTCGTTGAAATCGTATAATAATTACTATACTCCTAAATTCTATATGAGAGAACAATCACCAATTGAATTCAATGTCAGTAGCCGATACACCCTGGTTCAAATACCCGGTCCTGTTCTCTCGTTCAGCCATTCGAAACCGATTCTATACAAAATCTCCTTTCATGCTCTCTGTGGAATCGATGCACCTGGGGGTTCATTATACTTACGTACACGAATTGATAATCATATAATTCTTGGTAATACTTTTAGTTCAAACATGCAGAATACATATGCACTAGACGGAGCAGCTTGGTTTGCAAATGGTCAAACTGCAAGACAGAGGTTTCAATGCAGTAAAAATGATATTGTTTATGCGGCACCTGGTGTGCATGTAATCGATGTAGTTTCAATGGCTAATGCGGGTGCTTACGTTGCTGGTGGTGTCTTGCATGTAGAAGCGATCCAATTCGATGAAGGAACTGATCTTAACATGAAATTGTTTGATTAACCAGAAAACATTAACTTATCCTATAAACAAATCAAGACATATTAACAATTCATTTTACTTTTATCCATAACTCTAAAACTCTAAAGTTAAACCTGAATTTGATTGAAAAATAAAATTTAAAAAACTGTTGTTTAACCCTTTGAGTACCTATTTTTTTTAATGAAAAAGGATTTTTCAACCTTTTTATTTTATTTTAACTCGAAGTGGCTACATAAAATTCTTATGAAAATCGAAACAACAATTTTTGTCCTCTTTTAAACAAAAGGACAGTTTGCAAATAAAGCACTCGATGTTGGATCGAAAATCTGCTTCCTTATTGCTACAATAAGCGCATCTTTTGAGCAGTCATCCTATTCTGCAATGTTGAACATTACGGAATCAATTCCACCACTTCCGGATCCGAATTCTATCACAATTTAGTTCAATTCCGGAATTTCCTTCGAGAATTGCTTCCTCCTTCTGAGACTAATCTCTAAACACATAATCGAACATGAGGGGAGGGAAGAAAGGTATTCCGGAGTTGGTCAGAATCGGTGAGAATTCTTGGAATTCAGTTCAATTCTCAGTGACTTCGGTTCCGGAATTCTGTTCGGGAATTGCTTTATTGTTTCAGAGACTATTCTTCAAGCATGTAGTCAAACATGAGGGGGAAGGCAGAAAATAATTTCTGAATTCCGGGAATTCTCACCGATTTCGTCTAATTCCTGAATTAGTATATTTGTGACTTATGACAAGCCGATTACCTTTGGTCAAACATGCAATTCCGCTGCGGAATTATTAGGAATTCTGTCAAATCCGCAGCGATTTCGATTCTAGAATTTCTGCCTGGAATCGGTTTTCTGAGCAGGAGTGATCGCCTCGTAGTAAGCCATAGGAATGTTTTATAAAATTCGATTCTGTAATTGGTGGAAATGATTCGGTGAGTTTTCACAAAAAAAAATTTCTTTTATAGTTTCAATCGCTATCGAGAAGATTAAATATCTAAAGAGAAGATTATAGAATAGTGAAACTAATTCGATTCAAAACAAAAAAGACGAGTATGTCATATAAATCCAATGGAGAACGAACGAACGAATTCTGTATATATCGTTGTCAAACATGTAAGACTAGGAAGATTTTATCGGAAAGTGAAAAAGTAATTAAAAATAGCTTCTGCGAGATTGAACATACAGTAAAACCTCCCATAGTGGACACTTTTGTCAACCCGTAGTGATTTTGGCCAGAATTGAACCTTTGTATAGTGAACACTGCTCTTAGGAGCTTGGAGAGTGGTTCGATCATTCATCAGCAATTATCGGTTATTGAATCCGTCGTCATCGATTTTTCCACTCATAATTTCAATTGACGGAATACTAATCAGCAGTTGAATACACTGGTTGAAGTTGATAAAGAAAACGGATGACGCTATCTCTTTGACAGACAAGCTCGCCAATTTCGTCTGAACCATTCAAAACGATGAGAGAGTTTCATCTTTTTGTGTGTAGTTTCCAAAATGAGATCTTTTCTACAAATTGACTTAATATTTAGTATCATTTGGACAATAACCTTACTGTGTCCCATGAATATCCTCAACTGCACATTCTTGTATCCGATCTTCAGTAGCAATTAACTGAGATTATTTAAATGATTACTAATTTCTAACGTTATTTTCCATGGTGAAAAAATATACAAAGAAAGAATTAAAAACATGTTCGAGCTGATTATATTATTTAATCACGTTCTGCGACTATTTAGGATAACGTACCTGTTTTTTTTTCGAAAAAAATTTAGCTTTTGGAAAAGACATCATCTCTATAGTGGACATTTTTCAAAAGTCCGGAGGGTGTCCATTATAGAGAGGTTTTACTGTATTTACGAATTTGTTTTCCTTCAATTAGAATATTATACATTAAATCTTAGTCCGTTTTCAATATTTTATCTATTCCTTCTTGATGAATTCTTACATGTACTATATAAAACAGATTCTCTCTTTCAACCAATGCAACTATGAAATTCGCTGAAAATTGTTTTTCTCTCAATGAAAAAAAATTAATTGTGTTACATTCAGCGATTTTTAGGAAATTTATTTTATAATTTAATTAAAAACATATTATTTCACGATCTTCACATAAATTATTTTTTTCTTCTAATCAGATATGGATATTTTGAATTGATCTCTTGATATTTACACTACCTTCAAAGCATTAGTCGAAATTTGGTACCTTAATGAAGTCGGTACATATATAGATTTATAAAACAGAAAAAATCTATATATTCTGTTTTTCAACATAGAATATGCTAACGAGGAAACATTCCCAGGTGCCCCGCTCCAATTCCGTTCGTTTATACATCATTCAATAGGAGACCTCGAATAGGTAAAAAGACTAAAAGGATTTCGGCCGATGGTTTTTCCTTCGGGAGTTAGAGCCATTTTACTAGAACTTTAGCTTATAACACGGTATACACCAACAAAACGAATGATGGTATTTCGATCGGAAATTTTGCCCACAGATAGACCTACTTGTAACTAGA